>JAZEWT010000010.1:19022479-19056331 GCA_036362905.1 Mordacia mordax
CGATGTGCACGGATTAGGATGATAGCCTCCCCAAGCTGCATGGGATTTCAGGATCGCTCGAACATCCTTCACGACGCTGGGCAGTGTGGGTTGGTGGAGACGAGGAGTGTAAGACATTGGAGCAACACAACAATGAATTTTGCTACATTGCTCTCTGACTCATTTGTTCTGTAAGGCTTTCAAGCCCTCTGGCTAGGACTGTTAATGCGGCTAACTGTTGTCATGCCGGGATGATGGCTCGCTGCCGATCTGTGCCTGCTCGGGAACATTTACTCCTTCGTTATTTGTTGAAGAATTATTTTTTATCGCTTATTTTATGTCTTTCTATAATTTATTGCCTTTATTTGACTTTCAGTTTAACTGTCCTGATGTTACAGTTGACATGCCGTTCTCTCCACAGCTCAGATTTGTAACAAAAAATCCCAAATACGCGTTATTGTTGCTGATATTCTATTCTTACGTGGTTGTTATTGCTGACATGCCATTCTCTCTGCAGCTCTGTGCAGCGCTTTGTAACCCTCGGGTGAAAAGCGCTCTAGAAGTGCAATTACTATTATTGTTGAAAATGTAGCCCTGACAGCATCCTACAACAGCTGTTTTTATGCACTGCAATCACCCATCCAAGCACATTCCAGATTCAAGCCTGCTTAGCTTCTGAGGTATGAGGAGATGAGGCATAGTCTTGGGGATTTGGTAAAAGGCACTCGATTTAGTAAACTACAGCGTTTGCATTACAGAATGTTTGTAAACAGCTGCATTCACTGGCATTAGACAACACAGTGTGATATGTGCATCATAGGGAATACAGAGGCAAACAGCTCTGCTAAGGAGACATATACATTGACCGTGGCCTGAAACTAAGCAAGGGTAGGTAGTCAAAGATGACCAGTGGGAGTGATTTGCAGCAAAAAGAAAGGAGATCCCCCCCCACCCCACTATAATCTCTGCTGTGTCTCGTAAGCTATAAAAGCACAGTTGCAGTTGTTTATATAAATTACCCACTGCGTTTTTGTTTTACAAAAAGCTACGTTTTTTTTTTCCACAATCTTCCCAAATCCAGGTCCTGGGTGTCAGCTGTGTGGGATGGAGTGCCAGTGCATTAATTACACGAAATAACTTTTGCACAGATTGGTTATTATTTTTTTCTAAATACGTAGAACATTAACCAGATATTGCATACAGCAGAATATACAAATTAAAAAAAACTTCAAATATAATTGCGAAGGCTCGTGTTGATGAGACTGCTATACTAAACAATGATATGTAATGCATACGTGCTCATGTTACGAACAAAAAGAAATAATTACCACAAAACATACTTTACTTTAATCTAGAGTATTCACTTCCAGAAGAAGTCTGATCTGCAACAGATGTGAAGTTTAAAAATAAATATTTCGGTGAAGTCATATGTTATGACCGGGGCAGTCAGAGGTTGGGAACTACCATGAGATCTTTAGGGGCCTGCCAGGCGGTTAATGAGGCTGCAGACGCTATTCCCTGGACTGGAAAATGATTGAAAGGCGCTTGAAGGCATACTTTGTGCTCATTCTCTACCACTGATTTGTGGTCAGCTGGCACGAAGGGGGGGGGGACATTAATAATATTTTTTTAAATATATTGTAAATAAAAACACTGTTGACTGCTCATGCAGGAAGCAGCCTGGGTGGGAGTGTATAACCATTCAGCTGTGCCAAGGCAAGTTGATAAATTGTGATAATTCAGGGTCATGATTAATTCCAGAATATATATTTTCACATGGTGGTAACTGTTGTGAGGCGTACCACCCAGAAGCAGGCCGGGAAAAGTAATTATCAGGAAGCACATTGTAATGATGGAATGGGTGGAAACTTTGGCTCTGACACCCGCTTCCCACCCAACTTGCCTCACCCCCAGAGCACTTTCCAGATACTCCATCATTCAGGGTCACAATTGATTTCAGTTATCAATAATTTGTAACGATGATGTAGGTTTTCACGGCTCGATGCATGATGATTGCTTCGAAAAGCTGCTCTCTCGGGACAGCCGCAAACAAGATATGAGACTAAAACTCAGCCAAACTTGGAGGCCAGTCACTGAAGTCAGTAGTGTATAGATATAGAGCTCTGAAATGCGGACATCAGAGGGAATCACCAAGTGTTTGGGAACTTCTAACATGAGATGCAAACTATGAGATTAGTCACAGGTGGAACAGGATGGCGTTAATGTGATTCCGGGGTGTGAGCAGGAAAATGGAACCCTTTCAAGTGGACCCCGACGGCCGTCCATTGATCCTGGAATGCAACAACTCTGTGGAGGTGACTCAACACATACATCGTACCTACATATAAATAGGAGCCACACACACGACACACGCACACTGCGCCTGACGATGCCTCTAACGTGTGAGGCGAAACGCCGCGAGGTGGAGAGAGAGGAAGCAATCGACGCGGCTGTCCCGAGAGAGCAGCTTTTCGAAGCAATAATCAGCAATTTGTTCGCAATCGCTGTGAATGGTAGTGCCTCTGGCAGCCGCAGGAGTGGCGCGACCCCTTCACGTACAATGCACGCAGACTACGCATGCGTCGAGTCTTACAGATGCGACCGAGAGCGCACATCTCGCGAGCAATGCCAGTCAACGTGAGTTTGCATGCTCTCCCCGTGTCCGCGTGGGTTTTCGCCGGGTACTCCGGTTTCCTCCCACAGTCCAAAAGCATGCTCCTGGATAGGTTGATTGGCTCGCAGACTAAAATTGTCCCGCAATGCCCGGCGATGGACCGGCGTCCCGTCGTCGGGTGTATTCCTGCCTTACGCCCTATGTTTCCGGGATAGGCTCCGGCTTCACCGTGACCCTATATAGGATTAAGCGGTTTCAGATAATGAGATGAGATGAGATGAATTAACGCATCGTCGCTGCACCGCTGCCGAGCGGTGGAGCGACGAGCGGCGGCGGCGCTCACTATGCGGGGCAGGGCTGAATGTTGCAGGGCTCCTCCTCCTCAGGCGGCCGTGTGGAGGCGTCGCAGTTGGTGTCGGACACCTCCTCCTGGGTGGTGCGTCGCACGCAGCGGAACACCGGCAACTGCTTGCCTGTGCGAGACAAACAAGTCGCCGGGTTGCCATCGACAGGCAACGTCATCGCCCACAGGCAACGATGACTGCTGTACGAGCGCCACTCGACGCCGTTGAGGTCTCCCACACGATCGTGCGATGTAATCGTCCACCGAGCACCTGCACGCTCTTTGACTGCCATTACATCATTATTCTCGAGCAGGAGTGTACCACGTTAATGACACGTGCTGCCACACGTCACTTACTTTTCATATTCTGACGCACAACAGTCAGAATTACTTGGGCGAATGTGTTCACTAATCCATTTGTCGCTCTTTTTGTCTCCCAATGTAACTCTGCTAAATTGACTCAACGTTGCCACTGTTATTATTCAAAGACATTAATGAGCGATAGGTATACGATAAAAAAAATACAAATAAAAGATTTCATGCTCACTGTTGCGCATGCCAAAGGTATGTATTTATGAACATTTTAAAGAACGTATGCGTTTTTATCCTGCGCAAAAAGTCGGTGATGTTGTTCGAACGTGGCATGTAAGGCTTTATCAACCCTATCGAGTTTGCAATCAACTTCAAATATCTAACAAACAGAAATTAATTGCATAAAAGTACGAACTGGACAACCAGTGTGAATGGCTTTGAAACTATTTCAGCGTTTGATTTGTTGTGTTTCGTGAGGGCTCACGTCGGCATGACTTGCGAGGTCAGTGTTCAAGAGTAGCGTCCAAAAAGCCAAAGGACCCACGACGAGCGATGGGTGAGTGAGTGTGGCAAACTCCGATTCGCAGGCACGTTTGCAGACACCAGACACAAAGTGCCACTGAGCGCAGCATAGCAAACAGCTGTTGATAATAATGTTATCTACATACTGAGGTGTTTGCTATTAACCGTCAATGTTTTAACCATAGACAGAAATAGTTTTCACATAGCTGTGCGAAGATCATGGTATGCATTTACATACCATAAATTCCAGACCTAAAAGCATACCATTATAAAACACGTGCTTAACAATGTTCTTATACAAGCAAGCATGGTGAATAGCGTTTCTGTCTGCGTGTTCCACAAACCTGCATTTGTAGTGTAGTAATAACAATGGTTTAAAACCCTACCTCAACTTACTGCTGGATGAAGGCCTCCTTCAAGCCATATTGGTCGTGGCGGTAATGTGCCCATACTGCGTCACACTGGTCAATGTAGGTTGGTGACACGGGGAGAGACTAGGATATACTTTCTCACCAAATATCTTCTGGGTCGCTGATAAGACTGGAGGAGTAGGTGGCATGTCACTACTAGCCTCTGCTGCAAGTAAAGATATACTAGATGTAGTGTGACTATTGCGAGAATATTTTCTGGGTTGCTGACGTGGATAAAATCAGCTGAATTTAACACCTGGGCGATACGGCTCACCTCTGCCACAGGTGGAAGAGCATTCCGTGGTGCCCACTCTCTTCCAGTTATAGTCACGGAGCCAAGGAGATGGGGGCGGCACGCCAGGCTGTTGGGGTTCCAGGTGACCACCCGCAGGGTCCGTTGCAGTGTGGGTGACGGTTGAGTGCCCGCCTCTGCCGACGGCACCATCTCCAATGGCTGAGCCTGACAGCTGCCCATTGTACGCCTCCTCTGCAATGCCAACATCGTTCGTAGATGAGTAAACTCTCGCGCAGTGCAATTTTGTTAATTGGATTTTACGTGAAATACACTCAGCGGAGAAAAAGCTTGCAGATTCACATGCGTACGGCACACTAAACGTTGACCTCAATTTTACTGGGTGTCAAATCACAGAGGATCTTCCGTTACGGCAAATTAATTACCGTTATGAAAATGAGACCTTATGCAATGCGTTATATTAAGTGATTGAAAGGGAATTTTTTTTTTAAGTTTTAAATCACACTGCGGTACATTACATAACAATTTCATATCTATACTTTTCACAATTACAGCTTATGTAACAGATATCTTGAGAGTTGGGTCAAGCCCATTAACTTTATCGTGCACAATGGTACTATGAGACAGGAGATAAAATGGCTATAGAATGAGATGAAATACATTGCAGCTGGTATGGACTATGCTATGTGCAAAGTCACCCTACGAGAGCAGCGGTTCCCAACCTCTCCATGCAGACCAGTAGATCGTCATCAAACGCTTGTTGCAGACCACAACATACACAAGCCATTTAAGTTTTTTTTTAGACAGTCTATGGCTGACAGCAGTCAAATTTATATATCAACATGTATTAAAAAGCAGCTATTTTAAAACGTTTAAATTTTACATTATTATGTTGTTGTTTTATAATATTCACAGTATTATTTTTATTTAATATTTTCTTTCTTTCCACAGACCACCTGCAACACCCGTGGACCACAGCTTGGGAACTGCTGTACTAGACCAAAGTAGGAATAATGTGTTGTTATGTATAGAGCAGGGCGGCGCGGTGGCCCAGTGGTTAGCGCTGTCGCCTCACAGCAAGAAGGTCCCGGGTTCGAATCTCTCGGCTCGGGTGCCTTTCTGTGTGGAGTGTGCATGCTCTCCCCGTGTCTGCGTGGGTTTTCGCCGGGCACTCCGGTTTCCTCCCACAGTCCAAAAAGCATGCTGCTGCATAGGTTGATTGGCTCGCAGGCTAAATTGCCCCGCAGTGCCCGGCGATGGACTGGCGTCCCATCGTCGGTATATCCTTGCCTTGCGCCCTGTGTCTGCCGGGATAGGCTCCGGCTTCACCGTGACCCTGTATAGGACTAAGCGGTTTCGGACAATGAGATGAGATGAGATGTATAGAGCACTTTGTCAATCCACTGCTGGATAAAGGCCTCCCCACTCTGCATCGGTCGTGGGTGTTGTTCACCATAATTTACCATGCCAGTCAACGTGGGCTGGTGAAGGGGGATCCAGACCCGGTTCAGATCTCATGCACCACTGATGTTAGCCATAGACAACAATCAAACTCAGGTCAGTAGGTTCAGGGCGTATTGCTCTCACCACTGTGTCACTGCTCCACCCTCCAACGTTCTATTATCAACATATATTTAAAGCTATTGCAAGAACATTAATAAATCACGAAAGTTATGCGGAAATGCAGTCGATCCATCCATCCATAATTTTTGCAGCGCCACTTTTCCAAGTGAATGTCACCTCTATGGAATCATTAAGAGCCATATGTTTAAAAAATATATTCATATTCGGTGCAGTCAAAGCTCGCGTGCCAAGATTATGACTCTTCGCATTTTTCTTCATCCTCACCAACGTTTCAAGTCCCGCACCATATTTCTATAATAAACTGCTCATGGAAAGTTAATAAGTGCTGGCGTACTCACCCAAATTGTGATTGGGCGGGTTCGGGTCCAGCTGGCTGCTCACCACATTATCCGAAGGCAGGACGTACTCAAAGTGAACCCCAGGGTTCGACTGCTGGTAGATCATCTGTTGAAGTGCAGCAGCACAATTAAGCATCTCAAAGAATGGGGAGAAGTTCATAAATACAGTCTCCTCGTGTGACTGCAGAAGCCCTTGTGTAAGCATCCTGCGGTTTAGTCTGAGCGACGTCTTGGCATTTGGTTACGAGCAAAGGCAATGTATTATGGATCTCCGTTTGTGGCGTGCATAAACACCAGTAGAACGTTGCAAGCATCAGCAGCAAGGGAAGTGTCCTCTTAAGGGATTGTTTGCTTTTTCAATCATTACTACATACATTGATGACACGAAGTAAAAATTTAAACCGGCGTATGCTACGTGCACTTTGTATTGCAAAATCATGAAAGGAACACATCGTATTACAGACGCATTACTACATCCAAACATGTCACTGCAAGTGTTCTTTAGGGAATAACTAATAAATATGCAATGTTACATCTGGCCTTCGGATATTGTATATTAGAGATGCAGTTGAACAACTATGAAACAAGCATCAATAATATTTCCAGTGCAATCGGCAGGCTATACAGTTTATTTTTCATGCACCTGCGCCAAAAAAGCAAAACATCACGAGCAAAGTGCAACTTACAAAAACGTCCAGAACGTCGGTTGTTGGTCCGTCGGCGATGAAGGATTCACCGGCGGTGCTGCTAATCTCGTTCGGTCGTTTGTACATAAACATTGTCCCCGCGGCCTCATATTTTCCAGGCCGGTCGATGGCCCAGTTTCCGTTAATGATGGATTGTCCAGCATGACTCCTTAAAGCTGGAGGCAAGCAAAGTGTAAATTAGAGCACGCAAACATGCACACTTCTTTTTACATGGCACTATAACTTAAGTGGACCGTTGATTTGTTTACTCATGGGAATTGATGCTTCAATTCCGTTGGTGAGAAAAATAATCCGACAACTGGATCCCTTATAACCTATACAAATGGAAGTACATATATGAACCTCCATGGGGCAATCATTTTGTTCTGCATACCATGTAACAGGGTCGCTTAATGACTGTGACCTTCATCGGTCAAAGAGATCAGTATCTCCTTTCAGATGCAACCATGATTACCAACTGTGGAACAATGTTACATCTCCGGGGCACTCTGAATAAAGTTCTCAGGCGAAACAACAAAGAGGGTGGTCAATTGAAGCATCCAACACAAAAGCTGTCGGGCACAAACACTGCACGTTCTAAGGACCCATGTTGGCACTTTGATGGATGGTCACTCCACGCAACCTTGTGCAAACAGCCAAAAAGAGGCACTGGAAAAAGCGAATGGGGCAGGCGGCTGGACATTATTAGGCAGACGGACGTGACCCCTGTTCGCATTTATTATGCGCTACCAAAAAGGACCCCTTGCCGAGCGGCCTGTGGTCCCATGCTGGCTAGGTGAGAGGTCGACCGTGTGTGTTTGTTTCTGGCTTTTGTTTCCACTGCCGCTGAGAATATGAGTTATAAAGATCAGGTGCGCCCTGTGCCGCAAATGCATGCACACGAGGACGAGAGGATCCGCACAACACTTCAGAAAAAGCTTTTTAGGAAGCAAGAGAAAACGGCAGGTTTAACAAATAACTGGAGATTAGTCACAGGGCTAAAGCGAATGCTAGCCCACTGTGAAGCAAAAAAAGTAAAAAAATAAATTTAAAATAACCCCATATGGAAACCCGCCACGGCCACGACACAGCACTGTTTGCCTTTGGCAGAAAGAATGCGACGCGGTGCATCATTGTGGACAGACGGCCCCTCGTCAACGTGCGCACGTGTGGCGAGCGCGCGCGTGCCGGCAGCAACCCCACTGTCGACGAGTGAATTTGTCGGTGCTACGGGACGCCATAGAAGTTCCCCGGCGGGGGCTTGCGGTGACCTTTGGCGCCGACGAAGGAGTCGTGCTGTGATGACGCTAGACGGCCGCAGCGTGACAAGTGATGGATGAGCCCTTCACCCTCGCCGGCTCTGGCTTGTCTCTTTTGCGTCAGTCACCCGACAAAAAGCCTAGACGAAGAGCTGGGAGCTGTGTCTGTCAACTAGGTCACCAGTTAGCCCTGTCACCGAACAGCTGTTTAGAAGTGAACACAAAACACCACCCCACCACACACACACCCCCACCCCGGGAATACGGACGGAGTTGCGACCATTGTGAGGCGACACTGATTAGCCCTGTCATGGGACAGCTGTAAGGGTGGCAAGCGGTACATAAATCTGATCGGAGGTTTACAGCGGAGTGCACTGCACCAGGAACCGATGGTGTGAATGTGAATGCAGCAGCAGGTGGACATTCCGTAGAGGGTTTGTGGAGGGGAGGGGGGGTACAGCAAGCAGACGGTCACCCATTCCATGTCCGCTTCCTCCAGCGGCAGCAGCCACCGCCCCGAATAGAGAAAAAAAACACTGAGTTCTTTATGCACAAGGTTTTTTTTTCAAGGAAGGCGTTCAAGACAGCTGACAAGTGTTTTTTCGTGCAATATTGACTTAATGCCAGTTTTTTTTTTCCAGGGAGGAATTTTTGAATGCTAACATAAGGAGATAGATAGATTGAAAAGCCAAGAATTTCTGGAAAAAAATATTTATCTGTTCCATCTAGATGACACAACGAGTTATATTAAATACACAGTCAAAGCTCATTATGCACGTGTTCACAGTTTATTTCTGTAAGACTGGCAGCACTGCCTGTGACTTTGCAAGCTCCCGCTGTCACTTTCTTCTTCATAAACGGGATAGGAATGAGACACCAAAGGGAAGGCGATGCCAGGATAGTTAGGGTGGCTTTCCAGCTCTGTCTTTTAATATGTCATCTCATCGGAAATGTGCTTGAACGGTAGAGGCTACTACTCTATTAAAAATAATGCCAGGAGGCACATGTTTTTAATGCCCCCATTGTGAAAACTGTCCGACTCCTTTTGTGTATGCACAAGCCATGCAGAACGCTCCAATTAATAATGTAATGAGTGACGTCTGTCCACCTGTCACAATTCGAAGGCTTGTACCAATGAGGAAATCCTCTTTTTGCTATTGCATTGAATGTAATATGCTCATTGGGTGTACAGTTTACTCGAATCAGTCATATAATGCGCATTCTATTAGAAAGTAATCGATTCTGAAGCGCACGATTGAATGCATGCATCAAGTGCATAACGGATCGATTTTAACCGACAAACCACTTACGTTGCTGCCCTGCTCCAGAGCGCTAATACCCTGACGTCAACGAACAGCCTCGGTGATACAAGTGGCGAAAGGCACAGGAGGCTGCTGGTGGCAGTGTTAATAATTCCACCTGATGTAGGAGTGTGCGTGCAGGGCATGACAGGAGGTTAACTGAGAAGCCAAGCACAAGCCCTTTCCCATGAACTCAGTTCAGTACTTGGCACCCCTCCCTAATCCAGTCCATCCACACTCAACACCTCCTTGCAAAGCGCAGTAATGTGATCGCTCGCGATTCTGCTGGTCCTCAGACATTCAATGAAAACATAAATTTTCTTAACACATAAATACCAACGCGGCTATTTCAAATCAGCAATTTCATCGACTGTTGAACGGCCGTCATTTTATCGTGTTAATATTTTTCATGGCCCAAATAAGAAATGTTCACGAATTAAACAAAAATATGTGTTAACCAAAGTACAATCTGCCACACAGTTATTTTAAACGAAATGCATCGTGCACTAAACGCTTATTTAAGTAACTAGGAATTTGGAAATGTTAACAATATTTAAACAGAAACAAATACTTAAGACTGAAAAACAAACTTGTTATTATTAGACACGGATCTCAAAGCTCCTGGGTATGAGAGCTTTGGCCAAAAGGCAAAACAAAGCCATTGATCTCTTTCAAACACGAACGAAGGTCATGGGCTCCTAAGTCCATCCTCTTGGAATTTAGGTCCCCAGAGCTTGACGCCTGAAATTCAAAATGTGCAGACAACGCAACGACCAGAGGAGCCACACTATCTACGTTGTCACATTCATCTGCGTCTGTACACAATAGCCGCTGTGACATCTAAGGTCAACACCTAAAAAGCAATCAATTCCCAGACACTGTTCTGATTTGACGATTTTTCCATCAAGGTCGTGTTCTCGGTCGCTCTGTGACATTCTTTTTGTTTGCCTCTCTTGCGCATAAAATGTGCCCAACATCGGTATTTTTCTTCCTCTCTGGCCTCATTATGGAGTCCGCTGGGTACAAGAACTTCCTGCAGCAGCTGCTGCTGCAGTCCTCCGTCATGGGCGATCATCATGTCATCCCATCTGTTACCGATGGGTCCGTCTCATTCCTCTGCATTGTCCTACCTCTCGCACTCCGTTAGTCCATTTTTTTAATTTGTATGTTTAAAACCATTTATTAGTTGTGGAACTCTGAACTATGACGCCTCTTTATGCCGAATGGAATAGACTATATCTGTACATGGGTATTGCTTTAACACAGCTGAATAAATACATCACCCACTGATATGAATAGCAATAAGTATATATAAAAAAACACCTGATAGGTGCTGATATTCCTTTGAATTGCAGGATATATAAATAAACACTATCTCATTCATGAAAATTGAGTGGATTTAATAATGTTATCTGTAAGCCTGGTATTGTAATACCTGCAGCATTGGAAACAATGCCATAAACTGTCAATCCAAGGACGTCACGTCGACTTGACTCATTATTCATGTCAGGTCAATAGAGGCAACGTCATATCTTTCTCAAATGAACATTGAGGTAGTGTTTGTTTCCTGTTAACTGCCATGAGCCAATAGTAAAAAGTCCACGTTCTGATGACAAAGGTGAGTCCACCCATAGGGCAAGTTCCGTTAATTTTCCAAAAAAATGTGGTGCTGATGATTGATTCGAAAAGCTGCCCTCTCGGGACAGCCGCCGTGTCGTTCGCTTCCTCTCTCCACCTCGCGACGTTTCGCCTCACACGTTAGAGGCATCCTCAGGTGCAGTCCTCTAACGTGAAAACCTACATCATTACAAATGTGGTACTTATATTATTGGCTGCAAGGAGATAATGGGATCAGCCAATGCTATAACCAGGACTCGAACTTGCAACTCTCCAGTTACAAGCTGCTCGCTCTACTGCTGAGCTAGAAATAGCCAGTTTGTACGTCTGAAAAATGTTCTATCAAAATTAAATGTCACACAGGTGACCAATATTGCAATTATGAGGAAAGTATTCATCCTAATTGACTCATTCAGAGATCTGTCACGCGTTGATAAATCTATGTAGCAACAGAGAACCATCTGTCGTCAGATAATCATTCATTTTGTGGTAACTGCATCCAGGGTTGACACTACACAAGTACCATGCTGTGAAATGACGGGCATATCTTTTGCGTGGGGTAAAGTCTGGGAACACCTGTATATTTCAATAGGTGTGCAATACAGAGATTTATTCAATCTCTGAGACAACAGGGTGGTAAGAGAATGTAGTCCTTAAGGCAAAGTGTTTAATATTAATTATCCTGTCATCAAGCCCTAACGGATATTATGCGATGACAAAAAACAATAACTGAATTTATTGAACGAATGTTCACGAATCCTAGGTGTTAAAAGTAATCAACTCATTTGTAAACATCAAGAAGATTATAACATAAGGGTAGCGCCATGAGAGAGAGAGCAATGACTTTGGGAGACCTGCCTCCAGCAGTAGGTTAATAATGGCTGATAATGAAATGTAAACCCTTATGCGGTTATCCACAGGCAAACTGTCGCTATGTATACGCACAAGCCTGGTGTACCACAATAACATTTTGAGTGAATTGCTTACAATTACTCCACGCTCGTGACCTCATACAACCAATGTAAGTCATTTGTGACTAATGCGTATAACAAATAATAAATAGTAAATGTGTCATAGCAGCTCATGGGAGAAAGAATAAAAATGAATAAAAACTCTTTATAAAATATCATTACCGATAGTCACAGTAGTTCTGTGTAAAACATTACAAATTAAAATAGGCCCAACTATATTGCCTTGCTAATGACCAACTAATAAAAATGTAAATCTTCGTTGGTCAACAGCAAAAAAGCTTCCATAACTGCTGTGACAATAATAAAACGTGTCCATATCTACCCATTGATCGTGATCACCTTCACAGTGTTACTGGCAGATTGCTGTGATGCTGGGAGCGTCTGTGACGTCTGTGACGCTCAGAGCATCACAGTAATGCTGAGCAAATATTACTCAGCTCAAATACATATTAAAAGCTACGCCTGTACATCTCGTGTGTTTTCCAGCTGTACCACATCTGCGACCACCCAAACCACACAACGAAACAAATCGGTCAGCTAGGGCTGCTCGCCAATGGACTTGACAGCATTAGTTACGCTGCTCCTCAAGCTATCGTCATACGGTTCACAAACTTCAACCTGGACGTATAATTTACACCCCAACCTGGACATATAATTTACACCCAATTGTAATTTGGTATAAGAGGAATTGATATCGGACAACACTGGGTACAACCCAAAAACACATGGCAGATATATATCTAAGACAGCTGCGAAATTCGATGTAGTACTTTACATATGCAGCGATTTAAAAAAAAACAACCCATGAATCAAGTCAGATGCATCGAGCACATATATACACTTAGTTCAATATACACTCACCCAATATCCCACCCTGATTCTTTATTATGCACTTCACCCTTTCCCCCATAAATGTAAACTGCCATTATCGGCACAAGCGGCTATGCTTTTTAAATTGCACATACTGTTTACAGCTATATTTATGTTCCTTAAGCCCGAAGTTACTAATGGCACACATATTCAGGTGTTTCCATTTAATTAGAGCTGCTTCCAGGGGTTCTTCATTACCTTGAATTTTCTCATGAACTGTGCCAGAAATTGGCTTGCCAGGTTCACATTTCATTGCCTGCAAAATTGCAGAACGATTGCTCCACCATAGAGGCCAGGTCTTAAATAGGCTCCACATGTCTCTTCAGCCAACCCTACCCCTATTTCATTTGCCATTAAAACTACAGTTTAGCCTCTTTTTAAAACGGGCATTTTGATGAGGTTTTTGCACAGCAATATAAATGACCCGTTCATCCAGCTTCAAAGCTGGATTTAAATCCAGCTTGTGGGATGAGTGTAAGACTTTGTGACCTTCGGGTGAAAAGCGCTTAACAAATGCAAATATTATTATTACTTGTATATGTGAATTTTCGTCACTGTAAGAGGTCGAGCCCCGCTAAGCTGAAGGGCCTCATTTGTTCCGGAACTTTCAGCATCCCTAAGGATCGAGTTACTAAGTGGCACGTGGATGATTAGGAAGTCTGCTCACAATGCTCGTTCCCACTGTGTGAATGGACTTGCATCAACTGTTAATAATTTAAATAAAACATTTCTCGGCAGGTGCGAAATGACTATGCTCAACGTGATTAATTTAAATTTCATCGGTCAAATTATTGATTTATCAATCTTTACTTTAGAGCACACTACACGCAAATACAACTTTTTGAGTGCTTTACATATATGAAAGTTAGATAATTGCCCATCACTTAGACTAAATATTATCATCGTTAATGATTGCTTCGAAAATCTGCTCTCTCGGGACGGCCGCGTCGATGGCTCTCTCTCCTCTCCTCGCGACATTTCGCCTCACACGTTGGAGGCATCCTCAAGCGCGCCAGAGGAAGCGAACGACGCGGTTGTCCCAAAAGAGCAGCTTTTCGAAGCAATCATCATGCATCGAGCCGTGAAAAACCTGCATCATTACATCATCATCATCATTATCAATGCCCGCTTAATCCTGCACAGGGTCACGGGGGTCAGAGCTTATCCTGGCAGACACAAGGGTGCAAGGTGCAGCTATACCCAGGATGTGATGCCAGTACATCGCAGGGCACTGGGGGCAATTTATTCAGTAGGCAAATTAACCTTGGAAGCAGTGTGTCTTCGGACGGTGGGAGGAAATCGGAGTACTCAACAAAAACCCACACAGACATGGGGAGAACCCAGAAATGCCACACAGAAAGGCATCCGAGCCAGGAATTGAACCCACAACCTTCTTGCTGTGAGGCGACAACACTCCTCACTGCGCCACCACGCCGCCCTTAGAATAAATGTTGTACAAGAAATTGAGCTGAAAAGAGCAACAAAGCAAGGCAAATTCTCTGCTGATATTATTATTCACCAACCTCAATTTTAAAAAAAACCAGCGCAGCAAATTTTAATTGCAAGATGAAAATAAAACAATGCCACCGTTGGATTCGAATCCGTTTCAGATTCCCCTTGCAAACAGGACATCTGATCCCACGTGACACTTAACTGATTCTAAATAAGGAAAGTGATCGATGCACGAGTTGACTCAAAAGGCAACGATCCACGTGTACACAAGAGGAGCGAAGAATAAACGGGACGACCGTGAAACGCAGAAGGTCGCACGCGGTGTGATGGGCGTGGTGACCGCGATGACGCGAGGGAGCCTCACCGAGGTAGTTCCTGCTCTTGCTCATCTCCGTGATATTGATCTTAATGGCGCCTTTGGGGATCTCCAAGATCTTGTGGTAGCCCACGGAGGTGGCCGAGCGCTTGTACACGCCCGAGACCACCTTGCAGGCCGTGTTGTCCCCTCCGCAAACTCCGCACTTGTCCACCACATTGTCCGAGCCCAGGATCCCGTCGCAGCCCACCGTCTGTCCACGGTGCCACGTGTGCGTGGGATTAAGGCCACAGATAGAGGGGGGAGAGAGAGAGCGAGAGACACACAAAGCCACTGTTATTAATCAATATCAATCTGTAATAGCATCATGTTCTGAGTATCAGGGAATATGCCACATGGTAAGAATAAGCATACCTGCTGTGAACTGAAGCCATGATGTTGAACAAATACGTCATCGTGAAATAATATCATATACAAGTTCAAATCACACATGGATTAGCCTTTAAGTCAACCTACAACCAGATGAATCCCCACTTTGCCATGTTCATCATTGAGGTTTTTTTAAGCATTCTTCACCATCCTGGCCATGGTAAAGTGATGGGCATGGGTCCAGCTTGAATATTTCTCATCAGTGATGTTAGCCGTGGCCAGACATTCAGGTTAATTTGCTCGGCTCACAGAGCAGTACGACAATTGGCCACCCCTCCACGACCAATACACCATATCGATGGGAATAAATTACGCGTACATCTAATTACAATATACAATCTAATTACAATGTATATTTTAAAGGTAACAGTGAATCAATTAATTCATTAATATCGATTCTTAAGCTCATGAAACATGCATTGCGTCATGTTTTTAGGAATCAATGTGTATTTGAATACGATATATGTAATGGGTTCGCGTGCACCCTTAAGCGACTCGTGGCTGATACATTTACCACAAAATCTAATCGTCAAGGGAACTGTGACCGAGAATTAAGACAGTTCATCGATTACCTGAAGGGATGGGGATGAATCATTACACGTCTGGTATATTCACCACGGTACTGAGTTCAAATCCTGGTTGGGAATTGATTCAGCCCACCATCCCACTTGGTGGTCAGTAAAATGAGCACTGTCGAGCCCAGTGAGGCATTTAACATTGGTTACCCTATGGAAAGACATGCCACTCTCATCACAATGTGGAATTTCCACTTATTTCTTAGCGCTGTAAACAAGACATGAGCACTATCAATGGTCGCTTGTGCAGAAAATCACTGACTTTTGACTTTTGACTGCAACCTAAAAAAATGTGCGGCATTTGTAATCGTGCACAGCAAATGCACGCGAACATTATAAGTACATGCACAAAATAATAGTTTTCGATGCATGTTTCAGCGTATGAGGGAACAAGCGAGGCAAATGATACAAAGAAGCATATTTGTGCAGATTTGCAATGATAAGGCATGCAGGCCATGCAGAGTGAGGCGGGATGGCATTACAGCCCTCAAGCTCTGTTTATCTTGGAAAGTATGCCTTTTTTTCCCTGGAGTTAAGAAAAACATTTTGAAATTAAACTACAGAGATCATCGAGGTTACCTCTATGGACACTGAAGGGTGGAGACAAGGTCGATAAAAAAAACCGTGTCACAAGACAAGAAAGGTAAACAGATGCTTGTCTCCTCCTTACGGAACGTCTGATCCAGAGAGATACCTTGGCCCAATAATGCCCTTGGGTGCTGTCGGGTTTGTCATGTCACTAGGAACGTTAATCTCGCCAGCCAGGGATAAAATTTAATTCTGTGTTAGTATCTGTCAAATTAACTTGACATGCTGTCTGCAACATTTGAGACGTTGATGTAGACAACAACGTGATATGTGTTTTAAAAAAATCTATATATTGATGTTTATTACTAATCAATTACCCTTACTGTGGCGATGGAGTGGCGCCGATGTCGTTAGCGAACTGCATTTTGAATGCGCTACCCACTTGGTGGAGTTAAAGCCTGGCTATAGTTTACATCAGTGGCGAGGGCATTACCTTAAATCGTCTTTGGTGCCCCTGTGTCAAACGTGCACTAACATGCAGGGAAAAGTTTTGCTAACTAACAATCATTACTAAAAATACGTGGCGAAGCCTTCATCCAGGCGAGGTGTGTATCTGCATCAATTAACATTTAGCAAATAATTTTGACACAAAGCTCTTTACAAAGCAGCGTATTGTGTGCACATTCACTTTTAACCATCCTCTGTTAGCTATGAGCATGACAGCATGATGCACGCATGGACGTAAATGCCAGTGACACGTGCAGGTCGCGGAGAGAGGGACATTTGGACATGGCCAGACCAGGTGTAAATGGACATAATGTAACCAGCGCTGAGGCGAGGGAGGGCAGACATAAAATTCCGGGTGTCTCATCTCATCTCATTGTCTGAAACCGCTTTGTCCTATACAGGGTCACGGTGAAGCCGGAACCTATCCCGGCAGACACAGGGCGCAAGGCAAGGATATACCGACGATGGGACGCCAGTCCATCGCCGGGCACTGCGGGGCAATTTAGCCTGCGAGCCAATCAACCTATGCAGCAGCATGCTTTTTGGACTGTGGGAGGAAACCGGAGTGCCCGGCGAAAACCCACGCGGACACGGGGAGAGCATGTAAACTCCACACAGAAAGGCACCCGAGCCGAGAGATTCGAACCCGGAACCTTCTTGCTGTGAGGTGACTGCACTAACCACTGGGCCACCGCGCCGCCCTCCAGATGTGATTACCAAAATATTATTGCAATTTGCAGTCGGTCATATGATATGGAAGTCAGACCTTACCAGGGCAATTGATCCCATTAAAAGGGTACATATTGCCAATCAATAAAGGGGGAAACAATTCCGTTAATGGAGACGAGTGAATATGTTGCTGCCATCATTTCATTATCACTTTAAGCCGTGTAAAATCACCACTTATCAATTTTGTCCCTGCGCCAAGAAAAAAAAAACAAATTGTACTTTAATCGGGATGAATTCTCTTATGTTCAACGACATCTGACAAACAAGCAACCTGGAATCCATATCTAGTGCTGCAGCACCGTAAAAGCTGGGAGTTTATTGATGTCCTATACATTATCTTGACTTATATGCAGTAGATCATTACAAGGACTGAAAACCATGTTAAATGTAACCTTTAGTTCAGTTGTGTTTCCGGCACAATTAGCAATACAATGTGAATAAAAATGTAGCTTAAAGCGAGCGTAATTAAATCCTGCACATTCACAAAATATATTAATAAACACGCAGATTTTTTTTTCTGTCAATGCCATATATATTATTATTCTTGCATTTTTGCCAGTAACAATGATTTTTCCAGGATACAATAAACAAACAAGCGGTCCACGTTAGATACACGAGATTATTTTCCTAACTTTTTTTCCTACGATGTTAGTAGAGTACACATCCTCTTGCCGAGTTAGGTTTTGTTTTGGTTACATTCTGTGGCCCATGAAACATCATTCGTATCACGCTGTGTGTGGCTTTTGATTCAGCAGAGCCTCTCTATGAATTAGAGGCCACACAATTCTTGTGTTCTGTTTATTCATTGACTTGTTGCAATATGAATGCCCTTTGGCCCGAAGGTCAGACAAAGCCAACGACAATTGGCAGGCAGGTGAGGCTGCCGAGCAAACACATGCCCTCTGCTGGGCATCTCAACCACAGCAGAGATGTCCACCCCTTTTGATGCCCTTGTACCCTGAACGTCCTACAAGCTCAACAAATTACATTGTACGCGGACACCAGCCGAATGGCCCATCATATGATGAGTCAAGAATGACATATGTCACGAATGTTAATAGGGAGCACACGCGACCGATGACGCAATCACGGCGACGCGTGTGACGTAATTACGCTAAACGTCGTGAAGCCCCGTAACATTTCAATACGGGGAGCGGTGGTTTGGTGGGCGGCGACGTGGAATGTACCAACTAGAAATAGGTGCAAACATTTTAACTTTAAAACAAATATATGTCTGTATGTAGTATTGAACCAAAGTTACTAATGCACCTTAGTTTAATAGAGTTGTTAACGGCTTACCCTTTTAAGTTAAGATTAATTGTTAATTTACCTGCAAAAATCCCAATGTGAAATTAGTTTTACCCCCTGTAAGAGAGTGGCATGTGGTCCTTCCCGTGCTACCACACCATGCGTGTGCAGATCCTGCAATGATACAATTACTAGACATACCTAGTTAATTATATATATTAAAGTCACACCCCTTGGAAGCATGCCCAGATGTTGAAAGCGAGAAGAGGGATTACCATTTTTGGCAATAATGCAAATGTTATGATCTTAAAACGCCAAACAGACGTCTTTCAGAAAGTGTCAAGTTTGCAAAAGTGACACGTGCTTGTGCAAAACATACAAACAAAATGCTTTATAAATGAATGCATTGTCCTTGAAACTGATTGGTGCACAAAGGAGACGGCTTCCTTTAGCGCCTAGCCTCAATGTTAGCCAGGTGTTGCTAAAAGGCAATAATTTCCGAACAACGCAATATGCATGCATCAGTAACTTGTATTGAGCTGTTAAATCTACGGGTACTTTGTTTGCCAGTACAGAGATGTGTGTCTAGGCTGTAACACAAGCATTGTTTTTTGCACGTTTTGCCACAAGCATGTGTGGGTTATTGTGAACGTGACACTTTGTGAAAGATGTCTATTTAGTGTTTTAAGACCTTGACACTTGTTTTTAAATGAATTGTGCTTCTACAAGAAATGATGTCATTCCCCCCTGTTCCCCCCCCACTAATGTGATACAAGGGTATGCTGTTCATACCAGAACTGTGCTTATATTATGTGTGCTTATATCCAACTTTCACTGTTATAACGAACGCAATAATCACCCACAGCCCTTTTTGTGAGTTTACTGCTGAATGAAAAGCTCCTGATGGAAGTTTTCTGAATATAGCTTTAGTCAGCACGAGGGGTGGGGAACAGGCATAGAACTGGTTAAGAAAATTACTCGTGCCTACGTTGTCCGTACCTGGGAATTGAACCAAGCTCCCTAAACTCATACAGCAGAGTGCTAACCAATGCGCCACTGCTTCACCATTACATACACTTCAGTTATATGATGTATGTCACACCGATCTCTATCTGATCTCAGGGTAATCTCAAGGCACTCGAGTGAAGCACTACCCAGAAATGCTGTGCATCTTACAAGGACTCCGCTTGAGATGGTTCGTTCTTGTGAGATTAGAGCTGTTTTTCTCACAGGCACCGGCACGCGGCGCATGTCTGTGGAAACCACAGAAGTGGCACTAGCAGCAGCCAGAACAGGCTCCACACCGAGTTTGGTGAAACCTACACCTCCTCTTGAACATTTCTGCATGTATGGGCATGATGGCTGTGCGTCCTTATGTAATGGCATGTGGGGAGCGGTATAGTCCAGAAATTGGAGAACTGCTCTCGAGAACGGGTCTCCTGATATCGAGTGTAACTAACAGATGATATCAGTGCAAAATATCTTAAACCGGTCCAGAATCTATCTTACGTTCAATCAGAGTTAATTGGGTACTTGCTAAGCTTTGTATAAAGCATCAGCACTTGGGAGGCAGAGATGGCTAGGCTAAATCTGACTACACCACCCATCAAAGTGGAGTGTTGGTATTAACAGGCGCTCGATAATTGTATGCACAGATTATTCAGGGGAAAGAATTTGAAGAATGATTATGTTAAAGTTTGTAAAAGCAAGGCATGAAACAACATTATGGCAATAAAATGTCAGAAGAATATTTTGAAGCCCCCTTTTGATATTGCTATACACTATAAAAGAACAAATGCATTTATATTTATAAATGCTACTCTATACTGAAAAATAATGGTAATAATGTGAGTGTGCATTCTCACGAAATATGTTGAAGACCTGAAAATAAGCCTCAAACATATAATCGGTTAAAGTTGCTTTCTTACAAGTGTTTACTCCATTTCCATCTAATGTATAAATTATTAATTATGGACATAACGTGCATAGGTTCTGGGTTCTGTGCTTGATTTTAAAGATGTGTTTCCATGCCCCTCAAACTGTAGTCTCTAAGTGGCTTTTAGGGGTATTCATGATAATAACAATAATAATACAATTTATAATGAGATGCTTATGGAGATGCTAGAAAACCGCAGAGAGACGGGCAGCATTGTGGTCAGCCAGCGCCAACATTTTCCGGACACTGCGTCCTATATATTATGATGTTATTGACCAATTAATGAATAAGTGGAAACCCAAGCAGAACACACAAACGCCGCACAGAGAGGCTCCCAAAGACAGACTCAAACTGCCTCAGGCAGAACTTCCTGTGAGGCACCAGAGTAACCACCGTGCAAATCTGCTGCTTCACAATATCTAATTGCACACTGCGGCCGAGGAGCATTTGTTTTCCCACCAACCGCGGATGTGTCGGGAGCCGTGCAATGCAAACGTTCGGCAAGCATATTAACGCTGCTCAAGATTGTCGGCCCGCGATTTTTAGATTTAGCCACCTGCTGCGTAAACCATACCAACGCGTTATCACGCAAAGTACAACGCATGCAACGGCAGAGCCAAAGCACCGCCTTATCGTGGCTCCCGCTCCATTGAAGGGCAAGCAGGGCCAATGTTTTTCTTGTTACATGAATGTTCTGGAAGGTGGGTGGAATGGTGGTTGGTGATGATGCGAGATGAGGTAGGGTGGGAAAGCTGGGTGTCGGGGGCGGGATGGAAAAAACAAAATCGCGTGCGTGTCACACTCCAGAAATTACTCTGTTAGGAAATGCTGAAGCAGCAACGAGTAAAGCCCTATAGGTTCATTTTTCTTGAAAAATAAAACTAATTTCTCTAACCCAGCTGAACCCCAGGGTCAAGGGCCGGAAAAGCTGCAGTCGGGAGAACATGGCACGCTGCCTTTGTTCTCTGGCGCCAACAAAAGCCAGACGATCCGCGTCTCGTCAGATCTGCATGGTCCCCCTGGGTTAGCTCGGTCCACACACAGCTTGTGGCCTATCCACCACAGGCACGGGCAAAAGGTGGGGCCCAGTGTCCTGTCAAGCTGGTAGCTGCCCTTTGTTCTGCAGACCAGGGCTTCAGTATTGTTTCACTTTGTTAGAAGCCATCTAGGCATACCACACTGAGGGCTAGGAATGACGCATCGATGCTTTAACGTATATCGATTCCGAAGCTTGCTGCGTGTGCATCAAATTTCGTGTGTATGAGTCGATGTGTTTGCGATGAAGACGTGTGTAATTGGTGCACATTACTCCCACAGTCATTGGAGATGCTACATAAAGTGGAAGGGGACGGGGGCTTGGGCACTCTATTAAGAAAATTCGTTCCGCCCGCATTTGCAATTGGAACACCGCACCTTCCTAATTATCCATGCAATACATTATTCATATTATCCGAGCCATTGTACGGATAAATGGAAGCCATTCACATTGGGAGTAATTAATTATCCGCTTTTCCACACAGTTGAGCTGACCCAAAATGACCTGGAAGTGCTTTCCTGGAAGTCCATAATTATTCCTGTTATCTGAGCCTCTGACCTGGAAGTGGCAGAAAATGAATCCCATTACCTGTGATTATCCATGCTTTGTCATCCAGATGAGATAAGCAAAACATAGATAACCACAGATATTAGGACCTGCTTCACACATACTCTGCATAAAATTACAGGAGGGCGCCGCTGATGTATTTATTAGAACGTCACGCTTCCTAACGCTAACCAATGTAATTAACTTTATTGACAAACACAGGTTTAACCTCTCCCACTACCCTCCGTATTCCTTCCACCCTATCAGTGGTCATGAACCTCTGCAAAAAATCAGCAGCCGTGCACTCCAGACACCTACGACTGTACACACGCTCTTCATAAAAAAAAAACCCAAGCAGCAGATGTCTGTGAAAGTGGTAGTGGCATGCGGGTTTCATTTTGAGCACTTCATTCCTAAAACAAAACTTGGGAATGTGACACTGACACAAAGGCCCTGCCACTGGAGCGACGCTCCAGCTCTGCTTGTGCTCTGCCGCTGGGTGCGTTGCGCTAGGCGCGATGCCTTCCTGCTGCTTCTGGGTGTGCTGCGCGAGGCACGGTGCGTAACAAGGGCTCCCCCGAGACTCGCAGGTCACGTCAGAGCCGGCAACCACTTGCACTCGCGCGCACAGATACGATTGAGTGAGTGCGGAGCGGGTTAGGGCGGGGGACATGGCACTGGGGGCCACAGGATGTCGGAATGGAAGCAGGGGATGCGTGAAGGAAGTGGCAGCTTTAAGTCTTCTGCGTACGGTTCAACATCTGTTTGGCGGCCCACCGACTGTTCCTGTCACAGCTGCATCTTGAGCAGGATGCTAAGGCAGGCCGAGGGATATTAATAAAGCGTTGCAGATGTATATTGCCTCTGAATTAAATAATGAATAAAACAATGGTGAACATTTTTGCAAGTTTTTTTTTGCCTTGTAGTGCAAAGTGACGGATAACTACTGAAATATTACCATAAAACCTTAAGTCATAAAGCCTTACTCATCCAGAATCCTCACATATGTTCCATATGGTGGTATCGATAAAACAGCTGCTTCCAAAAGTGTCATGTGATCTAGCAGCCCTTAACCAGGTGATTTGATCTATTTCTCTTAAGTGAAATGTAAAGTCTAATATCATGCAGATCCATTCAGCTGGAACATCTTACAAAGCAAAAAAGTAGTAGTGACCATCCCTTACACGTTACAGGTTAATGCGACATATACTCGCCATGTCTCATGGTGTTTAAAGATGGAGCTATACATTCTACATGTACAATGCCTAAAATCAAGCTATGTAATGAAGGACATTTTTCAAAAGTACATTTATATTTCAGAAGAAAAAAAATAAACCCATTGAATTTATGGATCTGTCACAAAAGACTACCTTTGCCAAATAACATAAAAATACAATAAAAGTGATACGGTATTTATTTAAGTTATTTGCACAGGATTTTTTTCTGTCGCATTCCTTGAAAGGTATGCTACTTTGACCGAGACTAAACACCGTTAAAAAAAATGATACCTACTCTCGTCATAATTTACCAAGCGGACGAAAGATTTTTCCTAAAAGGGAGGTTTCGTTTGGAGCAGTGGTGCCGGCTACTTTTAGTTTACAGGAAAGTGCCAGCTCAATCGGGGTCATACGGGTTAAAAATGGCTCGCAAGACAACAGATATGGTCGTGAAAAAAATGCAGTCGGACGCAAACAGCCTATGATGCCCAAAGTTCTCGTGTGCCAATTTGGCAGTGGAGCAGTATTCCTTGTCGGTGGTCAAAGTATGTTACATGAAACAAATATTGCGGGAACACAGAGGGCAGCCTTTTTCCCTTACCAGACCATTTGTCTCCAACGAATTGAAAATGCCACATTAAACCAGAAGTGATTGCTTCAGTTGCCAATTCCGCAGTCAAAACGCCACATGTGACTGCGGATCAAAAGCCCTCCTCCGTGTGTCACGGCACGGATCAACTTCTGCCGCCACCAGTGCTGGAGGTGCTTTTGAGGTGATCGCATTGCGTCGTAGCGACTGTGCACACACGCGCACCATGTTCTCACATCACCAGAACGCACGTTAACAATTTTGTCCATTAAAAATGAGTGTGCAAAAAACCCACGCAAATACTGATTTCACGCTTGGTTTAACAGCGCGGACCATTAAGGAACACGTCTGACAACGCCATGAAATCATCTGCTGTGCGTGACAGCAGTGGCGACTGCTGGCATGAATTAAAATAGACATGGAGGGAATGTGGTGTGAAATCCGATCCACATCTCATAACACCTTGTTTGCGTTGCTAAATTTATGAACGAAAAAATTAATTGGGGAGTAAGTGGGGGTGGGACAAGCAATCTTGCATAAACCGACAAAAATAATGACTTCCATCTGATACTGAAAAACTTTTTTTTTCACTTTCAAGCAAGTTGAGCGTACGCAGGAGATACTGGGCTGACGACAAATGATATTTGACTGTCAGTGTTTTACCGACGATGAAATCAGAAGCCAGAGTGAACAGTTCCACCCTATAGGTAATTTCAAACGACTGTATGGTGAGTTTTACGTGATTCATCAGATAAGCAACAAGCTCAGGCTACCGCCGTCTGCATAACCATTGACTGCCAACAACGTAGCCCGAATCTGATACTTTAATTTTTTTGTAACTTTTGTCTACAACGCAGATTTTTGTCAAATTACGTGATATATTACACCCACTTAACATCACTCAGCACTGCGATGCAATTAGACTTAAAACTTCTGAGTGCTAAAACAATGCCTGCCATTTTTCTCTAACGGACTCATATCTGGCGTGTATTCAAATGTGGGACGAAACAACATCCATTTCGAAAGCCCTCACTAAAATGCCAGTGCGCGTCAACCAAAAAGCACGCACTCGCATTATGTACGCTTCTGTCCAGCGTTCAGCAATTCGGACATTTTAATTAAAATTCCTCAGGTTTCCGCGCTTCATGCGGATTGGAACAAGATAAATGCGTTTTGCAAAATTTAAACCACGCCATTCAGGGAGGTAACAATAATAATAAATAAAACGCTTCGTGTCGGTGTGGGTAGCGCACTGAAAGTCACAGCGTCGCGGTGGATACGTGCGTCGAACCGCACGCGTGAGACGCTTTGGGCTTTGATGCACACGAGTTGTATAACATCGCTGTAAAAAAGAAAAGAGGCTTCGCCATTTCTGGCAATAACACGAGTGATAAGGTGTTAAAGCACCAAATAGACACCTTTCAGAAAGTATCACGTTTTCATAAAACCCACACATGCTTGTGGCAAAACATGCAAACTTGCATTATTGCCAAAAATGGTAAAGCCTCATTTATATTTTACGTGTTTGTACTGGCAAAGAGATACTCTTGATTAAATATCTCGACCCAAGCTACTAATGCATCGACATTTGCATTGTCCTGAGCAGATTGCCTTTTGGCAACACCTGGCTAACACTGAGACTAGGCTCTAAAGGAAGCTGTCTCTCGTGTGGGCCAATCAGTTTCAAGCACAATGCATTCATTATCAAAGCAATTTGTTTGCATGTTTTGCCGCAAGTACGTGGTTTTTTTGCAAACTTGACACTTTGTGAACGGCATCTATTTGGTATTTGAAGACCTTAACACTTGTATAATTGCGCCAAATGGCAAAGCCTCTTTTCTTTCTTACATCTTTATACTGTCAAAAATGTACCCATAGACTGCATAACCTCGCTTTCACGTGACTCCCTGCAGCCACTAGCGGCTGCTACATCAACCACAACATTAAACACGTGGTCAATTATATACTTTTTATCAAATCACGAACATTGCTACATTAATAGGAAGAGGGTAGGGTTGAGGCGATAGCATTTAACATCTACAAGTTATGCAAATAACATTCTACTGAATACATTTAAGTTAATGAAATCAATAAAGCTCCTAAAGGTGGACGGAAAATGTGATACACACAGTAAGGTAATACATGGCTGTAGGAGTCGATTCTTGAATCAAATAACCACTCTTAAGCATAGCAGCAAATTGAATTTCTCGGTCGGGGGATATAAAGCACGACTTGCAGAACAGCCGCCTTAAAAAGAACATCTGTCACGATAACAGCAAGAATAATGATAGCACCGATAAATGTCACAGCCCTCTATTGGTGATTATAAGCTTGCACGCCAAAGATACAATCACCCACAATGCACAAAGTGAGAGATACGCGTGGACAGAGACGAAATTAGTGACCACTATGCCAGTTGTCATGGGCGGCTGCAGCGCTATGCAATGTGAAGTTCATTTGTAGGGCTGCACAGAAAAAAAGCATAGTTGAACGACGCTTCTATGCTCCTACGTCTATGCTGCCCACCTTCCCAAGCCTGTGTTGACCAGCATGGTGAAGTACGGTTTAAAACAAACATCGACTTGGTCTACATAGCATGGGGAGGCCATCCTCCAACAGTTGCTTGACAAAAGGTGGAATGCAAATGTATCAGTAAAGAAGCGTATCTCCTCTAGGAGATGCCCGCACCAAGTTGCCCATGGAGTGGCATCTCGCACGGTGCCGTTTCCGCAGCCGGGTGCCTCTGCAATGTGCATGAGACGGGATGCCATGTACTTCAGCGGGGCAGTCTCCACCTTTGGCTTTCCCATCATCCTGACGCTGGCACTGCCAACCATGAACAGAGCGGCCACTGCCTTCAAACCTGACACAAGTAGAGCCAAAGGGTGAAGCAATATTATTTCCCTGGGTCTATCCATCCACTGCTCCACATTGCTGGAATTCTTTCACCCAATTCACCCCAGGGGACAGATATTCGAAAGGAGTTTATATTAAACGCTGGCATGGATAGTCCTGCCTGCATGTTACAAGAAGACACACACAATGGTGATGCAATCAGCTATGGGTACTTTTGCCAGTGTACATATGTTAAAAAGTCTCATCTCATCTCATTATCTGAAACCGCTTAATCCTATATAGGGTCACGGTGAGCCGGAGCTTATCCCGGAAAGACAGGGCGTAAGGCAGGAATACACCCGACGACGGGACGCCAGTCCATCGCCGGGCATTGCGGGACAATTTTTAGTCTGCGAGCCAATCAACCTATCCAGGAGCATGCTTTTGGACTGTGGGAGGAAACCGGAGTACCCGGCGAAAACCCACGCGGACACGGGGAGAGCATGCAAACTCCACACAGAAAGGCAACCGAGCCGAGAGATTCGAACCCGGGACCTTCTTGCTGTGAGGCGTCAGCGCTAACCACTGGGCCACCGCGCCGCCCATGTTAAAAAGTAGAAAAGGTTTATACAATTTCTGGAAATTATACAGGTGTTTAAGATCTTAAAACACCAAAATAGACACCATTCACAAAGTGTCTAGTTTCCAAAAGCCACACATACTTGCGGCCAAATATGCAAACAAGAAGCTTTAATAACGTGTGTATTGTCCTTCAAACTGACTGGACTACACCAGACATGGCTTTCTATTGAACCTGATTGTCAGTGTTAGCCAGATGTTGCCAATCAGTCTGAAGGACAATGCACACGTTATCAAAACTTAATGTTTGCATATTTTTCCACAAGTTTGCGTGGCTTTTGCAAACTAGACACTTTATGAACGGTGTCAATTTTGGTGTTTTAAGATCTTAAACACCTGTATAACTGCCAGAAATGGTATAAACCTTTCCTACTTGCCAGAAAATGCAAGCCAGCTGCTAAGTTGGGATGAGTGCCGTGACTTGTAACAGAACGTTGGACAATAACGTGATTTACGCAACGCCGTGAGCCGGGTGCATCGCGGATACATTCTTTACAAGAGACCGACTCGGCCAAAAGAATCGCAGCCCTCATCAGCTTTGGGAACACTTGTGTGCTCCCTTAGAAAGGCACTCTGAGAGGCAGTGATTCATTGCGCCTGCTTTAATCTTCCACGTGCATTTCATTGCCTCGGCTGCCGGTTAATCTTTGTCTAATGAGCCTATTTATCCGTGATCTGCACCATGGCAAAAAAATAGAAGCTGTGAGCCATCTGCCAAAATGTGGGAATATCTTTTTAAAAAAACTGAGGTTTTTTTTGTTTTATTGAATGAATAAAAAGTATGAAGCTCCCATTCGTTTGCAAGCAGCACTCTACTTATAATGCCGATGGGGGCTAAGGATCCACACACAACGCATTAGGCATATGGGAAACGCATTTGCTTCTTGCGGGGGGGGGGCAGTCACGGGTGGTAAAAGATCATTGAAGATGCAAAATGAATCAAGCTACTGAACAGGTGATGCCATATGCACTCCATTTTTTAAAAAAATCTGTGGTTCCTGCATGAGTAATGGTCACCAGGAAACAGAAAGAAGGGGTTCCTGCACCCACACCTCTCCAAATATCTCACCGTCGGTTTTTTCCTTCGCTAAGCGGTTTCTGACAATGAGAGATGAGATGAGGTTCTTTCTTCGGGGACCGTGAGGCCCATAATTTTACCCCGAAATCGCGCAATTGAATTGAGATGCCATAAAAAATATGCCTGCCTGTAGAGAAAGTGAAAATTTAAAAAAAATTGTCTCACTGTTGTTATTGCCAAATACATCAAATGAACCTTGTGTTTTTGTTTGCCTCTCCCTTTTTCTTTTGACTTAAGTCACTTATATCGTCAGGTATTAAATAAGAATCTACAAAGTGTAGATCTTCACTGTGTGCTGCAAACAGCCCCTGCCTCGTTGCGCGCGTTCCGTTCAGCAAATTGTTTCATGACATCAAATATTAAATGATATCAAAAACACGTTTGAACAATTTAAGCTGCTATGCGGAAGAAGGGGTGAAAATCAATGAGTTATGCAAACGCATCCCACGGTCGTGTTTACGCTTTGTGGGAAGAAAAATATCCTAAAATAGATCTTTGTGATATCAATCCACTGTGCATTGACATCCTAACAATAATTAAAAGAAATTAACAATTCCCCCCAGGCTGAAACCTTCTCCCATTAAAGACGAGAAGACAGCGTTGTTATTAACAAGCTGCGCCTGGCTGAAAGTGTGCAAGTCACAACAAATCAATAGGCAATTTACTTGAGATATATTGCCGCCTGCATAGCTGCTGAAATTTCACAGATGTTACAAAACTAAAGTTGGGATTTCTGCTCAACTAGCCCATAAAGGACACCATTTTTAGATTTAAATTTTTTTAATGATATAAAACAGCCCTTTATTTTATATATGCCTGAAATCAAAATGTATGGCAAAAATGTCCATAAAATAAAGGAATTTTTATTTTGCCTGCAGTAGAAGTTATATTGAATACAGTTCACGATAAAAAAAACATTTCACGATGCATCAGATCACACATCTTTTTTTCCAAAATATACAAAATATAATTTATTTGGACACACAAACTGTTTTAAAGTGGCCTATTATTTTTGGCTTAATTACATATTGATTTATTAGCAAGTTTAGCACAGGTCAAATTTCAGCACCTAAAGGCATCAGCGTGGCCAAAAAAGGGCATTATAACAATCACTGTGCTTTTGTTAGCATAACACATGTTTCATATCCAGTTTCATTCAATCATTGCAGATGAAAGGAAAAACATTACACGCTTCCAGGATGCATGAGGAAATATTTAAATATCTGGAAATGATGAAGAAATTTTACACATTTTTGTGGTGGTTATTTTAGGACCGTGATAACTTAATAATGGTTTTCAATTAGCAAACTTAACACAATTAATCCAGAAGTAATGCAACATAACAAAGGCACCTAAGTGCAATGAAGACCTCTAAATTACGCGGGTGTTAAGAACAAAGCCAGTCAATCCGTACATCGTATGCAATGGGGTAAAATGTGGGTACTCCCACCTCTTCTAAAACGTCTGGATAGCATGGAAGTGTAGGCCCAAATACCTTCCAGATGAGCTCTCGAGTGCTCCTTATAATGCCTAAGCCAGCAGTGGTGTAATGGCAGGGCTGTACTTGTACTATTATTAAACTCATTAATGATCTAAGAAATCGTTACGTCAATGAATGCATTATATACAGTTTGATTCATTAACATGCCCTTTAACATATAGTATAATCAAGCAAGAGCCCATGTAGGAAGTAAACTTTTGTTATAGTGTGGCGAGACTAACACCAGCCATAGTAATATGGAATTTCCAACACTAATTTAGGGGTGTATACAAGAGACCATTCTCATTGGAGCAGGGAACTGCTTTGAATTGTAAACAGGACCAAAAGAGATAAAATTTGTGTAGGTTATTAAACAAGGACCAGTTAAGTGGGTATTTGCAATTTCGTCGATCCATAGCAATGGTACGCTAAACACAGCAGCAAACTCTTCTAAAATTAGCTCGTGGGACCCAGGATTTCCACCAAACAGTAGGCAGCACATTTTTGAACATGGATCTGAGCATTACGATGGGGTACCAACATTTTAAGCACCGGCACCAGTTCAGCGGCACAGATGCTCACCAACTACGAAATTAACAATAGAAACACAAGTTCCTCAATACACAAGTTAGGTTCCATGCATCTTTAGCACACAAGAGTAACAGCGGTTTGCTATTGACGTGTGCGTTATGGTGACGATGCATTTAAATGCCGATATCTGCTGCAGTTCCCAGTGAAATTGCCATTTTCAAGAACCAATGTCGATCCATCAGATAATAAGATAAGTCAGTGCATCGACAATGAAACTCACACAGGTCATCCCATTTAGTGACGCAAGTGACAGAAAGGGAGAGCAGCGAAAACCATCGATACAGCAACGCGCATGTGCGTAGGGACACCGGCAGGATTTCCAGAGAAAAAAAATAGTTTTGGAAACCTGGTAATGTAACACTGCACATGAACCATTTTAAGTTTAAATGCTACTCTCAAACATATATTAAACGTTGTGCGTTTTTTTTTTTCCGCTTGTAAGGGATCTAAACTTTGACTGTTCCAGAGGTCCAATCACAGGTATGATCTTACTTAATTTCTGCACGGTGCAGGTAAACTAACGTGGCTCGAACTTCCCTTTGATGTCACGTTCATGCCAAAGTGCATCACGTCCCAGGCTCTTGTGCCTTCAGACGTCTGGAGAGTAGTGGGATTTCTAGAAATCAAGTCGACTCTAATTTATTTTTATACTGAAAAATTATTGCAAATATTTAATACCAAATGTACTCGATATGACAGGTGATCCCAAAGGAGTTTACAAATGCTCTTGGCGGCCACACTATGATGAATTACGGCGTGTCCCAATTATTTCCGTGCCACTAAATTGTTTATTAGAATGCTTCTCAATTAAAACCAAATCACTTTCTTCTATGGTCAAACGCCATGAAAGCTGCAGCTTAAAACTCACGCTCAACGGATGTACTTCTGGTTAATATCTAGTCATCAAAGGAGATATTTATGGGAGACCGTAAAAATTCTGCGGTTGGTATCAGATATTTCTTCTGTCACATGATATCCCTTGCCAAGCTGAACGATAGCACTGCTTCCTTGTGAATGTGGTCAGCAGGCTTAGACCCAAGGCATGAAGCACCATGTAATTGGCTTTCAAGCCCCGCTGACACAGATTCCCTTCAACACAACTATGGGAGGTTGTTTATCATGGCTTTGAATGACAACAATTACAACCACCAAGTAATAAAAAAATATATATTTAAACAATATTATACCTCAACAAAATTGAAATGCAATTGTTGAGTTAAGAACCTTTTTGGACAATTTCATTAATGGGATGTTAATTATTTACTTTACACATATTTCAAAGATTTGATCATGGGGTTATTTAGGTTGAATAATCTTCTTGCTTGGAACAAGGCGATAATACATTATAACAGAGATTTGTGGAAGACTATTGTTACAAACGTCGCATAGGATACGGTACCTAGAAGAAGGACATTCCTTAAGTGTTTAAAAATAATTACATTTAATAAATGAGTAATTAAATTGATAAAGAGCCTGGGTATTTTCCTTATGTCAACATACACGAATAGCAAGGTATTAAATGTAAATGCAAGTTTTACGTGTGACGTTTTTATAAATTGTTCTCTCAGAGAGTACAAGCCGTTTGTCCAGTGAATTATGTAATCTTCAAAAGCATATTAATGGCGATGCACATTTAGCGACCACAATCCCAGAGACCTTTTACTAAAGCATGAAAAGATTAAATTCTATTAAAGACGAATCATTTTACTTCCAATTTATTCACTTTGTATGGATTGTTCTGACACTAATACACTTAAGACTGAGCTCCTCTCAGTGTGCCTGAAAACATTATCTACAACAATAGAGCTTGCAGATGTCCTTATTTCCCACAGCTCCATCTCTGCCTGGTTTACTGCTTTCGTTACGTCTACATCTGAAATCCATTTTCCACCAGGCCCCACCAGACACCAATGACTCAATGTAGAACATTCGAGCAAGTGAGCAATTGACAATGCAATACATAACCACCATTCCATACAAGTGAAAAACTAAATTCTGTAAATGTTAACCCTTCAACATTTTTTTTTTGCAATGGAACACCTAACAATTCATAGTTGAATTATAATAATATCGTGTATTTGGTACCACGTGATAGCCAACTGAGAATAAAAGTATCATTGGTTCAAGGTAGACTTGGGTCAGATAAGTGCAAGCATAATAATGAAAAATTACAGTTTTATTAAATCACGGAGAACTGAATATTATACTGGTTCAAAGCATATTTTAAAAGCGAGTATTAATAAATGCTGGAATATTGGAAATTGTGAAATGAGGATGAAGAAAAATATGCATCTGATACAGTAATAACAAATTAGTATTTGAGAGTTAAATTAAATTTTATACACTGGAGCAAGCACTCGTGATGCAGTGGTTAGTGCTCTGTGCTACGAACCTGGAAAGCCACATTAAATTCCTAACCACTGCTAACATCACGTGATGTCTGACTCAAACCTGGACCTCGACTTTTTCAAATTTGCACTGATCAGCATGGCGAAGCATGATTTTTAAAAAATGACCACGACCAACAGGGTGCAAGGAAGCACTCATCCAGCAGTGGATTGACATACGGTATAAACTATTGTATTACTAAGCTTGATTGTAATGTTGTAACCAATTATTATTTCCAGGTGCTAAGATTTAAGAATTTACTCTCAAAGAAAAAAAAACAAACAAGATATTCAAATTTAGTTTCCACAACAGCAAAAAAACAAATGAAGAAGGAAAAGAATGAATCAACAAAGTACCATTAGCTAGATACTGCAGAACATCGGCACAAATGAGGACTTGAAATCTCGGGCTTATATCAGAAGTGAAAGGAAACAAACAGAATCTTCTTAGGGCCTGGCTGACCTGGAGGCCACTTAAGAAAGCAGAGGCAAATTGTCGCTGATCGTTATCTACAACTCCTCTTTTCACCCCAACACATCAAGTTGAAAACGGTTTATTTAACAAACTTCCAGAGAGAGAGAGAGTAAACAGGCATGGAATCACCTAAGCCACCCTCCTCCCGCTCCTCCATCCCATGCTCCCTTGTCAAAATTTCTGCCAAAAAAGTTTAATGT
>JAZEWT010000010.1:19057328-19067458 GCA_036362905.1 Mordacia mordax
TGCGGTAGAAGGCAGGGGTACAACGGAAGGGGTATGTGGCGGGGGGGCGGGCGGTAAGGGAGGGGAGTGAGACACCCCCGTTGTATGTGCAGCCCGGTTGCATGCTGCTAAGGAAACCTACCCCACCCTACACCCGTGTGAGTTCCCGTCTCAGTCCCTCCAGCTCCCCACTTCGCCAGCCACACGCAGCAGGATCGCGCTGCCCCGCTGCCAGACTTGCAAGCCCCGAGGGATTGGCGAGGTGTCTGCTGCTCCCCTTGCGAGAGGGCGTCTGCTCCAACCGCGAGAGGGTTTTATTGCAAAGAAGCACTTGTGCGCCTGTTCGAAGGGATTCTCCATCGGTAAATACAGATTTATAGTTCGAACTGACGCGTGAAATGAGCCGAGGAACTGCATAAAAACTTATTTCAAAAATCTCGCCCAGGCATCAACGTGTTTCAGGAATCACAAAAATTCTGCCACAAACAATCAGGGAGCACAGAAGACTCGCAAATGTTATTGGGCACTCATTGCCTCCGGTCAAACTCTATTTCAATGCACGGCTAAGATATTTCATAAATAAAAAATGCACATTCGACCAATATCGATTAACCTTTACATTTGTTTTGTTTCTCCACAAAAGAAAGGTTGGCCACGGGGCAGAGAATGAGCGATTGCACGAGTGATCGCAGTACTGCCTGTGGTCACCAAACCAGAGCCTATTCTTCTGGACCTCGTGTTACCAGATCCATCGAATACCTGTCAGTCTGTTCACCACGTCGGGAATCGTGGTTTCTCATGCCAGGATGGCACCCTCTGCAAGACTCCGCTGCCGCTTGCAAGCAGAACTACAGCCTGCTCGTGAGACTCGTCCCAGGGTGTTGCTCAGAACGAGTCCCCAGTGGTGTCAATGAGGCGCTCGTTTCCAAGGACTATGCTTGTGCAATGGACGCAATGGATGTTTTCCATTGCGTCCATTGCGTAAGCAGGCTGTAGAACATTCCTGTAAATATCTGGTAAGTAGTGAGTGTCATGAGTGACATGAGCGTGTCACATCACCTCGTTCATCGGAGTGGCTGCTCAGTCATCTCCATTATGATAGCACCGTGATAACGCAAACAGTGTTAGAATTACAGCTTGCGTGACACCAACATCAGCGCATATATAATACGACTACAGTATACAAAACAGGAAAAAAGTAACAAATGATCTCTCATCTCATCTCATTGCCAGAACCTGTACAGGGTCGCGACGAGCCGAAGCCTATCTCGGCAGACACAGAGTGCAAGGCAGGGATATACCCACGATAGGACACCAGTCCATCACCGGGCACTGAGGGCAATTTAGTCTACAAGCCAATTAACCTATGCAGCAGCATGTTTTTGGACTGTGGGAGGAAATCGGAGTGCCCGGCGAAAACCCACGTGGACACGGGGAGAACTTGCAAACTCCACACAGAAAGGCACCTGAGCCGAAATTCGAGCCCGGGACCTTCTTGCTGTGAGGCGACAGCGCTACCCACTGGGCCACCATGCTGCCCACAAATGATCCATTGGGTTCATAAAGCAGTGTGATCCAGAATGCACAGGGAATGCGCCCTGCATTTCAGCGGATTATTATTGCAGAGCGTGGCAGGGGTTTGCAATGCACGACTGAAAATAAGCCAGGAACTATGCGGTCACGGGCCGGTATCGTACAGCACCGTCGGGGCTCCAGTAACGCTCCTCCGATTGAGCCCTAAACTTGATTTATGTCTTTAAAAAAGCCGTGGGTACTACCGCCGAGCTTAAGGGGAAGCTCAGGAAGGAATATAACGTGCGAGAGGGAAGGTACAGCACAGGTAATTGTCCCACATGTCCATGCGCTACGCACAACGTGTGACTTGAGCTGATTCGTGAGGTACAGTTTGTGAAGGTGGATGTGTCAATCCCTGGATTACTGGCCATGCAATCACAACAACATCAATAGTTTACTGGGCTATGTGTAGCCTTCGGACAATGTGAATAGTTGGTGCAAATGCATTTCTCAGATGTAAGAGTCATCCCCAAACCAGGGTTTCATCTTCCACTGCATTATTACTATTACAGCTTCCAAGTTGCCGGTAGTTGAATAGGTACTCAACTGGCAAGTGTGACCTTATTGGTGAAAGGCATACTGGATGTGTTGTGCCGGGTACAGGAATATCTTCTGGACGCCAACTGGGATAAACTGGGCTGAAAGTAATCCCTGCATACAAGGGTGAGTAATGTAAATTATAACTGCATGCTCTATTCGAAGACTGCGTTTGCTCTCTCTGTTTGTGACCTTCACTTTAGTTGGTTGGTGAGAGTCCCCTGTGTAATGAAAAAATAGAAATTGTGAAACGCTGGCTCCAACTTATGTGAAATAAGTCTACGTGTCCGCGCCCTCTCCTCTTTGGTACAGCCACTCAACCGTTAGCGTACAGTTTCCTATTAAAAGGCAGTGTTAGTAACAAAGACAGTGAGGTTAACTCAAGCTTGTGTACAAATATATAACAAGAAAACAAAACAATTTCTTTCCCTCCTCATTACCTAACCAACGCTGCTGCCACCACTCTGCCCTTCTCGGCTCACCATCGCGAAGCAGGCATGCACTCTTAAACCCATCGCTGGGTGAGCGTGGCTGCGAAGGGAGGGTGGCAATCACGAACAGGATGTCTGACTTTTAAAACGTCAAACCACATTTACTGAACGCGGCGTTCAATAATGGAATTTCTCCAAAAACGCGACTAAGCACAGCAAAGTTTGATTTGGCAATTACGGCTTGCAGAGAGTCGCTGCATTTCTCCGTGCACCTGGGCCTAGCTGCAGGCCTTTTTGCCAGTAAGTGAGATGCGCTACCTAGCAACGTCGCACGGAAAACCAGCCATGTTCACTCAGAATCTATTAGTGGTGTATCGCGGCTGGCATGGGCTTGATAGAAAGGAATTAAATGGGGCACCCTGTCCAATCTCTCACTCCAATTCACCAATGCAATTGCACTGTTTGTGATTTCGATAGCTGCATCACTGCATAAAACTGAATGAAGTGAACCTCACTCTTCACTTTACTGCCAGGTATTGGTGGCACACACGCGCAACTGAGCACCTAGTGGACCATACGAAGATCATTACACACTTTGGGGAATCGCGTGAAGGATAACTACACTGGAGGACGGCAAGTAGATTGCAGATCTACCACGTGTGAACTTATTCTGAGCAACATTTCCTAAACATGTATGCATTTTTGAATGTGTAAAGAGTTGGCCAAACATCAAAGACCCTCGTGGAAAAAAAGTCTTGTGACTTAGTCAAAATTTTACTGACTAGATTATCTCATCTCATTGTCAGAAACCGCTTAGCCCTGTACAGGGTCGCGGTGAGCCAGAGCCTATCCCGGCAGACACAGGGCACAAGGCAGGGTATACCGACGATGGAACGCCAGTCCATCCCGGGCACTGCAGTCTGCAAGCCAATTAACCTATGCAGCAGCATGTTTTTTGGACTGTAGGAGGAAACAGGAGTGCCCGGCGAAAACCCACGTGGACACGGGGAGAACATGCAAACTCTACACAGAAAGGCACCCGAGCCGAGATTCCAACCCGGGACCTTCCTGCTGTGAGGCGATAGCGCTACCCATTGGACCACCATGCCGCCCGTGAATAGATTATGAACCATGAGTATTGTTGTCATTATCATCATTATCTATAGCTGCTTAATCCTGTGCAGTGTCGCGGGAGGGCGGAGCTTATTCCGGTAGACAGAGGGCACGAGGCTGGGCTATACCCAGGATCTACGCCGGTATAGCGCAAGGCACGGGGGGTAATTTACTAAGCAGGCCAATTAACCTAGGCAGCAGCGTGTCTTTGGAGGGTGGGAGGAAACCGGAATTCCTGACTAAAACCAACGTGGACACACGGAGAACACGCAAACTCCACACAGAAAGGCACCCGAGACGGGAATCGAACCCGGCCCCTTCTTGCTGTGAGGCAGCAGTGCTAAGAATGTCATTGTTATAAATTTGCCTTTCATATGTTCAACAGCTCTGTGCAGCGCTCTGTGACCTTCGGGTGAAAAGCTCTCTAAAAGTGCAATTATTATTTTTACTCAACGCGCCAGTGTGCCGCCCCTAGTTGTGCATCCATTCATTGTCATGCCGCTTATCCGGGTCGTGGAGGTAAGAGGCTTAACAAAGCTGCCCAAACGCCCTTTTCCTGAGCAACTTCCTCCAGAATTTTTATGAAGTCTAAAATTTTATTTTGGAGAAATGCACGTTTTAAATACACGACACCCGGTCGTTATTTAAAAGCACGTGTATGTGTACCACGACTGTGAACACTCGTATTTTTAACGAGAATAAATAAAAATGTCAACATAAATGCACATGTATAATGCTTGGCTCTTTAGTCAAGGACATTTTTCGCAGAATGATGATTGCTTCGAAAAGCTGCTCTCTCGGGCAGCCGCGTCGATCGCTCGCTCTCCCTCCATCGCGTTGTTGTCATTATCATCAGGAGGGAGAGGGAGCGATCGACGCGGCTATTCTGAGAGAGCAGCTTTTCAAAGCAATCATCGTGCATTGAGTCGTGAAAACCTACATCGTTACATTTTCACAGAATCTCAACAAACAGCTGCTGTGTCCTAAATGTAATCCGAGTAATAACAAAAGATGACAATTACAATGTGTGAAAAAAGCATGGCAAAATAATCTCTAGAATAGATTGTATATTATAAATAGGCAGGGCGGCACGGTGGCCCAGTGGTTAGCGCTGTCGCCTCACAGCAAGAAGGTCCCGGGTTCGAATCTCTCGGCTCGGGTGCCTTTCTGTGTGGAGTTTGCATGCTCTCCCCGTGTCCGCTTGGGTTTTCGCCAGGCACTCCGGTTTCCTCCCACAGTCCAAAAGCATGCTGCTGCATAGGTTAATTGGCTCGCAGGCTAAATTGCCCCGCAGTGCCCGGCGATGGACTGGCGTCCCATCGTGGGTGTATCCCTGCCTTGCGCCCTGTGTCTGCCGGGATAGGCTCCGGCTCACCGTGACCCTGTATAGGACTAAGCGGTTTCAGACAATGAGATGAGATGAGATTATAAATAGGCTGGGGATTTTTTGTTATGCCAAAAAAAACAATGCCTGCAAGCTACGCGCGTAAGTTTTATATATATATAATACATAGTAACGAACTCTTACCATGCAAACACAAGTGTGTATTGTTATTTGTGTACATACACATCTGGATGTGTATGAAATATATATAAACTGTGTATGCATGCACGTGTGCTGACAATAATATGCAAACTTACCGCATAGCTTTTTGCGGTTGAGATTAACAACTCTCCTGTGTATTCTTCCGAGTCTATTTCAATATATGTGAATTCCTGAAAAGGCTCCAAAGCACTTGTGGTGAAATGTCGGACATGGCAAAACTGAATTCCTACAGAAGCAAAATGTCAGACATCGTGTCGAACAATACGCGATACAAACAGCAAACACATCGGAGGAATGAGCAACATTTCTGTCTTTTATAAGAGAAAAAAAAAATCTTTCCTTTTGCGCCAGTGGATTAATGCCTGTCGACGTCATAAGCAGTCCCGGACAGTCAGCTGGTGCCAGGTCAGACGGCAAAGAGTTGACGGTGACCTAGCACGCGTATAAATCTCGCACGTGGGGGTGAGCAGGGGAGGTCGGATTGGATAACCCGAAAAGCCAAGGGCTCCGACACCGTGAATCCACTCCTCTACAAATACTCCGCATGGCAGACACGCGAGAGGCACAAATGCTCACACAGAAGCAACAATGAACCCTCTCCCTGCTAAAATAGCTTGTTGTTGCGTGTCCCGTTAGCGAGCACCTATTATATGCCAAAACCCGACGTGAGGCGGTGACTTTCCATCACCAGGTTCGACCACGTTCGTCTCCCCAGTGCCGATGTTTCTATATAAGACGCACCAAGACATTCATTGGAGATCGAGTCGCTATTGCTGAATTCCAGACTGGTCCTGATATCGCTAACTGCAAAAACCTTAACGATGGCTTCGAATTCAACTCGGGTCACCGGTCTCGGATCGTACGACGCCGCCCGATGCGTCACCATCCCCCCTATCGACACAGGCATGCACGCACGCGTTCGTGCACGTAAACACGCACGCATCAACGCAAGTGCAAATAAAACTGGCACCCAGGAACATAAAACAACACGAGCAGATGTAAACAAGTGCGTGCATACATGTAAATAGGCAAACCCAGCAAGGGACACACAACCATACTTGCGTGCTAGTTTGCCTCTCAATTTCCATGTAAGCCAATCCGCTCCGGGTATATTTTAAGTCCACGTGTAATCCATTGTCCCAAAAGCATTTCTGTTCTAAGGAGGGGGGCACCCACATTCCTGGTTAATAGACAGTTCTCAGATTGGGTTTGCAAAGGGTACGACGATGAGTGAGTTAGATAAATGTACCCTTTTATTAAGTCTGCCGTTAAATTTTACAATCATTACTCCGCCAAGAATGCAAGCATTTTCAAAGTTTTGCTGACAAATGAATTACAGACCACTAACAGTAGGATCCTGTGTTTTTTTTAATTAAAATAATACACACGCTGAGCCACCAGACCGACACTTTATACACCTCGGATTTTTTTTTTTGGGTCACACTCCCTCTCGCGCGCCAAAGTAACGGCGCGGTGTCGCGTAACTTTCCACCACACGACGCCGTAATCGGCATTCAAGGGACGTCAACCATCGCTACGAACGCTCCAGATTAATGGGCTCCTGTATCATCATCCATAACCCACCTCCGTACCGCGCCCCACCGCCCACCCTCCCCAGCTATTGTCAGGTAACTATCCTGTGTTAACAAATTTTGACCAAATAAAAGTGGAGTGTAACAGATTTTTTGTTTAAGCCTCTGTTGGCAACAATTTGAAAATAAATTTATAAACGTCGATGCCAAGTTTCTGACAAGCCATATAAAAGTATTAATAGCCCCCCCAACAAGCCTCCTGCTCCACGACAACTGCTGTAGGAATGCATGTAATTTATTGGAGCATGATGGTTTGGCCTAGCACAGCGGTTTCCCCAACAGGCCAAATATAGTTATGCATCCGATTATCCTGCTCGAAAACTGTTTGAACATCTTGAATTCATAAAACCTGTCGTTTATTAAGGTGCAGTCATAATAATTACCAACATTGTTTTGAAACGTTGGATTATGATGACGCGTGCTATAAAATAATCATACCTTTAGGTCCTGCAGGAACTCATGTCAATTGAACATATTACTTTTCTTTTGTTACTGCTGCTTTTTATAACATTCCAAGTTTTGTTTAGGATCCTGGAAATTGCTCCTGAAAACCCTGTCTTTTCTATGCTTCACTCGAATGGCCGACTTCTGACAACAATGCTACCGTCATCAGACCAGGAGCTAAGCCACTGTGGGTGTCATTGGTATCTGAGCACCCTGATTTTTTTTGGGAGAGAGAAACCCAGAAAATTTTCAGAGAATGACTAAGATACATCCATAACATGTTTTGATAAAACTAAGAGACATCGATAACATGTTTTTATGTGACTAAGAGAAACCCACAAAATGCTTAGACAATGACTAAGAGACCCTTACAAAATGTTCAGACATGACTAAGAGACACGATACATTTTGGTAAAAAATAATGGTGCGCTTTATTAGACGTTTTTCTCACTTTCAGAAGGTGACATACAATCTGACAACAGATCAAATGACACACTGGCACATGAACAGCTGGCTCAACACTTTGCGGGGAGTTGCTTGGATATAGTTCTAATAAGGCAGTAGGATACCATCACCTTACAACGTGGCTGAACGCCCCCCCCCCTACAACACAAACTGATAGCCCTCATTGCATTATCAGCGAAACGAGCGGCGCTCACATTGTCCGAGTCATTGACCGGCCTGTGACTCGGCAATTCGATTCCGGGCTGCAGGAAGGGCTCAGCTGCTCATTGGTCAGAGAGGCAGATGTCACATTTAGTTCCCTTGGATGACAATGGGTGGGGGGTCACCGAGGTCAGCTACCCCTGTGCCATGGTCTAGATTGCCATTCTCACCCACCGGCGGCACTCATGAGAGCAGCCAATACAAAGACGACCATTCCCAAGCAAGGCCCGTGGGTCAACAGAGGTGCCGGTTCAGACGAAAAGGTCACAGTTTGTAAAAACACATTAAGAAGGGCACAGTGCATTAACGTGGCTTTGATCCAATTGCAATATTATCGCGATTTTTTGCTCTGTCAAAATGTGATCGGTTAAAGGATGATATATATCTTTTTAGTCTGGTCAGATATTGGAAAGATTTTTGAAAACTGAATTTTGATCGTGCAAAACGTCATAGCATTGTGCCTAAATAAGAACGTTTAAAACCAGCGGGTATTGCCTGCTACGTCATATGGATTAGAAATATAGACATTAACAAAGGAAAACTGAACAAAAACTGTAAACTAAACAACAAAAGCATTGAGAGATGCCTTCTTACAATTTTACTGAGAAACAGCAGAAGGAACACGTGGATCACAGAAGAAACACAAATCAGAGACAACCAATTGACTGACACACACAAAAAAACTAGGATTGGACAGAACTCACCACGCCAAGAAGGGATGGTAGCCAGAGGACAAGATTGGGGATGGGATGGCAGTCAAATGAGAGAGCACACCTGAGAGGATGATTGCCATGGAAACGAACAATGACATCGTCAGGGCAAGATGGATTACGAAAATGCAAATCCAAGAGGGAGGGTAACAGAATATGTTGGCCTTCATCTATCAGCTCACAAGCTGTGAATGATAATGATGGTGACGAGGTTGACAAAGAACATAAGCTCCATGTCACCGCTGTATAAATCCAGCGTGCATTGTACAATTCCTTCATGTTCACTGTGACGAATTCCTTAATGTTCACCGTGATTTGTGATGAGTGCGGTCAGCTGAGAGCAGTTTGCCCTCCAGGCCCGGTATCTCTCATTTTCACCTCTGCTGTGGTCACCGCGTTCGGCACAGTCCACGCACGCGACACACAGCTCCAGATACCGGAGGCAGCAGTTGCCAGCTAGAGTTGTGGGAAAAAGATGTCCCACAAAGGCTCCTTGCCACTACTTAACAAAAGGTTGACCTTCGATACGGATGGGGCAACGCCACTTGAAATTAAAATTCCCTTTTCCTCATGGCTCCGGCCACTTTGGATGCTCTGCCACGTTAGGCCCGGGGTCATCCTCTCCGGGCAGCTAATCTCAAACACAAACTGTTTCATTGTGGGGGCAAGCTAAAGCATCCAGTGATATATGTAGCACTCCATCTGCACGGCCAAAGTACCGTACAGATTGCTGAAATGCCAACGCCGTCACCGCAGCACAAATAAGTTTGACAATATTATTTATATACAACACACACAAAAGTAAATGGATCCATTAAAGCAATTGTTGGCCAATGAATATGTTGACCGACAGAAATTACAGCTAATCTTGGCGCACGCAGATACACGACGAGATGTCTGTGAAGTGTCGTGGCCCTCGCAAAGCGGCACAATTGCGGCGACTTTATTGGCACGCTCGTTTCCTCAAATTAATCACGGCGGTGACAAACGAAAGGCTTTTTACATTTCCTCGCAGCCAGTCGTATGCGTTTGTCGTGACAAGTATTTAATCGGAACAGTGGCGCGGTGTCACGGCGATTGGCACGCTGTGCTACAAAGCTGGCAACCCAAGTTCGTTTTCTGGTCACGGTTAACAATGACAAGTGAAATCAAAATTGGTCCTGCAACCACTCCACGCACTGACCCAGGTCATCGACCAGCGTGGTGAGGAATGGTAAAAAAAAACACACGCACGCAATAACTTACATGCCTAGGAAAGGGCCTTCATCCACGGGAGAATTTTAAATGACCAGAATTTTAGTTATTTATTTCGTCCGCAAAAAAAGTGAAACGGAGCACCAGCCAAGGCCGCGAGCTGTTAAACGGTGTCAATTGGACGAGGCGGCCTCTGCGTTACACCACCAACATTCGTGGCGGGACAGACATTCTCCGCTCGCTCGTGTGCAGTTTCATCGCCGTAGCAAAGTCACGGGCATGGGAAGGCATGTAGGTCCCTGTTGCTGCTCGGGGGGGGGGGAGGGCGCGACCCCGCTGGTTT
>JAZEWT010000010.1:19072474-19109731 GCA_036362905.1 Mordacia mordax
CCCCCCCCCCCGTCCCTCTGTCCGGACTTTCCTTTACCCTCATTACGCATTGCCTCAGTTCCTAATGTGTTAAACAAAGAACTACAAAGATTAAAAAGGGAAACGTATGAAGTAATTGTCTCTGTTCTGGGGAAATTAATTTTCAGCTATAGCTGCAGGGACACCACCTGTATTTCATTATGAAACGCATTCCTTCCCAAATCGTTCGACGGCTGTGTTGGAAGTCTGAGTTTTTGTTACATGGTCCCATAGAATCCAGAGGAGACTCTGCTCAGTGCAGGAAATGATTACGGGAAATATCAAACAGGACATGTAATCCACCAATACACCAAAGCAGTTACTATCTTGAGCTTCCTCGAGATTCCTGCGTGGAATAATATCCGTGTCAATAACTTATACCAGGGAGTAATAAATGTGCATTGAATTTCCTTCTTGGCGCTGGATCACAATTCCTCATATTACGTAAGGAGTTTTATTAATGATTGATAATCATCGTTTGTTTTAAGATAGAGCGCTCCTTTACGCGATGCGACTCACAAGCACTTTCCATGCAAAAAGGGACTTGTATCACATCTCATCTCAAACATCTGAAAGGGCATCCCCAGTGGCAGCTGTCCCTTCCGGTACAATGTGACTTAGCACCAGGCCTGCATCCGTTTCCTGTTCTGCAGGTAATGAGCTATGGTTCCTATGTGCAATCTCAATTGAGTATCAGCGATGTAACGTTTCCAATTTGGGATACAAGGAACATGACACCGACACACAATGGACTCGTTTGGAATGACATTGGGGGATATTTAAAGTTCACTACAAAGTGGATGGCAGATATTTCATGGTCAGTACAACCACAATAAAAACCAGTGCAGCCTACCAGATTCGAGCAGTGAACCAATATCACAGCCCCGGTTTACAACGCATATAACTTAATAAACTCGATTCATGAACGGTGCTGTGATATTATCCAAATCACGCAAGTTATGTTACTTGAATAAAAAGTGTAAGCAAATCCATTTTCACAAATCTTAGCCACTATTCCACAATTCATTTCAGAGAAATCCTGAGGTGCAACAGTCAGAATGAGACACCATAAAAATGAAGGGCTAAAGGAATAGCAGGAAGACTCCCGGCACAGGGAACTGTCAGCACCTGCCAATAAGGCCATGGGGTTAGGCGAGAGGTCACTGAGTGCGCAAAGAGCGACTCCTCGGATTTGGTAATAATGCCACAGATCACCGGTAAGCTTGATAGGTTCACCAAGAGTCAATTGGCCTGCTTATGGGCTGGGCTAACACATATCACACACCTTGACGTGATGGCATTTTTTTCAAGACCACAAATCTGAAACTGATGGCGTGCCAACTATGAGATGCTCTTCATCCAATACGAAATAACAACGGCACAGCTGCCGAGCAGAGAGAAAGTTACACGTAATAATGTTGTATTATTTTCTCAGTCAATGTATAAAAATGACATGGTGCATAGTGCTTTTAAAAATATAGTGCATTTTGTTGCATTTAAAGATCATTAAGTAGAGAAAGAAATTGATGATCGCAGCAAGCTCCCATTTTGAGCATGCATATGAATTTTTTTGCGCACATAAGAGGCAGAGAAAAAACAAAATCATCAAATGATATTCTGCCCTACACTGGCTACAAAGTAGCTACCAATGCATTCTGTTCACAACCCATCATCGCAGAGGCCACGGTGCCAAAACTGAGTCACTCTGCATCCAATAAACGACAAAGCAGCCGTGTGTGGCACGAAACAAAGCCCCTCTTTGTTGGGGGGGGGGGAATTGTGTCGCTGGCGGTGGTGCATTTCAGCCTGCATCTCAAAGAGACACAGGATTTCAGCACCTCCTCGCAGCAGCAGCAGCAGCAGTGGCAGCAGCACCTGCATCGGGTTTGCACGCGGAAAGAATTGTGGCCAGCTCTCCATTCAGGGGGCTTAACAATATCGGGCATTCATGTGCGTTTTTGGAAGGATGAAGAAGGAGAGAAGGCAGATGTAGGAGTCTTCACACAAAAAACCACGTTTCATCAGAGGAGGTTTTTTTTTTGTTTAGCTGACTTTTTTTTACCAATACTAAATAGTAACCGTCTTCAAATCTGCAAAATCATAACGTTAAGGTGATTAAATATGATAGTTTTGGGTGCTGATGAGACTGATATCTGAAGCTGGCCCAGGTTTAATGTGATACAAATGCGTTTGTAAAACATCGGTCCAGGAAACAAAAATACGGTGATGGAATGAAAAGTGAATTTGTTTTACACATAGGGAGACATCTCTGTTCTGTCTGTGGTCGGGCTAATAATTGGTGCAGAATTTGAATTTTATATCTAATAAAACTGATGAAATAATAAACTGATCCACAATGTTTTAGTGATTAAGTGTGATTTTGGGATTGCAGTGGGATGCGTGGCCCCGGTTCGGAAACCACATTTCTGTGAAAAGTGTTTCTGCGTAAAATCCCTGTTGACATGATCAGACTTGCCAAGCCTTTGAGGTTAATTTTGTTCACATTTGGAGGATTTCATGAGCAGAAAAAAAACCAGAAAAAATATTGCCAATTCCTGGCACAACCGGAATATGGGCCAGTGCCATAAACAAAAAATCCGCAATATATCCACCGCTACAACAGTGGGGGATTGGAACCTAAATGTCCACACAAAGCGAATATTTTAAAATTCTTCAAGGCATATCTATTCAAACAAAGCGCATGAGCTGCAAGATTTTAAAAGGCCTTTTTCCACACGTACGGAATGCGCTAACGACACAGCACAGCTTTGATATATCAACAAACGTAGTCGTGGACTCAAGCTTAAACTGTAATTGAAAAAACAGTCTATTACACATTCTCATGAAATGGGCATTCCCATTGTCCCATATTATGCATTCCATGTTTGATGCACGTATATATAAGGAGGTTAACATAGAGCTAAAACAATACCTCCAAATTCACTGTTCGCCAATTGCTAATGTGCATAAAATTTATACACACTCGACTCAAACGTCCAGTTCGTACGTAAAAGGAGGAAATATGAGCGATAGCCAGCCACCCTGCAGTGCTATAACCGTCAGGGTTGAAATCATTTTTGTGGAAACGAGCAGACAGCCGCCTTTCAACAAGATGGAATAGCGCATACCAAACTAAAGCACACTCCCACAGACCCCCAGAGACACTGTGTATCCACAGAAATTTCAATAGACCATTTAAACACATATTTCTGCCCAGGTGCACAACGCACCAGATTTCAACTCTTCTCAATTCATCAACTTTCCTCTAAGTATGGAATTTCAACCAGGATATAAAGTATCTGCAGGATAGCAAAATCCTCCAACCTTACTTCCAAAGCAATGGAACATGTATCCATCATTTTCCAGAGAAAAAAGAAACTAATTCATCTTCTAAAAGCAGCGTTTGAATTCTTCTCGTATGGAAGGCAGTGTCGATTGAGGAAATGGTGACTAACGTTACTACAACGCAATAAGGCTGGGATTTATGAAGGACATAAAATCATCTTGGCATTTTTCTTATGAAGGAAAGTTCATTGTGCCTAATTACCTATAATTGTGCTATTAGTTGGACGTTTGACAAATTATAAAAAATGTAAACGTAAGCCGTGGAGAATTGAATGCAGCATTTATAATAAAGGAGCCATGAGCGCAGCTCGTGTGCGAGTGGACTGCTGCACTGCCGAACCACGAGAAATGATGAAGACCTGCCGAGGCCTCCATCCTGTAGTAGATTAATCAGGGCCAACTGCGTTGATGACGATTATGAAAACCATTACGTCATTACCTTATTGCTTCAACACAGTACTGACTAATAATCATTGAAAATAAGCCAGGCATGAGGTTGGCACCACTTGTTTTGAATTACTGGGTAACTTTCTCAAAGCATTTTCACCGCCGCTGTTAAAAATCTATCGACTTTGACAATGCACCTATTTTTTTTTGGGTCGCCAAGCATTTGGCTTCTATAATGTCCAAGGGGTTCAAAGGGAACAAAAAAGAGTAAAACGTACAAACTGTCATATTAGGCATTGATGACCGGCGCTGCATACCGCGGGAAAAAAAAAACGTTGAGAATGTTTTGTTTCCAATTGCCATGCGTTTCCTGCGCGGTGAGATGTGTCCTTCCTTGGGCCCCATTGTGCCAAGCTCCCACATTTGCTATGCCGCAGATTAAGATCTGCATAAGCGGTTAACGTCGGGGCTATGGTTTCTCTGAAACGCGGCACTTGACACTTTCCACGCGGCTTTCCGCCGGGGTCGCCGGCGTGAAGTGCGGACCGGCCGTGCGGCGGCGGCGGTGGCGGCAAGAGGGCTTCGCAACGCGGGGCCCGGCGTCGGAAGCATGCGTCGTTGGTGAAAACGACGCGACAAACGGCGTGCGCCGCGTAAAAGAAACCTTAAAGGTCGCCGCTCCTGACAAGTGACAGGGCGGAGGGGGAACGGTGCGAGTCGCAGGCAGACGACACGCATGCCGCGTTGAAGTGCTCGGGTTTTACATTCATTAACATGCATTGTAGGTGCACTTCAAGCCTCCTGCGAGCGAGAATCGGATTGAGGATGGACTCTAACGGGCTGTCCCCGTGTGAAGTCTAATGCGCGCGATGACGCCTACCGTCATCATCAATCATCGGCCACTGCTGGATTAGGGTCTGAACCTCATTTTATCGCTCCGTCTTCACGGACGATACTGCTTAGATAAAACGGCCATGAAAAATAATTGCTCATGTATGATCGCGAGGCTTCCGACAATAGAAATTGCACATAGTTAATTTTGGTTTACATTCAAATGACGTTACATAACGTCACGCTATAAAAGCTTACTCAGGGTATAGTATCTCTTGTGTACGAGGTCGATCTAGCAGCCAATACAAATAAACTGCAGTGCCTTTCAATATTGACTTGCGAGTAATTGTGAGTAAAAATTGGGATTTCTGCTACACACACACACACTGGAGCCCTCCTGGGAATGACATCAGATGGTCGTTGACGTAAAATTTACGGAGCATGGGCGAGCTTCGTTAATTCTCCGTTTGGAGTTTGTGGAAGGGCTGTAGGATTCAAACCGCTGGCCCTCCGCGCACCCTCACGCGGCGTCATGTGCACTTCGCCGCGGTTCTGCCTGGCAACCTAAAAAAAAAATACATACAAATTGCACGAAGCCCCACATACCCTGTATGTTTTCAAAAAGGACCTAAGCCCCTTAGCTGCCGCAAACTCCGACGCCACGCATTTTCGAGCCCTCCCCCTGCTTGCCGAGCTCACGGCATCTCGGCGCTTGTAATCCGCACCGCCGACAAAACGTGGCGCCCATTGGGCCACAACCTCACGGGAACTCAGTGGGGGCAAGAGAGCCAAGCACTGACACGTGAATGCGCGGCCGTTCCCAGCGCAATGCAGAGCCCATTGGATTCGACGCGCGTGTCCTCGTTGGGTCGCCGTCGTGCGGGCGATGACGCGCACAGCAGCTGCACCACGGAGGCGCACACGCCGCGACCCGGGCCCCGTGGGACGCGAGGGTTGGTGGGGTCGCACGTCTGCGGGAGGACTCTGAACACCGCGGCGCCGCGATGAGGCCCGTGGGCATGGATGACAATGGACACTAGGAGACACCAGCAAAGGACACGAAGGGCCCGAGAAGAGAGAAGGAAGGTATGATAAAAAGCATGAAATTAATGCGGCAATGGTAGTGAACTGCCTTTGATATCAAGGAACATATGGCACACCACACTCATGTTTTACTCAGTCTCAGAACACTTGAGGGTGCCTCCAACGTGGGAGAGGGAGAGCTCTCGACACGACTATCCCAAAAGAGCAGCTAGGAAAAGCAATCCTCGTGCATCGAGCCGTGAAAACGTACATGAGTACAGTGGTACAGCAAGTTGAGTTAATCCATTCGTGTGTGGCTTGGAGTGCTGCCCCCCCACACCTCGTATGTGCATGGTTTTTATTTTTTTCATGAGTGCTCCGGTTTCTTCTCAATCGAAAAAAAGTATTCGTTAAAGAAACTGGCCGGCGATGGACTGGCGTCCCGTCGTCGGGTGTATTCCTGCCTTACGCCCTGTGTTTCCGGAATAGGCTCCGGCTCACCGTGACCCTATATAGGATTAAGCGGTTTCAGATAATGAGAGATGAGATGAGAGAAACTGGCCTCACATCCACACTGTGTAGGAGCGTCGTGCAAAAACAACCTTACGATTCTGTGAGGCTTTCAAGGGCATTAACAATGTGTGGATTGAGGACGAGATGTCTGTAGGGCTTTCACACGTTGTGAATATAACAAAGCCATTATGTATTACCATTAAACTTCAGCTTTTTGTTCATTTTTGTGTCATTGAACTTGCACAGGTGTATGTGCGCCTCGTCCATTTTATACCCCAAGCAGTGCCACCTACGGAATGTGTGGCATTCAAAGTTGGTGCAGTGGCCCTGCTGAATAATCCTGGAATACTGGGAGACCCCTATGCCAGCCGTGGTGTTGTAAGTGGGGAATTTCAGGGCTGAGCCTTTACCTTTATTTTATTTTCTGTTGGAAACTGTGCATTAAATAAAGTAGTGCTTAAAGACCTATCTTTTAACCAGTTTGACACTGAGAAAATAACAGCTAAATATCCCCCACCTTAACACCGGTAAACCTGCTGGGGCTCCGGCCCCCCGCGATCCTGTACATGATTAAATGGGTACAAATGCTAACTGCCTGACTGAGCATGTGTGCTTACCGTGTAGAAAAAAAAAATTCCGATGCTGCCTCCGTTCACTGTTGATTTCCCAGAAAGCTAATTACACAGTTTCCTAATGAGGCCATCACAGTGAGAGGAGACGCGGGTGTTGTATACAAGCAGATCCAGCGCTGCCTCCTTCCTGACACTGCTCGCTTTAATGAGTCTCATTCGTGCGCTGGCATGAATGCGCTGTGGCAACGAAAGCCGTGACACACCAGGGAAGGGATCCTCAGCCGGCTAGCCCGCCAGATACATCTGCTCCTGCAAGGCTCGTGCAGTGGTCCGATTAGCCATGGCCCGCCGCCGAGAGATACGGTTCAGAGAGAGAGAGAGCTACAGATTAGTGAGATGAGAGATAAACAACAGAAAGAGAGAGACGACGAGGGAACTGCAGGCAAGAGGCACAGTTTTATGGTCACGCGGTGTACAGAATTTACAACGTTATGACATCATGTGACGTCACAGAAACAATGCTTTGCTATGCCGTGGCTTTGCGAGCACGTGCTCATTTTGTTAAGCGGTCTGCTTCGACAATGCAGCTGAAGAACCGTACCCCCGGGAGTCATTGCCAGTAATGCAATTACTATGAGAAACAGTGGCGACTCGGTGCGGCAAGTTATGTTGTCATCTTGCACTCGCTGAGTCTACTCGTGGGCGACTGTGGATGTGGCAAACAATATGCGCCTCCGTCTTCCACAATCTGAAGATCGCATGAGCGCCCAAGCTGTGACTGTGATGATGTCTCAAGTATCGACAATCATCGCAGATGGACGCACCATCAGTGGAACATCCTGGCGGCGTTGCTGTGAATCATAGACACTCTCCAGCCGCCTTGGGTTGACTGAAGAATGTTAGCATTCAGCTAGAACTGTTACTTTTTTCCTCCAGCCATTTGAAAAGAGAGAGCGGCACAGAATGATGACACGCTGTTTAGCAGCTGATGGAAACCACTTTTGTTAAATAACGATTGGTCAATAGAGCATACAAGCCTGAGCAGTCGTGTGTCCCTGTGCCTGTGATCTGAGTCCCAATTGCCCACCAAGAGCAGCAACAATCAGCTTTGTCTGGATTTGAGCAACAATATTAACAACCAAAAAACACTGCAGCAACCATTGCTCGTGACAACTGCCGGCAACAATTGCCCTAGTTTTTTGGAGCGAACGCCGGCTGCACTGCCTCCCACGAAGGGGTTCAGGCAGCTGGCGCCATATCCCGGGGAAAGGACCAAGCTGTTACCAGATTGGCGATCTCGAGAACACAAGCGCAACTGCAGGCCTCATTAACCGCACTTTTTTTGTCTTATGCTCCAGCCATAGGGGAAATGAATTTCAACCAAACTAGTTATTAATGATACTTTTTTTTTAAGGCGTCGGATTTTTTCTTCTCCAAATCCGCCTCTTTTAAAAAAATATATTACGAAACATTCGGTGACTGTTATTTTCCAATTAAGCTAAAGTTCAAACAGATCATGGCCATAAGGTTATGTTTTTATTGCTAACCTATGCATACAGATTTATGGATAACGCAAAAAAACGTATTTTTAGGGTGAGTTTGTGCTCAGTTGGTCTATGTATTAATAGTCAATTATATGGGGCATTAAAAATTTCCAAAAGAATAACTGTCCTCTGTTCTGGTTTATGCACTACAGCCTGATTCATTCAATTCAATAGTGGTATTTTTTCAAACACTCTCTGTACCCACGTGGGATCGCCTCAGAGGTTTCAGAAATAAATTAAGTTACCCCTTTTTCCTGTTTCAAGTACATTTCTTCCAAATCTACTACTTCTACCAGACTAGCGTGTGACCTAACATGCCCTGCAGACTATTCGAGAAACGAGAGTGCATCATCGTTGAATACCTGAGGAATACTAAAAAGACAACCGCTTACGCAAATAGAAAATGATGTCCATTCGAATCTCTGCTGGCGCTGTGTGCGGTCCGCAGGGCTGACAATAAACCTGCTCAGCACCCGCTTGCCCTATCAGCTATTAAATGAGTTTCCCGCTCTGTTGTGGGGAAGGGCATTAGCGAGACCAAAGAACAGAGACACGCGGAGATACAGGTGAACAGAGGTACACGGTCGCAGAGCCAGATTAACGAAGCGGAGGGATCGAGAACTAAGGAGTTGGTGTACGCAACAGAGGTGCACCCAGAGAAGGGGGGCCGAAGGACCAGTTTCCCTGCACCCCTGCAAATATTTATCCGGGGCCTACTTTGGTGAACGTTACATTGTAAATGAATTAGTAATAAACTTTGATTTGTATTTAATTTCATATACATTTAATAACGTACAATGAACGTAGAATTTATATGCGGACCAATTTTGTTTCTGGCCTGAGCAAGATCTTTAGATGGGTGCCCCCACTGTGCATGCACATTTGTGTTTCACAGCGATCGCTCTCTCAAATTCCACACTGGGCTTGGTAACCATCTGCACTTCACGTTGAATTACTTCTCTCCGTAATTCTGTTCACCCCTGCAATTGTTTCTTCATGTTCGTAGTCACATTTGGCCGTTTTTATTTCTCACGCTTTCCATTTTTTTGCTTTTGTACGTGGGAAAAGCCACAGCACGGTGCACGTATCATACACTTAGACAACTTTACATATTTCTGCGATGTGCCAAACGCAACGCGATGTTGGGGATATCGACAACGGAATAAATAATGCAAGATAAGGACCAATAATTGCATGGCATTTTTTGTAATTAAACAAAGCCAGGAGTAGTAGAACCAAATGTATAACACGTGAGATGTGGTCAAAACTGTTTTCAAATGATACACAGACCCAAAAAACAAAGAGCCAAGAGACAGAAAATAACGTTTTCCTTATTTTAAATTCCAATCTTATAGTGCAACACAGAGCAGAGCTCAACACCAGGGAGGTTGGAGACAAAAAAGTTGTTCGGTAGACCAAGCAATAGACCCTTTAGAGGGGCTCTCCAGATGTCTTGCTAATGCAGACCCGTTCACCAGCAGTGACGTGAGTGGGCAATTTCAGGGTTGTGCCTTTACCAGCTCCGGATTGAAAAATAATCATATGAATTACGTTAATATGCGATGACTTTACAGTTTTACAATCCATTGTTTTCAACGTTTTGACCCTTACCTCCTCAAGCCATACTTTACAAACAGTTATGTAAAGATAACGTTTCTGAATTCCCTTTTAGAGTGAGCATCTTTCAAAGCTTTTTTTTTCAGTTCTGTGCTATTGTGTAAATATATTTCTCAAGACTATTTACAATAAAAATCATAAATAGCAAGCACCCTGCTTTCCAATCAAGAGTGGCAGGTAGAGTGCAGTCTGCTGTCTAGATGTTCAATCAGAGGAACAGATATTGAACAACTGCCAGAACAGATAAGGAAAATTACCTTAGCCTCCCAGGTCTCATTCCAGACCTAAGCGAGAGTACAATTCCCACTCTTTTTAGAAGTAAACAGCTGCTGAGGCTAAAATAAATAAAACATTCTCTTATGAGGCATCCTGCGCATGCAGATGCCTCCAACGTATGAAGCGAAACGTCGCGAGGTGGAGAGAGAGAGCGATCGACGCGGCTGTCCCGAGAGAGCAGCTTTTCCAAGCAATCATCATGCATCGAGCCGTGAAAACCGAAATAATTACAAAATCCTCTCATTCAAAACAAAGTGTTTTCCGTTGCCGAAAGGCAACAATAAAACTCGAAACTTTTCAATGTAACATTTTACTAAGTCAAAATCATCACCACCACCATAGCAGTCACATCTGCCAGTGAAAACTCAGATCCACCCAAATGTACGGTTGGAGGAAGTTATCACCAAACGTGGGTTAGTAAATATGTAAAAATAATCTCCTCGATGAATAAAAGTCAGAAGTGAATTTCGAGCGCAACTCATCGGGGGCGCTGCCACGTGAACCAATACTGCCGCCCAGTGTCGATGTGCAGGCTGCACACACGGTGTTCAGGCTGCACACGCGTGGGAACCTGGCGGTTCGTGACGCGTGTCTGCACGAGCAGCTGCTCGCTGTGTTTGGAGGAAAAATGCCTCCGCAGTCGCAGTGCCGAAATGTCTCCGGCGACTTGGCCGGAGCGTTCCACTGAAAACAAAAGCGATATATATAATCTCTCGTTTTCGAGCGACTTGATTTATCGGTCTCATTTTTGCTGCGCAATCTCGCTGTCAGCAGCCAGGGGGCAACAGCGTGCAGTTTTAATTTTCAAAACAACGTCCAAACTGTCCAAATTAACCGCTTTGCTAAAGTGCGTGAAGCGCACGGCACATCCATGCGAAGAGCCATATAAACACAGACTTATGTGTGAATACCGCACGAGAGACATTAAAGTTATTTCCATAGGAACTATTATGTAATTTATAAAATCAGCGATTTTTGTTTACACGAAAAATATGGAATACTGTTATAATGCACTACATTGAATAATTCAACAACAACAAAATCCTGGTCCATAATCACTATTATTGTAAAAATACATTCTGAACTTAACAACTCAATTTTGGGGGCTCTAAGAGCCTCAACTGTCCAACGCTGGGGCGGCGCGGTGGCCCAGTGGGTAGCGCTGTCGCCTCACAGCAAGAAGGGCCCGGATTCCAATCTCGCCTCGGGTGCCTTTCCGCGTGGAGTTTGCATGTTCTCTCCCCGTGTCCGCGTGGGTTTTCGCCGGGCACTCCGGTTTCCTCCCACAGTCAAAGGTTATGTAGCTAACAGACTAAATTGCCCGCGGTGCCCGGTGATGGACTGGCGTCCTATCGTGGGTATATCCCTGCCTTGCGCCCTGTGTCTGCCGGGATAGGCTCCGGCTCACCGCGACCCTGTACAGGACTAAGCGGTTTCTGACAATGAGATGAGATAAAGTTTAAATAGGCTCTCAAATAGAATGGGTTTTATGCTAAGAGCTGGAACAAACCAAATACAAATTCAGGTGGCAGGGCTGAGACCGTAATCTTACCAATTCACGTGAGAATCTAGTTTAATTATTGACGTGATGTTGCTGCACCGGCAGTGGCACACAAGCACTATCAACGACAAACATATCCACATTCTCGTTCATAACAGTGGCCTTCAATAATAGTATATGGTGTGATAAAAGACATTGCAGGTACTCCGGTTTACTCACACAGTTCAAAAACATGGTGCTGTCTAGATTAATTAGCCGAATTTCATCAGCAATAGTGCCTTGCGATGGATTGATGTCTGATCCTATGTATCGCCCTGCTTTGCACCTTGTGTCTGCCGGGAAAGTTAATTTAGGCAACTAACCCTTCTTTATAGCACACCAATGGGCTCTAACTCCAAGAGCGCATACATTTTGTTCCATGCAGAAGAGCCATTGCACAAAACGTTGCTTATTAAAGAGTGCATTCAAGCGGCGTTGTTGATATGTGGTGAGTGTTTTGGTTGAATAACAAATAACAGGAAGTTGCAACCGAGATTCAAACCAAGGATCTCAGCTGTGCTTGCACAGCGAGTGCATCGCCAGGCCATGACATTGACACCTCCCTTGAAATGTACAACAACATGTGTGATTCTGTCTTCCTTCGCTAATACACACACACATGTAAATTGCACAACAGAACATAAACATACGGAAGGTACATCTGGGGAAAACAAAATGTTTTTAGATTGCAACTAGGCGGCACGGTGGCACAGTGGGTAGCGCTGTCGCCTCACAGCAAGAAGGTCCCGGGTTCGAATCTCTCGGCTCGGGTGCCTTTCTGTGTGGAGTTTGCATGCTCTCCCCGTGTCCGGGTGGGTTTTCGCCGGGTACTCCGGTTTCCTCCCATAGTCCAAAAGCATGCTCCTGGATAGGTTGATTGGCTCGCAGACTAAAATTGTCCCGCAATGCCCGGCGATGAACTGGCGTCCCGTCGTCGGGTGTATTCCTGCCTTACGCCCTGTTTCCGGGATAGGCTCCGGCTCACCGTGACCCTATATAGGATTAAGCGGTTTCAGATGAGATGAGATATGAGATTTCAACTCAAGTGACATCACTGTCATGAACCATTACAGCTGTGAAGTGGTTGCGTAGAAAAAATATACATAATGAAGGCAATGACACGTTCCAGGGTACAGCCGCATTGTATTTCAGATCATTAAGGCAATCGTGTCAACAGCAGTGACATGTGCATTTGCTTATGAAGTCGTGTTACAGTTGGTTGCTAAAATTAAAGTGGATGCGGAGGCTGGGTGGCTCAGAAAGGCCTGAACCGCATCTGCGGCATGAGCCGGTAGTGCTGACTTTCTTTGGCTAGAGAGATTACGTGGGTTACAACTTTGTACCATAGTCTACAGGTGTCTGATGATGTCTGACCTTCTTGCTGTGTGTCGCCTCACAGTTCGTCATATTCTACAGGTGTCTGATGGTCTGCACCTTGTCAGCTATTCTATAAATGTTAGAAAGGCAATTGAAATTACGTGCATCGGAAAGTAATTTGTTTGGCATTGCATTAATCTAGGACTCTAGGTTTTCATGGCTCAATGCATGAGAACTGTTCTCAAAAGCTGCTTTTTCAGCATAGCCTTGTCGAGTGTTTCTCCTTTATTCTTTATGCAGTTTTACCTCCCGCATTGGAGCTAATTTCGGTCACTCAGTTCACTCTTGCAAATGAGACTTCCCTGGTCTATTGAATTCTCACCTGGTTAAACAAATTAACTTGACTGCTGAATGAAGGCCACCCCCTTCTGTCACCATCCCTCGTCGTTCCGCGTTGCCACAATCCCATCGATGCACCTCGCAGGAGTGGATTCTCATCACCGCATCTCTCTGGTCGCCACACTCTCACGCGTACTCCCTCTAGTTTGTCTCCGATCCAGTGGCCAGCGTCCGTTCCAGTGATAAGTCCTACCCAGGACTACTTCGTCCTCTAAAGGTCAATGTGGCGTTTTTGATTCACATTTGTTCCCTTCTGATTGTGTTCCCCATTCTATCTCTCCATTGCATTCCAAGCGTGCGTATCTGCCTATGCATATTTGCACACGCATCAGCCGTTTCTGCATTTCTTGTACAAAAAAACTGCACTACTTGGGATACGATGTCCTGTCACTACAGTGCATGATATAAATTAATTTTTGTGCACACACGGTTAGGGTTTAATAATTTACGATGCGACAAAAATGTAGTTAGGTCAGGCCCTGATTTATATTGAATTGTCTTTAAGTTTTCAGTCACATAATGTTCAGATTTGATTTGCAGGAGCCTGCGGCTTAAGCAGTCAAATGGCACAAAGACTAAATGAAATCACAGACAAGGCTGCTCGAGGCACACGGCAGCAGTGGAAGAGTAATGCGCAAATGACGTGCATTTTTTTTTTGCCAAAGCAGGATAGAGAGGAACGTTTCTAGGTTTTTTTTCAAACTGGACATGTGCCAAAGTTTCATGAGTCATAACTGTAATTGTGAAGAGTGGCCAAGACATTGATCCTGAGCTCCTGAACTCTTGGCGAACCCAGCCAAGCAATTCCAGCAATTGCAGCATCAAACGCGCCCAAATCCCTTCCACGAGACACGTCGTTTGCACGCGACTGCGCATAATATGCAGCCGCGACCAACTATTCCGGCCGGTGGCTGGGTTACTAACTTCCTACTGCGCAGGTTTCCCCAGTTGCATTGTATAGCTCTCCGATGGGTTTCCGGATCCTTCCTAAAACCACCACCCTAAGGCTCGCAGCCCGTGGAGCGAAACGTTAGCCACACGGCGCATGCGCTACAACCCGAAAAACCCATCGGAGAATTTTGTTTTTAAACTTAATTTGCAGGGATGGGGTGCATCAATTCAATCAAGGCGTCTTTGACGGGACGTGTCAATTAAGTGTGGGTAGAGTAGCAGCGCTTCTCGTCGAGAATGGGGGGAGGCACGTGGGGGCAACACAACAGCAGACACATTGTCCCGTTTATTGAAAGCACTCGACTGGCATGTTTGACTATCATTAGGGGGGTTCACGCTGCAAAGCATGATTACTTTGCATATAAATGGGAGGGATTGGTAAATCTGTCGTGCTTTTAGGCAAAATTAACCACTTTCGCCCAAGTTTTTACAAAACACACACACACACAGCCGCATGTCATTAAAACGCCAGGGGGTCCCCAACCGCACAGCATGGTTAGATCAAAATCCCTCTTCTAAAGATCAGCAGTAAACACAACGCTCGTGAGCGCAGATTACAAAAATTGGAGAGGTTTTTTTTTAACCGAGCAAAAAAAAAGACAAAGCTCGGCAACGAAAGTAGCAGCATTCCTTTCACTACAATCGCTGTTTATCCCCTGGAGTGCAATTACATGCTTGGAGCAGAATAGCGGGCATTGCAATCAGACTAATTTACCATAACGGCTGAATGTTTCCACCCAGCCGGGTTGGTGGTGCAGCAGAACGCATGGGAAAGACACGGGGCAATGGGGAGGAGACTGCCAATCGGTGATCACGTTAATTTCGGCGTCTCCATGGGCGACGCGCGATTGTCTGTGAAGTATGCGCGATAGGTTTGTTCGGTTTTTGTCTTTCACTCACAGCCCACCATCCCCTACCACGTCCCTCCTCCCTCCATCGCCTCCCGTCTCTTTTTTTCTTCTCTCGCCAATTGCAGTGAGAGGAGAGGAAAAAAAAACCCATTCCAATTAAAAGTCGGGACCGTGTTGTGAACGGATTTGCACCTGTTTAAGCAGGAACAATGGAAAACGAGTGAGGGCCTCTCGAGTTAGTTAATGGGCGGCGTTGAACCATTGCTATCTGTCTATTAAAATCGCAGTAGTGCAGAACAAGAGCTGGTAAAAGTTAATAAATGGCGCTTGTATTTAACTGTTCAAATGGATCGTTGATAAAATACAAGTCGATCATTTATGTGATTGCACTGATGCAGAAAATGAGCCGCTAAAAGTTGTACTTGTTTAAATTGTAAAAGATACTATTATTATTCCGCACAGTGGTCTTCTGCACAGTTGTTTTCTGCAAGCAATTGAAACCTCGCAGTAAGCTTTTAAAATAAACCCAAACCACATTTTTAATAAACCTGCAAAGACAAGCATTCGTTTTCATAACAATTCAGCAACTTCAAGTTTACTTTCGAATTCCTCGCCTTAATATCGTTTATTCCCTGCATTTTTAGCACAGAATGCCACTGCCTGCTCCTGACAGGAGTAAATGTAACTTACATGCGTGCAAAGCGAACACACTTTTGCAACGATAAAATTCACCGCTTGCGGGTAATTTCGCCGAAACTAAATTGGCCGTTACAGTAGGACACGATGGCCCACTTCTGAATGTTAGTGCGTACTTTACAATCTAGAGCCGCATTAGGTGCAATGTACCATGCATAGAATGTGCCACTGACAGTGGCGATTTGAGAATATTCACACAACCAATTGTCATCAAAAGGTTGATAAAGACGAGCTCAGCCAAATCCGAACCGTGCACTTTGTACTTAAACTTGTCATCATAGTGGAGATGGAAGGGGTAGGGGATTGGCTGCAGAATTCTACATAAAGGTCACGCGCCAAGTATAATGACTTCATTGCAATACCGCTTGATTGGCTACATTGAGTTGTTAAATCGTCGCTCGCGGCAAGAAAGAACCTCTCTTTGTCTGGTGCGAAGTCTGCGAACCGTCACCTCACAGCCAGCCTTGACCTGAAAAAGGCTACACTCGAGATTTGAACGTCTGGTTGTCCCCCTCCGCCGCCCCCCCCCCATTCCTTGAAACACCGCAGGACCTGTCTGTTGCGGCCGAGAGGCGTCTCAACCTACCGCGCGCAAAAATCCAACGACTCTCGTGTTTACGCTGGAGAGGAAGACAACCCAGCGCATTTTTTTCCTCGTGCGAGGCGGCGTGTTATAGCACGCAAACTCAATGCTCCCGTGGCCCAAGGAGCCATCGTGTTAAACAATAATAACATGGTGTCACAGGAGGCGGAGGACGCGGAGAAAACTTTCACTCTTTCTCTGGCTGCGGTGAACGACCTGTTCGTGTGCAGGCAGTTACCGTGATTCGCTTCAAACTATTTCCACCAAACGTTGTATGAACGTTGTTATTACGGAACGCGTGTTTTTCTTAGAGCTGAAATGAGCCACTTTGAAAAACACGGCACGCCAATATTAGCAAAATATTCAATTAAACCAAAATGTTACAATTAACCTTAAAGTTGCGTTCACAATTCCAAGATGTACGTGAAACCCGTTCACGATTTCTAATCTCTTTTACAAAGAATGCCTTCATAAATACATAGACCGGTAATCTTTTATTTGATGATTTAGAACTAATGTTTTCCCATTCTACACTTCATACTTAGTGCCAGAAGTCAACGAGCTGCATTTGAGACAGTGACTCGCATCTCCACCAGGGCCAGATTAAGCCCAGCGAGGGCCACTGGCAGTTGGGATGTTGAATCACCTAGGGCGCAAGACGGGGCTATACCCAGGATGTGACCCCAGTACATCACAAGACACTGGCGGCAATTTCAACAGCAGGCCAATTAACCTAGACAGCAGCGTGCGTTCTGATGGTGGAAGAAAACCGGCAGATACAGGGAGAACACACAAAAGAAAGGCACTCGAGCCGGGAACCGAACCTTCTTGCTGTGAGGCAGCAACGCTACTCGCTGCGCCACTGTCTGCAAGGGTAGGCTCTGGCCCCCCGCGACCCTGTACAGCATTAACGGGTACTGATGCTGACTGCCTGACTTTCTCGAAAACTGTGTTGTCACTCTTTCATGCCCTTCCTTATACGTGCTCTACATGCACGCCCAGGTATTGCTGCGAAATCCACAAGAGAGGTGAGGCGACCAGGAGGTTTGGAGGTCAGACTGCTGAGCTGGCACGACTCAGACCGTGGGTTCAAATCCCAGGCGCTGCCCCTTAATTTAGCCAGGTTCTCAAGTTTAGTGAGGTGATGGTTTTAACCTGGTCACCAATGACCACGGGCAGCACGGTGGCCCAGTGGGTTGCGCTGTTGCCTCACAGCAAGAAGGGCTCGGGTTCGAATCTCTCGGCTCGGGTGCCTTTCTGTGTGGAGTTTGCGGGTTCTCTCCCCGTATCCGCGTGGGTTTTCGCCGGGCACTCCGGTTTCCTCCCACAGTCCAAAAACATGCTGCTACATAGGTTAATTAGCTTGCAGACTAAATTGCCCGCAGTGCCCAGTGATGGACTGGCGTCCTATCGTGGGTATATCCCTGCCTTGCGCCCTGTGTCTGCCGGGATAGGCTCCGGCTCACTGTGACCCTGTACAGGACTAAGCGGTTTCTGACAATAAGATGAGATGAGGCCAATGACCACATAACATTAATAAAATGTATTTTAAACGTGTGTTTGCATTTCAATTAGTTACACTCAAGCTTTAGGAATATTTTACAAAAACATTAGCTTTACTGTCTTGCAGATAACGTGTTTCTGCAGTGGGGGAGGTCGTTATATGCAGCAATCGAGTGTGGACAAGGGACCATTTGAAGAGATTTTAGAAGCTGTTCCGTCTCCTTTAACTGATGATTTTCTATCATGCAGTGACGTGTATTTTTATGAGGGTTATGAATTGAGTCTTAATCTCATGCAAAAAGCACAATCGGAATAAATAATTGGGAATAATTTTGTGGAGACACACATAATTTTTAAACATATATTTTTATACCCGGCGATGGACTGGCGTCCCGTCGTCGGGTGTATTCCTGCCTTACGCCCTGTGTTTCCGGGATAGGCTCCGGCTCACCGTGACCCTATATAGGATTAAGCGGTTTCAGATAATGAGATGAGAGATATTTTTATATATTGCAGCTCTATTTGACATCTGTTTGGTCATATTTTATTTCTTAGTTGTTTTTCAATCCAGAAAGTATAGCGATGGACCTTTTCATGCCAAAGGCAGGAAGGGGACGAGCATATATCCATCACTGCTTTTACTAAAACGAACAGATATTACCAAGAGAAACCTTAACCATCAGCCACATTTACGCAAGTGGCACAACAACAACGAGGTCAATGGCTTTAAACGGATCCGGGGCCCTGCAGAGGGAAGAGAGACCAAAGGAAGGCAAGTCTCTGTTTATTCGCCGGCGTGTGGAGTTTCCAGTAAAAAGCAGCTGCTTTTCCACCAGACCCTAGTGAATATTGGCCGATGCTGATGGTCGTGGGTTGGCCAATAATCACGGCTCGGAATGTCTCTATCAGCACCCTGGCAAAACTTTAAGCGAAAGAAGCCCCCCTCCCCCACCACTTATTTGTCTTTTCTCGTATTTCTAATGCGATAACAAAAACAGTATCTGCTCAAAAACACAAATAAACAATGAAATCCATATGTTGGCTGCTAAATAAATGCCACTACACAATACGCATGTAAAGCATGCGCATAGTTTGAGGACAGACGTGGCAATCAAACTCTGGAAAACGTACTTCTTTGATGATTGCTTCCAAAAGCTGCTTTTTCAGGATGGCCGCGTCGATCACTCCTCCTCTCTCCGTCGCAACGTTTCGCCTCCCACGTTGGAGGCATCTTCGTGCGCGGGGCAACGTGTGCGGCGAAACGTCGCGAAGGAGAGAGGAGGAGCGATCGACGCAGCCATCTCGAAAGAGCAGCTTTTGGAAGCAATCGTCACGCGTCGAGCCGCGGAAACCGACATCACGATCAACTTCTTTTCCTGTCCACTTCTCGTTGTGTGCTCAGCTGGTGCCGCACGTTTGTTTGGCCCGAGGTCCGACGTTTCGCTGCACGCGCTGGGAGGTTCTTCAGGAACTCCCGAGCGTATGGTGTGAGACGTGGCACATCATCGACACACGGGACGACCAGAACACGCATTGGAGAACCGCACACAGAGCTCCAGAAACCTGCACATCAATTGAGTGCTACTGTCCATTACATTGCACCCGCACGCTATATAGTAAAAACACAAACAACTAAAATAGACAGTGAAGGAATGTCACCCGTCAGTTCAGCCACATTACAAGTTACCAAACATGCTCAGTGCCCAAAGTGCACCTGTCTCTCTTACTTGAGCCCTGCAGCTAAGTTTAATGTAAATACCCATTATTCCAGACAGCGAAGCACACTTTAGTAACCGATGACTGAGTTATTGTTATGTTAGAGTACTTCTTTCATTTCACGGGATCACCTTGACACAAAATCCCAATTTTACCAAACCCTTTAAAAGCCTCTCTCTGGCTCGAGGGTGAGCAGGTGTTACGTCGTGACGTGCTGATGGACAGACCTCGCTCACTGTTGTCCCCCCCCCGCCCCAGCCCCCCCCATTGGGATTTCCAGATCGCTCGTTAAATTTGGGCTGTCTATTTTTCCGCGTTGTTTGTGCACTCAAACTTGACACTACTCGCCAATAATTCACGCGAGCAACTTAAAATAAATACTTTAACGAGCTTGATGTATTTATTTGGGTATTCCTATTCGTGAACGGGTTTTAGTAATTCTAACCCCATGTTAGATTTGCGGCTTGGCTAGATAATAGAAACATAAAACCCAGCACGATATTATTTATCTAATGAGACCCATTTGTTTCTTTCTGCTAATATTTAGATTACAACTGCTTGCTCTAAAACTGACCAATTATTTACCGCTGCATCTCTACTTACTCCAGTTGTCACAAAAATTAAGATTTTTTTACTCGTTTCTATTAAAATAAAACTGAAGCCAAAATTGCACAATTATTCAGAACTGCTGAATACACTCGTTGAGGGCTTCAGATGGAAAAATTGATTTTTTTTTCCATTTAAAAATAAATTTGTTGTTCTCATTCTTTGAGAGAATCAAGTGAATGCTTCTTTTTAGAACGAAACAAGCTTCAAGGACAAAACAATAAAGAACGTACAGACAAAGACAAAGGTCCCCCATGTAGCCTCAACAAACTACAGGGTCAGGTCCCGTTTTCAAGCACATATAAAGACTGGGGAAGCACAACGAGTGGGTGGGTGGCCACCACCAGACCTGACTGCCTTTATCTCCCCAGTGGCAAAGTTAATACACAGGACTAGGAACTCATTTGAGGCTTAGTCAACCTAGAGGAAGTCCAGCACCAACTCACAAAATCTTCACTGGTGTCGTCCATGTGCGAGAATCAGCGCGCAACGAGGAGCCGACGCTACCGCGCCCAACGGCCCCGCGCCCAACGGCCCCGCGCCCGACGGCCCCACGCCCAACGGCCCCGCGCGGCGGCGACGGAGCCCCGGCGCGACCGGCGCGGCGCGGCGTCCGCACGGCGGGACGAGACACGGAGGAGCACTCTTTCGCATTCCGCGGGGCCACGGGCGCCACGGTGGAACCACGGGCACGCGGCCGTGCGCGCATTTAAATTCCAGCTGGAGATGCCCGTGGGTGCCACGCGGAGGGGGGGGAGAGGCGATGGGGAGGGGGTGGCGCCCGCCGTACCTTACACATGCCCTCGATGCAGACGTCATCAGAGCCGGGCTCGCAGGCCGTGCCGTCGGCGGTGCGTTCGGCGTGCCGCACGTAGAAGCGGTAGCCCGTGGCGCGGCAGTTCAGCTCGCACTTCTGCTCCTCGCGCACTGCGCCGCGCGCGGGGAGCGAACGGACGAGAGGGGAGCGACAGGGGAACGATAACGACATCAGCGTCACACCACCGTTACGTTCACCCACGTTTGCTGTTTATGTTTTAGCAGCGAGCCAAGCACGACAGAAGCTGTCTGTGATGACGTGCTTTTGCAGGTGAGGGTTGATGGGTTCACAATGTCTCATTTCATCTCATTGTCTGAAACCGCTTAATCCTATACAGGGTCACGGTGAGCCGGAGCCTATCCCGGAAACACAGGGCGTAAGGCAGGGATACACCCACAATGGGACGCCAGTCCATCACCGGGCACTGCGGGCAATTTAGTCTGTTAGCTACATAACCTATGTAGCGGCATGTTTTTTGGACTGTGGGAGGAAACCGGAGTGCCCGGCGAAATCCCACGCGGACACGGGGAGAGCATGCAAACTCCACACAGAAAGGCACCCGAGCCGAGAGATTCGAACCCGGGACCTTCTTGCTGTGAGGCGACAGCGCTAACCACTGGGCCACTGTGCTGCCCTGGGTCACAATTTGTAAAAAACCCAAACAACCTGGGCCGAGAGGTATCCAGGAAATGGCAGTGCAGCAAGTGGATCCATCTGTGTGCGGCTTTGGGTATTATCGTCGCTAATCCAGGTGTTTCCTCCGACTACTCTGGCTTCCTCCCACAAATCAAATGTTTCTCGATGGAATTGGCCAACCATCCCAATAAAAGACCCTAACGACAAAGGAGAATCTTGCACTTAGAACATCGTTTTGTGTCGCGCGTGCCTAACATTGTTCATTCATAATCCGGCAAACATAACATCTTTTTTTAATATTACACAGATCCAAAAAATAACAAACTTAATCGATCATTTCAACGGACGAAACAGTCGCGCTCCTCGCGTGTTTATGGAATGATTCGCGCTCGGGCCGAGCGAACACGGAGGTGCCTCGGCCGGCACGCGGAGGCACGCGGAGGCACGCGGGCAATGGGGTCGCCCCGAGAAACCCCGCCACTAATAACCCGGCCTCACGCTCGCCAAGGGACCCCCGGGGGGACAACAGGGGGGCCTTGGACTCGTGCAAGGCGTCGAGTAACACGAAACAAAACGCTCACCACCGCGCCGGGATTTTTCTAAATCCTTGTCAAAGAAACGCTCTGTTCGCATATAAAAACCAGCCTCTGCTCTCAAATCGCTACCCCCCCTCCCCTCTTGACAAACATTTACCCCCCACCCCCGGCACACACCAACGCTCCTGTATTCCCAAATTCGCATCTCAATAGGAGGCGGCGCGGTGGCCCAGTGGGTAGCGCTGTCGCCTCACAGCAAGAAGGTCCCGGGTTCGAATTTCGGCTCGAGTGCCTTTCTATGTGGAGTTTGCATGTTCTCTCCCCGTGTCCGCATGGGTTTTCGCCGCGCACTCCGGTTTCCTACCACAGTCCAAAAAAACATGGCTGCTGCATAGGTTAATTGGCTTGCAGACTAAATTGCCCTCAGTGCCCGGCGATGGACTGGCCTCCCATATCCCTGCCTTGCACCCTGTGTCTGCCGGGATAGGCTCTGGCTCACCGCGACCCTGTACAGGATTAAGCGGTTCTGACAACGAGATGAGATGAGGCTTCTCAATAGGAAACGATCTCCCGTTTTCACGACGTACTTTACTATTTGTACACGGGGGCCCCTTTTCCAATCGACTGCTCAATGGTGGCCTCCCCATGCCATGTCATGGCAAATGTGAGGCCTGTCTGACAATACTTCACCACGGTGGTCAGTGCGAGTTCCGCATATGTGTGCCATAATCCTTGCACGTTCGAGATTGCAATACTGTCGCAATCCTTGAGCACAATGTGACTCCACCATTGGCTGAAAGTTCTCCCCATACGAACTACTTTGCTACACTGCACAGTGCGGGTTGGTGAGCAGCGGACATTATGACCAGCTCAGATATCACACCCCACCGATATTAGCCGGGCCCGGGAATCCAACTCTAGTATATTTATCGTGCACATCATACCACATTACAGTATATGCACGTAAGTTACAGACGCACGGCTACAAGATTAAAATGTATTACACATTTCTTTGCACAAAACAGCGTAACATTCCGACAGACTGTTCGGAATAGCTACAGCTATTTAGGTGATACAATGCTTGGGAAAATAAGCACCATGTATCTTGGCTCATGCCGCTCCATTCAAAAGCCTCGGAAAGGGATGCAACAAACTCACATTACAGAGTGTAGATAACTAGTACCCCCCACTCATTTGCTTTTGTGATACGAGAATTTTCACGAATTAATGAAAGCCGTAATTAACACTGTTAATGTTGCACTTTGCTGCCAAATCTCTTGCCGTGCTCGCAATAACTTTTAAAGGGAGTGATTACGCCGTATATCAAGCTCATTTGTTACAACCTGGCATTCTGCTTAACCAGATGGCGCACATTCCGTATTCAAATTTACGTTTGTTAGACACAGAGCAGGTCAATTCGGATCGTAGCTGACAGGACGCGCTCTAACATCCAACTCTCAGTAGATGTGTTATGGTTTTGTCAGGCATCAAACTCCCGTAGTTTTCGTCACAGGCATTTTTTTTGGTTCAACCTTAGTGGAAACGTTCTATGAAAACCGCCCACACCTCAATGTGACACCGAGGATGTTAACACCACGCATTGACTACAGCAGAACGATAATTGCTGGACCCACTCAACAGGCTGAATATACTTTTCCATCATTGCCATCGACATCCACCCAAATAATTGCGCACAGACAAGGTAATGTACCAGAACAATGCGCTTAAGCACAGCAGTGATTCCCTATTTTTAGATTTTAAAAGGATGCCTCAGCTGCAGGCAAAACCTACAGCATATTTTAGCGTGCCGTGTAAACACCTGGAGTGAATAAGACCAGCTCTCACGTCACATACGTCCCTACTGCTTTGCTTTCTTACCGCACGTGAACGTCACACATTAAAGTCCGCCCTTATCGTAATCCCATACAATCGTCATGTATTATTTGAGTCAACTCACAGTGCGTTTTGGTCGTCACACGTTCTTCGTACTTACCAGAAAAAAAAACGTTTGTACAATCCTGCGATATGAATGCCCTTCATTTTTAAATGTCACTCATTTTTTTTGTTGAACAGCTTTTGTTAACTTATAAAACGCGCAGTGCCCTTTGAAACTAAAACTTACTTCAGCGTTCCAATAAGTTCTGCACACATGGACCAAATATTACGGGGCATCGGAACAAAAATACTGGACACAAAAGTAATTTTCACAGCTATACAATGGACAATATTTCGAAGGGCAAATGTTCCAGGCAATGACATCTCTTTGCAATTTGAACTTTAAATCAGGCCACTGCCCAACATATCTTAATTGCCTAAAATATCACTCCATAGTAAGGGAGTGTTTGCTGCCTATGCATTGAGTGTTTTTCAAGCTATGCTCTATAGTCTATACACTCCACCCAAGCAGGCTGTAAACTTCCACAGGCCTCGTAGCATATATTATGGATTATTTTTCGGGTCGCATATGCTCTCACCTTTTGTTTAGCAAAACATTATTCCCTTCAGACTGTTACACGTTTTTGTCTCTTATTTATTTAGAATGTTACTGTTTACTTTATGATTACGGTTAGCGTTTAAGCTTTGTACAAATTGGCGCTGTGAGTTTGTTTCTTTTACTTTTTGATTTCATACGTTGTTGCCGTTTGTCAGTTCGATCATTAATTGCATCGCAGGAATCCTGCATTCAGAGCTTCCAAGCTCACTTGGTAGTTTCTACTGTGATAATACACATCTATATATCTATTACACAACTGTGTCTCCATTTGCAAACACTATTAAAACTCGGTGAGCTTCAAAAAATATATGCAGAACAACGTTCCCTACACGTTTGCACATTCTGTTCAGATTAGCCAACCTAACTACTGTAATTTCAAACCTTCGGGTTAAATCTGCTTAGAACACATTTCAAATATTTGAAGGGCGCAACAGCTAAATGCGTTGAGACGGTAAAAAAAAAGAAAGGTCGTTTTACTTGGGAGTGAGAGGGGAGTACATCGGGAGATCATGTGTTCAATACAACTCATCAATCAACAAGGGGATTCCACAAAATACCAGCATACACGCATGCACATACACTCAAGGTCAAATATTTAAGCCTGAGAAAAAGTGACCGTACAAACCGCATTATCTACTCCTGTGAAAGATTTTAGTTTCTTTCTGTAAGACCAACAAACTTTAAAATGCGTGGCCACTCAGTCAGGAGGGCCCGTCAGGTGACTAAAAACGCTTGGTGGAGAACAATTGTTTAAAACTTGCCCGGTTGTTTTCTTCCGCGACAGAAAGTTCCTGCTGCTGGTGTTGTCACTGTGCCACCATTACCCGTGGATATTAGCTCGAGGGGCAGTGGAACTCCTCTGAAAGCTACAGTCGAGCGGTGCGGGTGAGGGCAAGGGTTATGCGAGATGTTAGCGTTCGGGTGAGCGGTGATGTCAGAATTAGAGTGTGAGCTAGGCTTTTGCATGAGGGCGATAGTCAAAGTTTAGGGTCGATGCATGAAGTTAAGAGCCCTGAAATGTCTTGTTTATGGCGCTTGTGGTGGAAAGGCCTTCTTGAGAGGGACTCTAGAGAGCCCCTGGATAGAGCACTGCTAGAGCATAATGGCCTCCTCTTCAACGCTGGCTAGAAATCTTGCGAGAGATCGGAGTACCCACACCGGTGCGAAGGTTAGGCTTAATTTTAACGATTTATTGTAATTGAATTTACTTTTATGAAGCACCCAAAGGAGGACGCATATGACAGTGCTATCCACAAAAGGCTGCCATTACAAGGTCATAAAGGGGGAAATTTCATATGAAGAGGTCATTATGGAGGGTAAAGGATTTGAATTGATGATATCAGCCAGTCAAAAAGGATAAAGAGAAAGGTCAGAATCTTAAACTTGAACAACCGCATCAAATCAGACGTGTGGCTGGCTAGAGGTAGCTCCAGACAATGGCGATAGAATAATAAGTGCGAGGGCTGTGTCAGGGATGACCTGAAGGCACCGAGTAAGAGACTGTACCGGAAGAGACACCTGCAAGCAAAATAAGGGATTACACAGGTTTACATGTTACCATAATAATATAATGCAATATTTAGCTCAGCATAAATTCTCCGCCCCTCCATGACTTTTGGTCGCGTAAGTTGTTACAGCATCCATCTGCCACACCGGCAGGGAGATACGAACTGAGCGCGGTGACCTCTGAACGCATCACGCCCGCCGCGGCGCGTGTCGTCCCGTTCTCATCGCCGCGCCCGGCGCACAATGCCCGCGTGCCGTTCGTGCCCGGGTCTGGGCCCTGGCTCGCGGCGCTCGAGTCCGGGCCCATCTCCGCCACATCCCACTCCAAGAATGCCGCGTGTGTGCGGCGCAGCGCGCGGCACACGGCCAGAAGTTACACGCCCTCGGACCCGCGATGCCAAACGCTTCGCAGTCGGGGAGCCAGCTCGTCAGACTTAATCTCCTCCTCGTAGAACATTTCGCTCGATTGCCAGCGCCTCTGCGTGCATGTGTGATACGTAAATTGACAATGATTGAGCGCCGTGGAATTGATTCGTTGAAAATAATCTATTGTGATGATATGTTGTGGTTATAAAGCATGGTTCATTTAGAAAAAGAGAAGAGGTTTTACCATTTCTGGCAATATGTGTTAAAGGTGGGCGGCACGGTGGCCCAGTGGTTAGCGCTGTCGCCTCACAGCAAGAAGGTCCCGGGTTCGAATCTCTAGGCTCGGGTGCCTTTCTGTGTGGAGTTTGCATGCTCTACCCGTGTCCGTGTGGGTTTTCGCCGGGCACTCTGTTTTCCTCCCTCAGTCCAAAAGCATGCTCCTGGATAGGTTGATTGGCTCGCAGACTAAAATTGTCCCGCAATGCCCGGCGATGGACTGGCGTCCCGTCGTCGGGTGTATTCCTGCCTTACGCCCTGTGTTTCCGGGATAGGCTCCGGCTCACCGTGACCCTATATAGGATTAAGCAGTTTCAGATAATGAGATGAGATGAGATGTGTTAAAGGTCTTAAAGCACCAAATATACACCTTTCACAGGATGTCAAGTTTGCAAAAAAACACACATGCGTGTGGCACAACATGCAAACAATATCCTTTGATAATACACGCATTGTCCTTGAAAACGATTGGCTCACACCAAACGGCTTTCTTTACAACATAGTCTCCTCAGTGTTTTCCAAGAGTCGCAAAAAAACAAGCAGCTCAGAAAAACGCAGATATCATGTAAGCTTGGGTCATGCTGCTAAATGTATGGGTACATTTCGCCAGTATAAATGTGTGAAAAGACAAAAAGGTTTTACCATTGCTGGCAATAATACAAGTATTAACATCAAAAAATGCCAAAGAGATACCTTTGACAAAATGTTAAGCTCTTTGCAAACGTCATACTGGAAAAAAGGTACCCATAGATGAACCATTCGACAAAACAAGTCAATGTGACCCAATCATTAAAGAGGTATGAGTACAGCTAATCTATTTTGGTGGTTTTAAATAAATGGGAATGAATGCCTCCGTTGTTGGACAGAACATTTTTAATGAGGCGATTGGGTATTTATTGCCATGCCTGGGAAGGGCGACATCCATTCATCTGTCGGAAGACACTTTGCTTACACTAATACAAACCGTAAAACCTCGAAACCGATCATAAAGAAGCTCACTTCACGAGCAGTGTACCAATTTGCACTTTTAACAATTTTTATAAATATAAAATAGCTTACCAGGTATTTTTACAACTTCGAGTTTAAAGCTAAATTATATATTCGTAATGCCTTTTTTTTCTCTTTGTCAACAAGCTACTAAGCCTCTGGATGCCTGTTTTAATTTGGTCTTCCAAATGAAACTCGTGCTTCCTCTACGTCTTCATACATTCAGGTCTCTCTCCCCCTGTCTCTCTGGGAAGCACAACAAAACGATTCATTTGCTGAATTGCCCTGCGCCTCTTGCCGCATTATTCGAGTTAAAGTCCGATTCGAAGTGCCACAAAACATTGGTCCTAAACTGCAACGTTTCCCTGCCACCACTGGAGTTGTTACCGATTGCCTTCAATACACACTGTCATCGTAATTATGGGTTGTGAACAGCCTCTGATTAATGTTCGCCGGGTTATGTGCGTCAGGTGTTGTCAGATATAGGTGCGGCTAAAGCACCTGTTTGACGAAGCGTACACGAACCAAAGTTTTATTCCCACAGCTGCCAAGAACATTCTACTGGGGATACTGTTATTAACAGAGCATATCCTTTTCTCGAATGTGGATACCACAGACGATAACAATGCATGCCTCAACTGTTCGGCCTGTCATGAGGCACCCCTTCATAGTTAGTTGAATTGTCATAGATTCAGCTCATGGCTTCAATCCCATGAGCGATTCTTGCCAGAATAGGTCATTCATGTGATCCCACTACTCACAAGGCATTTGAAAGAACAATTGGTGACCCAGTGGGTAGCGCTGTTGCCTCACAGCAAGAATGTCCCGGGTTCGAATCTCGGCTCGGGTGCCTTTCTGTGTGGAGTTTGCATGTTCTCTCCCCGTGTCCGCTTGGGGTTTTGCCAGACACTCCGGTTCCCTCCCACAGTCCAAAAAGCATGCTGCTGCATAGGTTAATTGGCTTGCAGACTAAATTGCTCGCAGTGCCCGGTGACAGACAAGCGTCCCATCGTAGGTATATCCCTGCCTTACTCCTTGTGTCTACCGAGATAGGCTCCAGCTCACCGCAATCCTGTACAGAACTAAGTGGTTTCTGACAATGAGATGAGATGAATTGTTGCTAATTGGGCAATTCTATGCGCGAACGGCGAGCGGAGGATTTGATTATATCCATGGATCCTTACGTTGCTACAGCACAATTGACGAATCGTGTACCTGGTTGTCATCACCTACGTTTCACAAATCTGTTCATTACCCACAAGCATTAGCGCATACACGAAAAAATATGTCTCTTCATTAAGATGACAAACATATCATTATATATTATAAGTACGACATTACATCACTGGCGATAATTAATACTAGTAATACAATTTCTAACACGTACATGTCCGTTCAATGTAGAAGGTATTTGTTCGAAGACAGTAAGATTCAGAGGTGAGAAGAAACCACAGACAGGTGGCAGGGAGGCAACCACGCAGTTAACCAGCGCCAACATTTGCCAGACAATGCGTTCTGTAGAGTATGATGTTATCGGTCTACCAGTGAACGAGTGTCTTTTGTTTTAGATCTGGGCGAAAACCCAGAAGTGATCGACGCAGAACACGGGGAGAACACACAAACCCCACATAGGAAAGCGCCCAAGCTGGGAATCAAACTGCCTCGGGCAGCAATTTTTTTTCTTCCGTAATACGTGGATGTTACCGGCGCGCTACCCTGCCACCAATTACCACCGTGTAGGTTTTTGCAGGCATGCTCCATAGATCACCGATGCGTCTCGGGTCACCCCTGCTGCGGCTCAGCACAAGCTCCAATGTTTCACTTCCTGCAGATGCTCCGCGAGCATGCAGCGAAACGCGCTCATGCTGGTTTTCACGGCTCAACGCGTGGCCAGCGCTCGACACGGCCGTCCCGAAATAACAGCTTAGGAGAGCAATCGTTTCGGCGCGCAACGTCGGACATGGTGCCGTACAACACGTGGTGGAACCAGAAACACACACCGGACAGCTAAAATTAGCTGACAGCCACTGAAGAGTCGTAAAATAATTCCCATCTCATCTCATTGTCAGAAACTGCTTAGTCCCTGTACTGGGTCGCAGAGAGCCGGAGCTGATCCCGGCAGACACAGGGAGCAAGGCAGGGATATACCCACGATGGGACGCCAGTCAATCACCCGGCACTGCGGGCAATTTAGTCTGCAAGCCAATAACCCTATGCAGCAGCCATGTTTTTTGGACTGTGGGAGGAAACCGGAGTGACTGGCGAAAACCTACGCGGACACGGGGAGAGAACATGCAAACTCCACACAGAAAGGCACCCAAGCCGAGATTCGAACCCGGGACCTTCTTGCTGTGAGGCGACAGCGCTACCCACTGGGCCACCATGCCGCCCCGTAGAATAGTTATTTTACATTATTTAATTTCACTCGTTTGACTGGCTTTTTTATTAATTAACAGTTGATGATGGTGGGACACATGCAAAACTAAACATTCCCTGCTGCTTTCAAAAAAAATTTTCTCACACAATATCTCCTGCTGCTTCATAAACACAGAATTCTTTACGTTAAAGGGTTTTTTTCCTTCCAAAAACACCAAATCACACTTTACACGTGCGGCTTCATTCAGGAAATGTGCAAACATCCCGAATATCACAATGCCGGAAAAGTAGTTGACACCGTGACAGTTTCCTAGACAAAGGACAATTGTTGCACAAGTACTTCTACATGGGCGGCACGGTGGCCCACCTCACAGCAAGAAATTCCTGGGTTCGAATCTATGCTCGGGTGCCTTTCTGTGTGGACTTTGCATGCTCTCTCCGTGTCCGTGTGGGTTTTTGCCGGGCACTCCGGTTTCCTCCCACAGGCCAAAAATACATACTGCTGCACAGGTTAATTGGCTTGCAGACTAAATTGCCCTCAGTGCCCGGTGATGGACTGGCGTCCCATCGTGGATATATCCCTGCCTTGCGCCCTGTGTTTGCCGGGATAGGCTCCGGCTCACCGCGACCCTGTACAGGATTAAGCGGTTTCTGACAATGACATGAGATGAAGTACTTACACATTATACATACACGCAGACAACCACTGTGGCAATCACCCGCTGGATGAGAACCCCCCCCCCCCCATGCCGTACTGGTAATTCAGTCAGTTTTTTTATTCAAGCTGGAAAGAACCGTTGAACTATGTCGCTCTTTTTAACAGTTGTTCGGCAGGAAGCTGCAAGCAAATTACAGCATCTCAGGGCATGAGAGGCAATTTAGTTAGGCCAATTAGCATTGGCACCATGACTCTGTACTTTGGGAAGAAACCGGAATACCTGGATAAAACCCACACGGACACGGGGATACCGGTAAAATAAATAAACTCCACAGAGAAAGGCACTCGAGCCAGGAATCGAACCCAGTACTTTCTTGCTGTGAGGCAGCTGTGCTACACCACGCCACCGTACCCACCAACCGTCAATGGGGATTATTTAACCTTACTTCACCACGCTGGTCAGTGCTGGATCGTGACGGTGGACGAGTAATTAATGTGGGAGCATAGACTTTAATTAGTACAGTACAACAGATGTTTCTGTTACTGCCCTCTGCTGACCACCAAGGGGCACAGCACTCCAAGAATCTACGACCGCCCACTGCAGTATAGACTCGCTCGAAATATACAAAATGTAACTGAATATTAACCTCGAGTTGCTCCACAGTTTAATTGCAGGACATGTGGGTGTGCGTGCACAGTGCAGAGGAATTAAGATTCTGAACCTGAGACCCGGAACAATAGGATGTTGTCATTGCCACTGATGCGGCACTTCGCACGTCTAACAACGCGATGTGCTCGCTTTCAATGCCCAGCCACCGTCACCAAATCCCATTCAAGACGCTTCCCCGTGCGACGTCCACGCTGCCCGTCGCTCTCCATCATGACGCCGAGCCCAGTGGAATCCGTTTCACGGGCAGGCGCTGGTCGGCAACGTTTCCCAAACATCATGTGGCCAGAGAAAGCGTTACATAAGCCCCAAACACGCCGTCGATTTGTCACGGTAACGAGCAGCGATGAATTCGGACTTGGTTGAGCGCTCGGTCAGTTAATGCAGACTAAGCCGCTGGCTGTTCGAGCGGAGGTGTCATCGTCACGTCGCAAAAATTTACGTTAAAAGTTTATTTTCGTTTTCACCGCGACAGGCAGAACGCTTTTGAATGAATGGACTTGCAAACGCCTAGTCTGTGAGCGCGATGGAACAAAAACAAGCGTCGCCCAATGCATCACCGTCGCCCACACGCCGGAGTGCTATTCTTGACGTTTGCATGAAGTTACACTTGTGTGCCTCTGTACTTTGTCACTCTTTAGGATTGATGAGCAGTTATATACATTGCAACATTCGCAACGTCTCTACGGCGTCGAGGCACCCTGCAAGAGTAGGCCAATAACCTCTGCGAGGGCTCTCTAAAGCTTCTTATAAGAGGCCCCTTCTGCCCACATTGGCATTAGCAAGAAATTACAGTGCTGCATCTTTATTTACCTTATACATTTTTAGTAAAGGGCGGCGCGGTGGCCCAGTGGTTAGCGCTGACGCCTCACAGCAAGAAGGTCCCGGGTTCGAATCTCTCGGCTCGGGTGCCTTTCTGTGTGGAGTTTGCATGCTCTCCCCGTGTCCGCGTGGGTTTTCGCCGGGCACTCCGGTTTCCTCCCACAGTCCAAAAATCATGCTCCTGGATCGGTTGATTGGCTCGCAGGCTAAATTGCCCCGCAGTGCCCAGTGATAGACTGGCGTCCCATAGTCGGCGTATTCCTGCCTTGCGCCCTGTGTCTGCCGCGATAGGCTCCGGCTTCACCGTGACCCTGTATAGGACTAAGCGGTTTCAGAGACAATGAGATTTTTAGTAAATGTCCTTGTCTCGTGAAGAATAGGGATTGATGTTTAACTCAGCATTTGCTTTCAATAAGCTCTAATTGCTCTATATAAATAGTAATTGCGCTATAATCCTTACAACAGATTGTATTTTGATTGAACATATGTCGTTGCTGTAATGGTATCGTACGAACTGAGCAATGTGTATTAAAATATATTTTTTAAGTGGCTGGAAAAACGCAAAATCTCTTGCGAGTTGTTTGCATATTTTGCCACAAGCATGTGTGGCTTTTACAAACTAGACACTTTATGAAAGGTGTCTATTTTGGTGTTTTTAGATCTTAACACCTGTATAATTGCCAGAAATTTGTAAAAACATTTTCTCTTTTTTACATATGTATACTGGCAAACCCAAAGCTTAAACAGCTCGACCTTGGATACTAAAGCATTGATATTGCATTGTTCTGAGCTGACTGCCTTTTGGCAACATCTGGCAAACACTGACAATTAGGCTCTAAAGAAAACCATGTCGAGTGTAGGTCATTCATTTTTTGGGACAATGCATATACCATAAAAGCTTTTTTATTTGCATATTTTGCCACAAGAATGTGTGGCTTTTGCAAACTAGACACTTTATGAAAGGTGTCTATGTTGATGTTTTTAGACCTTAACACCTGTAAATTTACCAAAAATGGTAAAAACATTTTCTCTTTTTTTACAGACTGGACACACTGTTACAAACACGAATAGAACAAAAATAGACACACACAGACCAATTCAGCGGGGGTATGTTCCTCTATGTTGAGGGGCTACAAACACCACCTCTGGTTCTCCAGCATCAGGTCATCATTCGCACGGGTGACTTAAACGCACAATCACAATGCAATGACAGTAGCGTCGTTATCAGAACTTTTCACACAGAGACTCAGAGACTCAAAAGGGAGGCCTATGGGTTCAGAAAGAGCACAGACTCGGACTGGAACCAACAGCCTCAGGTATAGACTCAATGAGAAACTGGAATATGGTGGTAGAAGCTCCATCGTCAGTTCAGCTTGCTACTACTATCACTTGAGACTGGAAAACCCAAGGTACACTTGGCTGGTGCCTTAAGCTAGAGCCGAATCCGTAGCCACAAAGTCCGCAGCATTTTTCTGCAATAGTTCCGCGAGCGCACATTACACGTGACATTTAATATGCAATTCTGCGCATAATTTTAATATCCTGTTTCCCCAAACACTCTGACCACCACTGACACGCATGCTGTGTTTCCCGTCAGTGTAAAGAGGGCCACGTTGGAAAAACAAACATTTTCCCGTGAAAGGCGAGAGGAGGGGCAGAGGAAGGGTGTATTTGCCCATTGAACAAAGCTGCCCTCTCTCTCTTCCCCTCAACTCTCGCCTCTCTTCCCCTAGGAGGGACACGGAGGGCCGTTAACGTTGCCCCTTCCGTTCCCGCGGTGGGCAAGGGAGACTTTTGAGTCAAGTGGGCAGGGGAGAGAGAGAGCGAGAGCGAGAGAAGGCGGCGAGGGGGAGAGAACTCACAGAGCCGTATTCACTGCTGCCCCCTCCCATAGCGCCGGGCAGCGACACGCAGTGCACCCAAGCGTGGTAGACAATGAATGGGAACTTTGACGCGGGCTGCGGTTGCGTAAAAAAAAAAATTTCCCAGATGTCGATGGCCGCATGTGAAGTCCATTCCCAGTGTGTGTACAAACACCTCCCAAATGGCCCTGACGAACGGCAGGCCATCGTAACAAAAATGCATATTTAGTGCGGCGGCATGTGCCAGTTGCCGTGACACGCACGTAAACGCTCAAAGTGTTCGCAGAAGCGCTGCGGCAGGGCTACACCGGCGGCAGTAAGGTTTTCTTTCAGAGCCAATCTTTTGCTAACGATTCGCCCTCTACCCTGCTCCTGCCTTTCATGCCTCCTATTAAATTGATTCCACGTGTGGGAACCGCGGGTACAATGAGCCGCTTTTTGAACGGGGTCACCCACTTGTACGCGGTACAGCGTTCAACGAATACACCTCGTGAACATTTTAACTAAGTTTAGAATCTTGGCAGAGAGGAGCTAACAAAAACTTGGCAATATGAATGTTGCCCAAAAAAAACTACGTCGACTCGAGGTAGTGCAAACGCAAAAAACCTTCTCCACTCCATACGCACTGACAAGCAGTGAGAGGAGACATTAGAAAAAAGAAACACCTTTGCGTATATTCGGTGATGAGAAAGGAAACGGACGTGAGCGTGTCGGTTAAATATCACTCGCGAATCTGCCCCAAAGTGTCTCTGAGGAATGCTCACTGCCTTCCCTGCTAGAACGTCCAGTGCTGAGACACAATGTGCCCAAGGGGTTCACCAATCCTCTCTACCACGCGCTGTGCCCCCCTCCGCTGAGCGCTCACGACTCCCCGGCGCAGCCACCGCCGCGCTGGAAATTCTACTGCGTAGTTTTCGCACAATAATAATAATAATTGCAGTTCTAGAGCGCTTTTCACCCGAGGGTCACAAATCGCTGCGACAGCGCCGCGCGGCACGGTGCCTGACGTTTCGCCGCCTCCGTGCCGGTGGCATCATCAGAACGCCCGAGGACGCCTCCTGCGTGGGGGGACGATGGACACGAGACGGCAGAACTCAAAAACAATTCTCAAGCTTGGGGCCGTGAAAACTTACACCGCAGAAGAGTTTCTCAGCTCGTGAAACGAAACGTCGGGCACTCTGCTGCAAAACACGCGGCAAGGGCCGGAAAACGCTTTCGAGAGCCGTAATTTGTGTTTAACCCAATTGTGCGTATCTTGCTCGGTGCAAACATATCTTGTTCGCAAAATATCGTAGCCAAAAAATCAACTCCAGATGACAAACCACAGCTGTTATGATTTTTTTACATTATCATGAGCGTGGTTTTCTTTTACAGTTATTAGAATTCCTTCCAAGTTTGTTCGTACATCTGGCTGCGTGTTTAGTTTATTTCAGAGTATATTTCCATACAGTAGTTTCATCAGAACATTTCCAGTGAGCATGCCAACGTAGGATTTTCTGCCTCTACATTTCATCTGAACTCTATGTAAAGTTGATAACTGAATCAAAAGATCGATTACAATGTTTTCAACATGTGGCTGCCCCTTGTGGCTTATTGTCAATATTTATATAAAATTAGAACTGAGTTGACGCCAAATTTTAGCGCACAAAAGGCGTTTTTTTACAGCGTTGTATCATTACCATGCAGTTTAGTTGAAGATATATTGCTACTTTGGAATTTTGGTCTCAGACACATAGAGCGGTGCACATTATGCAAATAATGTTGGGAGGTTACTAATGTAGAAGATGAGTGAATACTGTCAATATCTCAAATCCATGATGATAAACTGCTCTGATGTTGTTGTTGTTGTTGCTGACAAGCCATTCTCTTCACAGCTCTGTACAACGCTTTCTGACCCCCGTGTGAAAAACGCTCTAGAAGTGCAATTATTATTATGTAGTAACACGGGTGCCAATGTTCATGTGGCAACATTACTAACATAGAGCAGATGGAAGGATGTTCTAGTTGTGCAATTTCTATACAATCCATCCGTTCCTCTTTCGGTCTCTCAACACAATTCCAAGCGTGCACCTCTTATTATTTAGCTGTTAAGAAACAAATAATAAATGTGGCTTGGGATAGATATAGTCGGTGGTCTAGGCTAACAACGGAGCGACAAACCAAGGAGGGACACGATTGCGACGCTGAGTAATGGGATCGGCTCCTCTGCGGGTGCTTGATACATTTTTGCATTTTACGGACCTCACATCTGGCACTCTGCGATTATCCTCTGACAGTGTGAATCTAACCTAAGATTCCATTCAAACCGGTCCAGTTTTGAGCACAGAGACACAGGTCCCCTGTCCAGCCATAACAGATCGTAGGGTCACATGTTGTCTATATTCTTCTGCGTGTTTTTGCCCTGCCCTGTTGAATGTGTATTCGGCCTTGTTTTGTTTTTTCACCGGAGTAAATGAGAAACGTAATTTTGTTCCTCTGTCTACTGCAATAATATACGGATGGGATGACAATAAAGTGTATCCATCTCTTCGCAAGATCTATCTATGAAGGCAAGCAGAGCACCCGAAGGGGTGGGTGGCTAGCACCGAGCCCGGCTGCCTTTGTCTCCATAATGGCGATGTTTACACATCAAGCCAGGCACTCATTTGAGGCTGAGTCGACCTAGGGGAGGCTCAGGACTGGTTGGCCTTGAGAAGGTATCAAACTCAATCGGGCGGTCTGGCTCGTGGCACAGCGCACTAACGAATACACTGCCGCTCCTCACAGTGACACACGCTGACCACTACTGGGCTATTAGGCAACCTTTGTCACATCTCCAGCGATGACAACAACTGTATGTTGAATGATGTAGGTTTTCACGGCTCAATGCATGATGATTGCTTCGAAAAGCTGCTCTCTCGGGACAGCCGCGTCGTTCGCTTCCTCTCCTCTCCTCGCGACGTTTCGCCTCGCACGTTCGAGACATC
>JAZEWT010000010.1:19120082-19136207 GCA_036362905.1 Mordacia mordax
CTTCCTTTTGAGCCTATTTGCCGGTGTCAGCCGTTGCCAAAAGGCAGTCGGCTCAGGACAATGCGGCCTCAATGCATAATCTAGCAATTATGCAGGTGTTAAAATCTTAACACTTGCATAATCGCCAGATACGGTAAAACCTGTTGTAATCTTGTCCTGATGTTGTTGGCGTGACGTTCTCTCAGCAGCACTTTGTGAGCCTCGAGTAAAAGACGCTCTAGAAATACAATTATTTTTATTATAATAATATATAAGAAGTCACTGTGTTTGAAGGACTGGTGCCGGCTGGCCGCCTGACCGACTCCTCCCTCTCTGCAGCCTCTTCACGCCTTACAATCCGTGTCTTGTCGATGACCAGGCAAGGAATTTGCGCGGCGCGTTATGACTTATGTTATTTTATTATTATTTTTTTCCAGGGAACATTAAGTTCTCACAGCGAGTGTGTGCGCGCCGGCATGCCCTTGCTCTGGAATATGTCTACGACGCTGATCTCGCCGAGTTGACCGCGGCGACCTGCGCTCTTGTCAAAAGCCAAACAATATCCCCGCCGCATCTCAAAGCCAGGAGTGACGGCGCGCGCGGTGGCCACCGCGCGGAATGACCGCGCCTCGACGCCCAGGCGCCGCGTTCGCACGCACGTGCGCGCGCAGAGCTCCTCGGGGCGATGAAACTAAGAGCCATCAGGCCTCAACAGCCCTTGCCGTGCAGGCGCGCAGGACAATACCTCGGCGTTCAAAACAAAATGCGAGGAACGTACGAAACCGCAACGCGGGGGCTTCCTCGTGACAACGCCGTCACCTACGCACCCGGCTGAGGAGACCAAACAAAGTTTGTTCATTTTTTGGCATTTTCTTAGAAGGTGCATGAAACCCACACTCGTGGCTGATATCCGCAGTGTTTCGCTACGCAGTAAAAGTTATACGTTTCGTCTTTTAACCCAACAACGATACGACGATACAATGTTTGCGATTATGTTCAAGTGCGGGGTCGCAGCGTATCATTTAATGGAATGTGTCGTGGTTTTTTTAAAAAACAGGTTCAATTTCAGGCTACGTATCACCACAGGCAACCAGGAATCTGAACCTACTCCAGTCTTTCCCAAGGTCGACTTAGCCTAAAACATTGTACACTGAGTGTGGCATGTAAATATCTACACTTGGAAGATAAAGAGCAAACTGTTGGCCACACAATATATTCTGGTCCTGTACTTGCCTTCAGGGGCTTTCGATTTAACAGAATGTGCGCTGTGGTCCATAGGAATAATTGGAGGATTTTTGATTTGTGGGGCGGCACGGTGGCCCAGTGGGTAGCGCTGTCGTCTTACAGCAAGAAGATTCCAGGTTCGAATCTCGACTCGGATGCCTTTCTGTGTGGAGTTTGTATATTCTCCCCGTGTCCGCGTGGGTTTTCGCCGGGCACTCCGGTTTCCTCCCACAGTCCAAAAACCATGCTGCAGCATAGGTTAATTAGCTTGCAGACTAAATTGCCTGCAGTGCCCGGTGATGGACTGGTGTTCCCATCATGGGTATATCCCTGCATTGCGCCCTGTGTCTGCCGGGATAGGCTCCGCCTCACCGCGATCCTGTACAGGACTAATCGGTTTCTGACAATGAGATGATATTTTTGATTTGTGTTAGACGGCACACCTGACATTCATACGACTGCACAGCGCCCCGCGTAACTGTAAAACAACATTGGAGCTTTCTCCGCAAAGCTTACAATGACTTTCCAAACGAATACCACTAACATTTCTCCGACCGTGCACAGGGTGCAGCATGCATGACACAATCCCCTAGAATCTGGCAGTGATCCCGCATCACAAATGAGTACAATAACAACGTAGCACCCAGTGCATTTAACGAGACGCAAGGTGCCCTGTGTATGCATCGTGGGGCTGTGCCCACACCTCTCAAAATTCACGGGAAAAATAAAATATTCACGGCTTCCTGCCATAGCGTGAGTTTGTTTTCCCCCCCATTAATTGTGTTATAACAAGCGGAAAAACACACCACAGTGCGTGTGCTTCTGGAAACTCCCTGATGGCCAAAAATAAGAAACCTTTCTTACCCAGATGTTATTTGCAAATGCAAGATTTAGCAGATTTATTGTTATTGTTTATCCATAAAAGCTTCACTACCGAGGTACATTAGTAGATTTCAAGGGAGTCCCATCAGGTTTTTTTAAAAATAGGGATCGATAATTGCTGTGTAAATTCTAATTAAGGAACTATGGAGGGGTCATTTTTCAAATTGTGTACATTTGCACGCACACGATGGCTAACTCTGACAAATGATGTCACGGGATGTTTAACTATCAACTGCAAATGAAATGGCACATATTATTATTATTATTCTGATGATTGATATGCCTGTGTTATTCATACTATGGATTCATACTCTGAATCCATGCAACAAGCAGCAAATGCGTACTGCAGATAATAAATCCGCGTGTCACGGCCTTAAGTAGTTAGGCACCGTGCTGTAAACCCGGAGACATGAGTTTGATTGCTGTTCACAGCAAACACGAGTGTCGAGTGATCTCTGGATCAGTGGTCCCCCCACTTCACCAAGCCACACTCAACAGCGATTATGATGTACAACTCCCCAACATGTTGCCAGGTTGTGTCGTGTGTTGTATGACTTCGTGAGAGCTTCTTTCTAAGCTTCAGTTCCTGAAGAGGCAGCCAGCACATTGGAGCTTAAACGCAGCACGACTTGAAATCGCATCAGAGCGCCATTCAGCGGAGCTCTTTGTGGGCCAGCATGGAGTACGCAACAGGTGCGGTGATGGGTAATGAACTACGACCTTTCCACGTATTGTTGTTCCAGCCATAGTCAAGCGGGGCAGGCCAGACATCTTGAGGATTTGGTTCATCCCCATGAAAGGACTCGCATTTTGGGAGCTTACGGGACATCCCGACACACGATACGCACGCTACGGCAATGAGACACGTGCACGCCGTAAAACACTTTGATCTGTGCGGGGCTCCTCCAGCGCGCCCAACACAAATCTAGCCCACGGCGTCAAACAGACGTCTCCTGTAAACACCGGAGGTTGGAAAATTTGCACCAACATCAGCAGTGGCTCAGCTTCAGTAAACACTGGAGTATCCACGGGCAAGCGTCTTAGTGACACTATCACTCGAGTAACACTCTCGTTTTTTAGCTACATATTTCTGGCTTTTTTTTCTTTCAAAAATAGGTTTCACTTAAGTGAGCCGTAAATCAATCGGGAAGCTCGTAATAACGATAGTTATCTAAACGAAAAGGTTAAAGTGCCACTTCCTCATTTACAATTAAGAAAATGCAGATCACGAAAAAAATGGGTGATCACGAACGTACCTTATGGTTTTCCTTTTTAATCAAGAAGGGAACAAGAGAGGCCTTTACGGTTATTACGGTGCCATCGACGCAAACTGCCTGCAGGCTTCTGGAAGCTCTACATCTGGGCATAATTTAGGGCTCAAGGGCTCAGGTTTAAGGTCTTGGCCTAGGGGTGAGCACCAGTACCACAACTCACAGGTCTGTCCAGAGCGACCCTCTTCATCACGGTCGCTTTAGCTCCCAGAGCCGCATAAGAGCAAGGACGTCCGTCCACCCAAAGAGTGCCAGAACAAAAGTCGCGATAGCGGCAGTGAAACCAAATCACAATGGGGGACAAATAAATCTCGGCCTCACAGAGAGCCCAAAGATCCACCGTCACCCCCACACATCTTCACAGCCAATCAATCTTCAAGAGATATCTCGGAGCACGGAGATCACAGCAAAACCAGCATCCGCCGCTGTTATTTCGGCCAGGAATCCCACAGTTACTGGTTACCTGTTCCATAGCCACTGTGCCTAATCAAACACTGACACTTAAAACAAATGTAGAATAAATGACGGCGGCAAAGAGTGCAGCTGCATTAGATTAAGCGGCGCGCTTGTTTTTCGAGTTGTTTTCCTTCGCCGCGCAATCCTGGCACGAGAACACAATGTCAGCTCCAGCAAAGAGGACAGAACTCGCCGCTCCGCTATACGTTTCACATCAAAGTAGCATTTCGTGAAAAGGCTCCTGTTTGTTGACTGTGGTCCTATTCCACATGTCTTTGCCTACCCCTTAGCAGCCCCCCACAGCCCCTCTTTCTGCCATTACATCTTACGCCCCCTCCCCAACACCGTCCATTCGGCATGTACACAGCATTCCACAGACGATTAAGGGCCAGACAGCAAAGCTTCGCATGCAACGGCAACACAACCGGCACGGACAATCCTGCCGAGGTCACAGATCTTACTTGGGCCTCTGAAAATTGACACCAGAGAGGAAAAAATGGGACCGACTAGTCTGCGAGACAAGCAGTGGTGAGTCTCGGCAAGCAAACGGCAAAACAGCCGGTCACGTCACCCGATTGCTGATTTTAAACGAGCCAGCGCCACTGCTGCACAAGTTTTTCACTATTTAAGATTACAACAGGTTTTACTGTATCTGGCGATTATGCAGGTGTTAAGATCCCAAACACCAAAATAGACACATTTTACAATGTGTCCAGTTTGCAAAAGCCACACATACCAGTAGCAAAGTATGCAAACAGGTAGCTTTGATAACCTATGCATTATCCTTCAACTGACCGACCTTCACCTGGCAGTGGCTTCCTTTTGAGCCTATTTGCCGGTGTCAGTCGCTGCCAAAAGGCAGTCAGCGCAAGACACTGCAGTATCAATGCCTTATAGCTTAGGTGGGGCTGTTAACGCTATGGGTACTTTTTTTCCAGTGTACATATATAAGATTACAACAGGTTTTACCGCAAAAAAGCACCCATAAGTTTTTCACTGACGCGCCACAACATAGCCCGCTCGGAAGCGTTCCGGGGTTGTGCCGCGTGTTTGTCCGACGTGACGCCCGACGCTTCGTTCCATGCGCCGGGAACACCGTCCTTCGTGCCGAACGACGCGCAAACACAAGCGCAAAGCACTTCGGGGAGCCGCGCGCCGCTTCGCGACGGCACCGTCAACGACCGCCGTCATTCTTGACAGGTGCGGCGCGCGCGAAGAAGCAACGCTGCTTGAAGCGCCGCGACGCCAATAAAATTGAGCGAACCAATATCACGATGTAGGTTTCCACGGCTCGGTGCATGACGATTGCTTCGGAAAGCTGCTCTCTCGGGACAGCCGCGTCGATCGCTTCCTCTCTCCACCTCACGACGTTTCGCCTCACATGTTAGAGGCATCCTCTCATCTCATCTCATTGTCTGAAACCGCTTAGTCCTATACAGGGTCACGGTGAGCCGGAGCCTATCCCGGCAGACACAGGGCGCAAGGCAGGGATACACCCACAATGGGACGCCAGTCCATCGCCGGGCACTGCGTGGCAATTTAGCCTGCGAGCCAATTAACCTATGCAGCAGCATGCTTTTGGACTGTGGGAGGAAACCGGAGTGCCCGGCGAAAACCCACGCGGACACGGGGAGAGCATGCAAACTCCACAAAGAAAGGCACCCGAGCCGAGAGATTCGAACCCGGGACCTTCTTGCTGTGAGGCGACAGCGCTAACCACTGGGCCACAGTGCCGCCCAGTTAGAGGCATCCTGCACCTGAGAATGTCTCTAACGTGCGAGGCGAAACCTCGCGAGGTGGAGAGAAGAAGCAATCGACGCGGCTGTCAATTATCAAACCAATATTGAAAAACTACATTTGCCATGCAACGCAATGCATTTCAATCGAGCAAGGTTACATTACGCAGTGTTTCGTCCGGCATAACACGAACGCAAAGATTAAGTGTCTCGAAAGAGGACTGCATTCTAAGGCAATTACGCATTCCCACAGAGCTGCTGGGGTTGCTCATCTCTGGGAGACAGCGGCTTTCAACACTTCACCATTTGACAGGAGAGCGCGAGCAGATCTCCGCCATCGCCGCACGATCACTTTCATCTCCCGCCTCCCATCGCCTCGCTCTGGGCGTGCAGGATTGTGTCAGGCCGGCCCGGCGTGCGCGGCAGACGGCTCGTGCACATCGTCGCGGCACCGCGTACCCGAGGCCGCCCGTAGCGATGTTAAAACGCGTTTCCCGCCGCGATCCCTGCAATTTTGGTTTTAAGAGTTCCACGCGCCCGTGGCGGTGTCACGGAGGCGCGGCCCCGTCGCGCCGCACCGCGTCGCTCTTTGCGTGAGCGTCGCGGCGGACCGGCCGCGGGTTTATAAACGGCGCCTTTGCGGAAAGCAAACGAATACAAAAGCCTGGTGGTAGTTGTTGAAGCTTGCGGTTCACACTCGGAGCTGCACGTCACCAGAATACAACCAAAACAATTTGGCCCGACGCCCTCTCGATTCAAGGCTGAGAGGATAGAAATAACAAGTCAATGACATGCCAAAACATGAATTCATCATGACCCAGATTATAATTACGACCTGTCAACCGAAATTATGACCATTATTCAGGTGTTTTCATTCCGATGTGTTTTCTGGGTTGTACCGTGTGTTGTCTGGCATGATGTCCAACGTTCCGTTCCACCTGTTGAAAGCTGAATATATTTTGAAAAAAGTCCCAGCGTGCAGAGCGACACTTCGGAGCTCATGCCAAACAACATGGGGCACAACCTAAAAACACAATGCAGAGCTAAGCAAGACAACCTCACAAAACCTACCCGGTCATTTCGTTTAATTTTCTCAATCTGTTTTTGTTTATCCAACTGAAATTCCTAACCAGTACAATATTGGTAATTGCAGCCACATTATATTAGTTTGTAACCTACGATCTGGACCAATCGACCGTTCACGGTGGATAAGCAGACTTGTAGCAACCAATTGTTCAGGTGTTTGGCGCTGGACCAGTTCATGTAGGGTCAACGATTAGATTCCTGTTGCCCCAACATCGCTTTGTGTTAACCAGGCATGGAATCCAATGGAAGTGAGTTTTTAAACCATGTGACAACATGCTTTTCAATAACAATCCATTGTGTGTCTTTGTCACAGCTTAAATAGTCATATATATCCACATTTACAACAAGGGCATAAAAATCATCAACATCATCGCAGTTTCGTTTAGAAGTTCTGCTCGCCATTGCAAATGAGAGATGTTATCTCAACAGGGCCCTCACATAGTTACTTAGCAGAAGCAAGAATAAAATAAAGTAAAGTAGCTATTTGTTTAGCTGTTTCATAAAACTTGAAAGGAAGGATATTTAAGGTCGCGTGTTATGAAGGTTTACGTAAAATAGGTGTCAAATGGGTTGCTGAGTTTCTCTTTCTCTCTGTCAATGGAAGGTTTCTCGTGATACCTGATCCTTAAAGTGCACGCAGAGAGACAGATGGGTAAACGCAGCTTCTAAGTCCACATAGCTGTCAAGGATGCTGTGTAATAAACAAACAATTACAAATATTTACAAGTTCCTCCAACCACACCATCCAAAAAAAAGTATTGCTTGCAAACAGCTGAAAAAAAAAGATTCTACTCAACCGATTATGTATCTTTAGCATTGAGTCAAGGGCGGCACGGTGGCCCAGTGGATAGTGCTGTCACCTCACAGCAAGAAGGTCCCGGGTTCGAATCTCGGCTCGGGTGTCTTTCTGTTTGGAGTTTGCACGCTCTCCCCATGTCCACGTGGGTTTTTGCCGGGCACTCCGGTTTCGTCCCAGAGTCAAAAACATGCTACTGCATAGGTTAAATGGCTTGCAGACTAAATTGCCCTCAGTGCCCAGTGATAGACTGGCGTCCCATAGTCGGCGTATTCCTGCCTTGCGCCCTGTGTCTGCCAGGATAGGTTCCGGCTCACTGCGACCCTGCACAGGACTAAGCGGTTTCTGACTGAGATAAGATGAGCCATTGAGTCTGTTACTGTTTAGTTAATGAGATCATGAACATATTAACAGAATGAAAACTGTCATCATACAATAAGGCACTCGATATGCTTTACATAGATATTTCATACCAGCATCTGGAAAATTTTCAACATATTGTAAGAGTAATTTTCCCAAGATCCATTGTTATTTACTTATCTTTCTCCTTAGCATACATATAATATATATTGTAAAGTTCTCACCAGGTTTTAAATAAAGGCCTTGGTGTGTCTGTTTGTCTGCGTTCTCAAAGATCAATGAATGGCGAGTGAAAGATGAACATTGGCAATTGTTATCTGCTACTCTGCCGGAAACACCGCGTGATGAAATTAGGAATTTAAAAAACCTCAAAATAGGACATCTACAAAAAAATCACCCCCGAGGATATGCCGTTAGCACTGGAGACTTAAGGGACGGGAGTACGAGGAGGATTGAGGGCGCTGGCGGGGTTGTTAAAAGCAAGACAGCAAGAGGGTGAGAGGGAGAGCGAGCGGGGAGATGCCGGAGGGAGGGCGCGAGCCAGGAGTAAAGGGAAGGAGCGAGGAGAGAGCGAGCGAGCGGAGGGAGGGGCTCACCTTCTAGGAATGGCACCCACTCGTAGTAGCGGCCCATGAAGGGCTTCCCGTTGTAGGAGGAACACTGCATCTCGCGCACGCCGCTGCTCCCGGCAGGGCACGCCTGGGACGGGGGGGGGCGAGAGGCAAGAGCGCAGACCGACGTCACGTCAATATCGAGGCACCACTCGAACAAAACGGAAAGCCTGCGTCGCCTTCGTATTATTGTCGAATGCTTTTTCCTTTCCTGGAAGCGCATTTGGGACCCTGTGCAGAGAAGCGAGCACACGAGTGACAGTACGATGACACGATGTTTGCGCGTCCAAAAACATCTTCACAACCGGCGAGCGGATTGAGTAATTCATGAAACGTAAGCCAGGCAAGGATCAAAAGCATTTTTGAGCCATCACGTGGGCAGACAAAAATAGTGTTTAAAGCATAGCCAGGGTGCAAAATTCTGACGCACCCCTCCATTACTAAACACTGAGTGGCTTATGTATAATCTGAGAATTTAACACATGCCAAAGATCCCGACACCCCATGCCAACTTTCCAAGCTGACAGACTTTTTCTGTAAATAAACCCTATGCCGACAATAGACATACCCCGCATGTTGTTTAACAGTAAACACTGTCACGTTCTAATGAAGCCTCACGACCGAAGGCAGCTCCATTGCATGTCGAGGATAACGTGCGTAAACCCACCTCCAGCACGGTGGTCATGTGTCCCGTGTGGGCCCCCCTCTCCATTCCCCACGCGGCGCCAATACCATCGGATGCAATTGACAGGGCGAAAGGCATTCCGACCTTCACCCAAACATATGTGTGTATCCCAGATGAGGCTGTTTCAATGATTTAGAGGAAGACATGACCGCCCAGTGCTTGTGTTAGGCACAACGTAGAAATGCCCGCGTGTTTACAAGTCTCCACGGCAGCCTGGCGGGACTGCGCTGTGTCACAATTTCTCTTCGGAGTGGCACTGGTCCATGTCACGAATATAGCAGCATTTCCCAGCGGGTGCTGAGATAGTAATGAAATGACCCATCTTCATCTGGCTTCTCCCATGAGCTGCTCCAGAACAGTCGGTGCACTCTGAGTGCCAGTAAAGCAACAGAGATATTATACAGCCACCGATGAAAAGTGAATATTGGCAGCCATAATCCGTCCACTGCTGAATGAAAGCCTCCTAAAGCCATAATTATCTCTTCCGGTATTACGATGCAACACTCAGTCGCACATAAACGTATCTAATAATGCCATCTCCACTGTATAGATAGAGATGACCATTCCATCTTTTGGTTGTTGGTCATCGTTATTCTCAGCAACCATCCAAGATCCCTTCTCGTGGCGACCCCTGCCCAGGTCCACTATGCTTTTCTCAACGGTCACTGTGGTGTTTCTAACTTGTGAATGCTCCCTAACCCACGTGTTCCCTTCACTTTGTCTTAGTGTAATTCTAAGCTGGATGCAAGCTTATAGCCTTGAAATCCACATGGATGCAATGAAGGCTGGGGATTAACAAACTACAACTGCAAAGACCAACGCGGACAACAGTCAGAGAGGCGAGTGAATGCGATTTCCTGCTCACAGAGTGTTCAGAACATGCTCTCCCCTATCTCGCAACCATAAATTAGAGATGTAAATTCTCAATTCCCATGGAAGGGGTCAGCCTATTCAAATGTCAACCACTCCTCTCATCTACAAGGTGGTACCAATTTTACCATCTCCAGGGGGACGATGGACTGAAGTGATTCCCGGATTTGAATTCGCCACTATTGAACATCAGCAATGCAGGTGTGATAGACGCTTGAGCACAGAATCCAACTGACACATTTACCTTCCACACCTAGAAGGCTCAATGCATATGCAGAGGTAGAGAGCAGGTTAGATGTGTGCACGGGAAGAATTAACTGGTGGAATGCACTCCGTGCGATATCTCGAGTATGAAATTCGATGTGCAAAGGAGATCGCAGTTATTAATTGAGAGAATCCACCACAAAAATACCAAGAGATTACAAGGCCACGTGGCAGCTTCAGACAGCTCACCGATAAATCTGTGGCAAGCCGATAGGCAACTTAAGGAATACATTGGTGCCAGCGATAACATAATATTTGCCCGACTTTAAATGTAGTAAAACTTTAATCCTGGCAATAATGAGAAGAATTCAACCAACGCACCCATGCCTTCCAATTGGGCTGAAAAAGAGGGCACAAGAACCCACTCTTTATGCCACCACAAGCAATATGCTAACCGATGTACTCCGGTTATGCACATCACTGCTCTCCGTTGGACCAACGTGGGATAATCATGGGACAAAGATTATTAGATGAACATTTTTCCACAGAACATTCGTGCAAGTTTGCTAAGTGAGACAAAAACCATTGCTGGAAACACCCAGCTGGGACGGCAGTGCAGGCAAATCAGGATCAAAATGACTAAATAAAATGCCAAATGATAGTGGGATGGAAAATGTGTCTTTAAGGGACAATGACTGATGGATGAGAGCATGGAATAGCAGTCAAAGTAGGGAGAACGCCAAGTTGACTTCCACCCTCGATTCTGTAACCCCCGTGGATTGCAAAGCCATTGTGCTTACGAGAGGTACCAAGTGTGAAAGCATTCTCCAACATTCCGAGCCATTGTACTGTACATTTAAACCAAACTGCAAAGTCAGAATATAAGCCAAAACCAAGAACGAATAGGCAAAATAATTTGAATAATAAACTGCAGCAACTCAAAAGCAATAGTCACACATCATTGTCATAAAAAGATAGAGGCTGTTTGCCATCTTCCTGTAAATGTTTGAGCAGTGCCAAGTGGTTGGCGCAGCAGAGTCCAGCTTGCCCGGGGAGTTGGGCGGGACGAGTCTACAGTCCAACTTCTCAGAATGCAACCACAATAAAATGTAACCCAAACGACATCCATAAACTGCACAATAACAAGAGAGCTGCAATTCATCTCTATAAATCTACGAAAATGGAGACTGTAGATCTTAAATTTTCTCTTTTGAAATACCCAGGGTTTGGCGATTAGTGGCTCAAATATCTATAAAGTGGCAGCCTAGTGGCAGCTCTGTGAAGAGATTCACAAAATGTTAGTTACAACGTTAAATATCGTAGATTTCTTACCGACTACAGCTAAGGTACAGCAAGTTCCCATTAATCTCCAGTGCAGAAGTCAGTTATCAAGTGCAGATATCATTGCGTGGTTGTGTGTAAGTCACCGCCAATAAGTAGAATGCCACGTTTCACTCAAAGCAGTTGAGTCTTGGCAGGATTGCAATCTATGCATGGATGTATTTACACGAGCAGTACTGCTTAGAGATAATCATAATATTTGCAAGGTGGAGCAGTGGAGCAGTGGCGAGTGTGTTGCGTTCTGAACCCGGCAAACTGAGCTTGATAGCGAGAATCGAAGGGAGCAGTGACGTTAACCTTGGGCCTTCAGCATCATCACCCCCTTCAACAACCCACACTGACCAGTGTGGTGAAATATGGGGGAAAAAAGCAACAGACCTTAACCCAGAAGTAGATTGACAGAGGTCTGATGATTGCTTCGAAAAGCTGCTCTCTCGGGATAGCCGCGTCGATCGCTCCCTCTCCCCCCATCGCGACGTTTCGCCCTCACACGTTAGAGGCGAAACGTCTCACACGTTAGAGGCGAAACGCCTCACACGTTAGAAGGCGAAACGAAGCAATGGGGGGAGAGGGAGCGATCGACGCGGCTGTCCCGAGAGAGCAGCTTTTCGGAGCAATCATCATGCATCCAGCCGTGAAAACCTACATCATGACAAATGTCTGTAAATACATTGCATTCGTAGATGTTTGATGCGTATTAAGCCAACGGTATAATTTCGGTGCAACATAAAAGGTAAGTGTAAGTTATGTGAACATTCGTCGACGGAATCAGCGCTGAGTTTTCATGCACCTGCAAGTTGATATCATGGATGTAATTATTAACTGTTTAATCAATTAAAATTACTTAACAAAACACAGCTTATAGAGCATATTGTCATCAGTACCTGAGATTCATGAGGACCGTGACCCCAAATCGTGCTAAATCATCAAATTAATAGACAGAGGCATCTTGCCACCCACAGTCAATATCAATAAGGAACGCCAATTGTAAAGAAATCGACTGGCCAACGGAAATTGGAAATATTCCCAGATGTGGATGAGTTATTATCACGCTGTCCACATGGCGAATTCATCAAGACGCTTGAGGCACCTTTAAGTGATTTCAAAGACGTGTGGAATTATCCGTAGTTCCTCCCTGTGGGCAGAGCGAGTGAGCTATGGGTGCATAAACGAAGTCACTGGGCCCACTATAAATTACCGCTGTCTCCCAGGCTTTATCAGCACACGCTGCAGAAGCCCCGCAGGACCTATATGGTACAACTGGGCAAGATAAGACAACCCCAGCAGCTTTACTCTCAGCTTCTTGCAGGGACAGACTTTTTTTAAAGCAGAATATTATTATGAAATCACCACATTATTTCACGCCTATGCTTTTAAGGAAACCAATTTTTCGATTTGAATAAAAGGTCGTGTCTTATTCTAATGAGCTGCTCGTTGTTTTTAGCATTAACTTAACTGCTTTGTAAAATATGATACTATACTGCGGTTGTTAAACATAAAAGAACTGGGATACGTCGTGGGAAATATCTCATAGTTCCAGAAAAGGAGAAAAGTGCAGGTTAATGCATCATCTCAATGACAGCGGTATTCAGCAACCGACAAAACTTGGGTCATTTAACGTCACGTGAAGGCTTACAGAGATTTCCCAGGACAGCATTTACCAGAAAGTTATGATGATCCTGAAAAAAAACAGAACAGGTGGAAACTTTAGGCTAACACGGACAAGAGCTGTTAAGGCAGATAAGGCAAAGACCAGCATTTGAATGTAAATTTAAAATCCATCACTTTGTCAATCCACTTCTACTGCTTGATGATGGACTCCCCAAGCCATGCCGATCAAATACTAATTCACAACCAATGTCAGCTGCTTGCGGTTCAAAAATAACACAGTGGTGGCCCGGCTCAGGATGTTTTTTTATAAATGGTGTAAATAAGAAGACATTCCCTGCCTGAGTGAACACTCAATAAAACTGGCCTGAGACACGGCAATGTATCAAACGCTGAATGAAATTATCAAGTGGACCAAACAACAATGCTTTACCACATGCAGAACAAACAACAATAACGCAGCAAGGAAACCAAATATCAAGCATGCCATATATATGGTGTCATTACGGCATCATCAATGCCATGGGTGACCCACTGCTGGATGAATGCTTTCCCAAGCCGCCATCACCTCACACAATCCCGCAATGCAACAAGCATCGTTGCACCCAAACAGAACCCAACCACTATTTCTCTCTCTACCTTTCACAGCGGTGTGCGGAGAGTTGTGGTTTTTTTTTGTTGCTGCAAATTCCGAAAGTGCTTCGCCCTCGGGTTTGCACGGAGCGACGGATCAAACGGAGTGGTGGGTAGCGTCTGTGATCGTCGCTTCCCTTTTCTCGCTCCGATGACGAGCGCCAATAACCTTTGTGGAAATGACCTCTGTGGGGGATTTTCCTTCCCACGCCGCGTGGATAAGCAAAGCGCGAGCTTTCCAGCGCTACCCATTTGTGTAGATGATACTTTATGCCTGGGGGTAACGCGCAGGAGAAACGACTTCCTCTCGTGCACATCGTCCGTTTATAGTGCCGCTCCGGCAGGCAAGCGAAAGTTTCCGCTGCAAATCAGTGGCGCACCTTTCCATACACGTGAAATCACATAACACTTCACGGGGGGGGGGGGTTAACTGACAAATTGTACAATGACGTGCTTCATGCGAGTTGACGAAAGACTTTTGTAAAAACAAAAAACGATATAGAAAATATTTTAACGCAGATGCCTTGGCAGCGGTGAGACAAAATCTCATCTCATCTCATTATCTGAAACCGCTTAATCCTATATAGGGTCACGGTGAGCCGGAGCCTATCCCGGAAACACAGGGCGTAAGGCAGGAATACACCCGACGACGGGACGCCAGTCCATCGCCGGGCGTGAGACAAAATGAACATGCCAATTTTATTGTGTTCACCGGACTGTGGCTCGCCCATTTATACCGCTGTAATTTACAGCGATTCCGGTTCTCCCGAGGCCATCATATGGCTTCGCCAATGTCTGGCGCTCAACGTTGCTTCCTGGCCAACCAAGTGCCGAATCACTTAACGCCGTAACTCATCTTGCACGTTGCCAAGTAAGGATCCACGCGGTGGTAATTTCAAACTTCAAGACGAATCTTCGTGCAAAGTGACTCTCGAATACCAGCATTAAATGCAATAGATTACATTTCTTTACTTGCAGCAGCAACGGTAGTTTGAGCAAAATGGAAAGTGTTATCAAATACAGTGGCGTTACCTGCGCTGCCAAATTTACGTCTCGTTTCATTATTTCAGAAGCGGTTCCTCGTCAATCTGCCGATATGCCTAAAAAGCACCGATCGCAGTTACGGCATAGGTAACGCGCTGCAGGATTTTGCCTACCTGAAAACAAAACATAAAACACGAATACATACAATTCAATGGCCACCGTAAGGGGTTGGCAAGGAATGGCATAGATAAACAAGGCGAGCAAGCCGCACAATGTTATAACTCCGAAGCACAGAGATGCCATAACGGTTACACACGCCGAACAAACCACAGGCACGCACCGCACGCACCGCGGAAATCGACGCCGCACACAGCGGGCCCCGCTGTGGGGACGGCCCTACTGGGAGGTGCAGCTGTGCCGCTGGTTGGCATTAACACATTAGCGGGGGCACGGTCGACCGATGCGCGCATAGGAAACTAACGTGGCGATGCCACATCTGGGAATTGTTTTTTTTATAATAATAATAATATTATTTCTAATGAACGCAAATTCGACGCTTGGTCAAGGATGACACACAGACATGGAGGCACGGGGAGCCGATCTCGGTGTGGGTTTGTCCTGAAGGAACACGATTGTGCGGAGGTGGAAGGAGGTGTTTCCCACATTGCGGGTTTTGCCTCCTTCCCTTCACTCCCTGCCTTGTCCTGGGTGCGCTGTTATTAAACCGTGCCCAGGCGGTCACGGCGTGACCGAAAAACAGCGTTAAGGAAGGAAATGGGAGAACACCTCAATTATTCATCCCGAGATCGGCAATCAGGGTGGGAGACAAGCCCAGGCTCGGCTCTGCAGGCCCGAGGTACAGTGTGCTGGTGGATTACCGGGAGCATCAGGGATGCTCTGGAATTATCTTCATCATACGTGCTCTCACACAGAGAGCCCCAGACTCACAGAGAGACCCACAGCTTGACATATAGACTGGTAGACTCATAGACACCCATATAATCATACAGAGACCCATGGGCTCACATGAAGTCGTCCAGACATGCACATGAACCCACAGATTAACAGAGACTTAAAGACTCTGATGGAAACCCATATACTCACACACACAGACAGCTTGGCGGCAGGGTGCCTATTAAGTGATAACATCTGCTTCCTCACAGAAGGAAAGTCCTGCCAGAGGTGGTTAGAATCCCGTCTCGGGTGCCTTTCTGCATGGAGCTTGTGTATTCTCCCCCTGTTCTGCTTGGGTTTCCTCAAATGTCTCCGGGTTCCCCCGCCCTCCCCCCCACACACAAACAAAAACACTCATTTATTAAATAGCCGATACCATTTTAATATATAGGAAAGCTGTGTCTGCCGAGTTGGCACCAGCTAACCGCCTGACTCCTACCCCAAC
>JAZEWT010000010.1:19136214-19149535 GCA_036362905.1 Mordacia mordax
CCCCCCCACCGCGTGCCACGTTATGCATTCTATTACAATCTTATTTTTTTTTTCGATGAGTTATTGGAATTCATTGGCAATGGCTCCATCATCAGGACTTTCTCCACCGGACAGGCGGTCACAGCCCACGCAGCTTCCCCTGGAGAACCGGTCTGGCGGAACCCAGCACTGGTGCATTATCGCGTGTTGCCACTGCATTCCAAATATCAATGAATCTACTCATACGCGTCACCTGAGACTATGAAAACCCAACGTAGAGTTCATGCCCCCTCCCCCCACAACCTCGCAGCCCATTATCCTGCTGTAAAACCGGAGCCATGTGCACCATAAAAACGGAGAAGCTCTGGTAGTGAGTGTGGTTTTTGTGGAGCGATGGGATGACATGGAGGAAGTTTGTGCCACCGGGGCTGAGAGCCGTAGAGAACACTCAATCACATTGTAATAATGTAGGGTTTTCACGGCTAGATGCACGATGATTGCTTCGAAAAGCTGCTCTCTCGGGACAGCCGCGTCGATCGCTCCCTCTTCTCCCATCGCGACCGTTTCGCCCTCACACGCTCGAGGCATCCTCACGCGCGCTCTGTGCGTGCGTCGTGTGTGACTCCTACATATAATACGTACATATAAACAGGAGTCACACACGACTCACGCACAAAGCGCCCGAGGATGCCTCGAGCGTGTGAGGCGAAACGCCGCGATGGGAAAAGAGGGAGCGATCGACGCGGCTGTCCCGAGAGAGCAGCTTTTCGAAGCAATCATCACTCAATCACATTACATAAAGACAAAGATCCCCCATATAGCCTTAACAGATTGCAGGGTCAAGTTCCATTAGCGAGCACCTATGAAGGTCGACACGGCACCCAACAGGGTGGGTGACCAACACCACACTCGGCCGCCTTTGTTTCCCTCGTGGCAATATTTTCACATTGCACTAGGTACTCATTTGAGGCTGAGTCGACTTAGGGGAGGCCCAGAATCGGTTCGGAAAATCGTCACTGGTGTTGGCCGTGAGTGAGATTCGAACTCGGGTCGCCGGGCTCGTAGCCCAGCGCGCTAACCGCTGAGCCACCGCCCCCCACAATCACAATATGCACACACACACACACACGTGCAAGATGCACGAGGTCCATGCCGTACCTGCAGGTTGCAGAGTTTGTACTGCTTGCCCAATCCAGAGCACCTGAGCTGCTCGTCCTCAGGACTGCGCTTGCTCATCCTACGCTGCTGCTGCTGCTGGCTCGCGTCGTGGTGCGGCCGGTATCCATAGGACTGCTCAGCCCTGCTCTGGGCGCGACCCGCGTGGCTCTCCGCACCGGGCTGCGGCGTTCCCGCGCCATGGTAGCGCGGGTGAGACTGCATCCACTGGCGGAAGGCTCGCTCCCCGCGACTCTGGGTTCGGCGGCCAGCGGGCAAACCGGCAAACGCCTGGGCTTCGGGTCGGTCGAGCCGGGCCGGAGGGTGACGCGTGCCGTTGGTCCAGGGGAGGTGGGCGGGCGCGAGGTGGCCGCCGCCGCGGGAGGGGAGGGCCGCGTGCCGAGCCGCCTGGCTCCGATCTCCGGACGCGGGTGGCGCCCCGCGTTGGTCGGGCTCGCTCGGCGCTGGGCGCGGAGTGTACAGGGGCAGCGCGACGCGCTGCGAGGGCTGCGCGCGCGCCGAAGGGTGCTGCTGGATGCTCGCCTGCGCCGGGGGCTGCCGTGGGCCCCACGACCGCTGCGGGGTTTGGTTGGCGCCGGCGGCCGGGTCACCGCGGCTCGTGTCGTGCTCGCCGGGTTTAATGGCCGAGTACATGACCGGCATCCGTCCATAGCCATACCTCCCTGGCCAGATGGAGGCTCGGGAGGACCTGTCAGAACGAAATTAAAGAGAACAGTGAGAACATTTTTTTTCTCAATAGAATTAGACACGAGAGAGAATAGCCCTCTTTGTCCACTGTGGAGATGGAATGATAAGAATAGCCCATGTGCATGACGAGTCAGATGGTTAGAGGTTGATGGATTCAACACGAGAGGGTGAAACTTGCCAACAGATTGGGAGGCCTCCATGCCATAGCAGCAAAGCCATGGCTCGTAATGATGACGATGCAGCATAATTCATCATCTCTTTCACAACTATTTCATGAAATCCATTAACTTCAGTTGAGTGGCATGGCACTGGCTTCGTAACAGCCAAACAAAGATACCGCCATTCACCTGGAATCGGTTGGTGACGATTCCTCCTGCGCATTCGGTGCCAACCCTGAAGACGACGATGCAGAAGAGGAAGAGAAGCCACTCCCACCGTGCTGCGGCTGTCCGGGCGTTACGGTGTGCGAGCTGCTGCGGTCGTAGTTGGCCCCCGCAGCCCCCGTGGGAGCCTCATATCCGGCATCTCTGCCGTCCGTGTCCGGTCCTTCTTCGGTCCGAGTGTAGAGCGAAAAGGCAGCCGTCCCACCGAAGCCCGGGTAGGTGGCCTGCCTGGGGTAGGTGGGCTGGCCGGGGTAGATGCCCTGCCTGGGGTAGGTGCCCTGCCTGGGGTAGGTGGGCTGCCCGGGGTAAGTGGGCTGTCCGGCTGTTGCTCTACCGCCCAGTGGCCTGGCATAGCTCCCGCCACGCCAGCCGGATGAAGGCGGCTGGCCAGACACCCCGGCGCCACCAGAATGGCCACCGCCGTGAAAGCTGCCACCGCCAGGGTTGGTGCCGTAGTTGGCACCGTCAGAGTAGAGCGGGCGCACGGCAGATGAGGATGACGCCGAGGAGGGCGGCATGCTACCATGCCTGCCGGTATGCGGGGGGCGACCAGCTACCCCATGTGGGCGGGCAGGAGGCACGGGGCGGTGGCCACCCTGGCTCAGCCCAGGCGTGTATCGCTGGCCGTGACCTTGACTCTGCTCACGGTCGTGGCCCTGACCCTGACCAGCGGTGCGGCTGTCCGGCATGTAGAGTGACACAGAATGCAGGCCGGTGTGTGTGCCACCACCCTGATGTGGAGGCATAACCGGGTGATTCTGCTGCTGCTGCTGCTGCTGCGTGAATTGAGATGGCGGCATGCACCCGCGCGTCTGCGCGCGCACTCCCCCGCCGCACGTTCTGCTGCAATCGGACCACGGTCCCCAGGGCCCCCACACGCCCTGGCCCGGGTGCCTCGTGTCCGTCTCCTCATCCTGCGAGCCGGGCAACTGGCGCCTTATCCTCTCGCGAACCTGCACGTGCAGAGAGAGGGCACGTGTGAATCATTCCTCGAGGGCCGCTTTATTGGGTTGGCCGTGTCGAGGGTTCCTCCTCTCTCCTACGCGATGTTTCCCCACTCACGCCAGAGGCATCATCCGCTTCCGATGCCTCTATGGGAGGTGAAACATCATCAAGCAGAGAGGAATGCTTGACACGGCTATCCCGAAAAAGCAGCTCTTAAGAGCAATTCTCATACGTCGAGCTATGAAAACCTACATCAATACACGCATAAATGGAGTGTTTTTGAAAATGAATTGAAAAAAATACAACATTGTACTTCATCATCATTATGTTTAATCCACTGCTAGATGAAGGTCTCCCAAAGTGATAACATCTCTAAAACAGGGCAAGCGTATTTCCTTTTACACAGGTTTATTGTAATCTGTGAAAATAGATAAACAATATCTCATCACGGGGCGGCGCGGTGGCCCAGTGGTTAGCGCTGTCGCCTCACAGCAAGAAGGTCCCGGGTTCGAATCTCTCGGCTCGGGTGCCTTTCTGTGTGGAGTTTGCATGCTCTCCCCGTGTCCGCGTGGGTTTTCGCCGGGCACTCCGGTTTCCTCCCACAGTTCAAAAGCATGCTGCTGCATAGGTTAATTGGCTCGCAGGCTAAATCGCCCCGCAGTGCCCGGTGATGGACTGGCGTCCCATCGTGGGTATATCCCTGCCTTGCGCCCTGTGTTTGCCGGGATAGGCTCCGGCTTCACCGTGACCCTGTATAGGACTAAGCGGTTTCAGACAATGAGATGAGATGAGATATCTCATCTCATCTCATTGTAAGAAACCGCTTAGTCCTGTACAGGGTCGCCGCGGTGAGCCGGAGCCTATCCCGGCAGACACAGGGCGCAAGGCAAGGATATACCGACGATGGGACGCGCCAGTCCATCGCCGGGCACTGCAGGCAATTTATTCTGCTAGCCAATTAACCGATGCAGCAGCATGTTTTTTGGACTGTGGGAGGAAACCGGAGTGCCTGGCAAAAACCCATACGGACACGGTAGAACATGCAAACTCCACACAGAAAGGCACCCGAGCTGAGATTCGAACCCGGGACCGTATTGCTGTGAGGCGACAGCGCTACCCACTGGGCCACCATGCTGCCCAGATACACAATATAGCGTTTGTAAACCTAAGGCGCGATGCTTGACCACAACATTTTCAAATTTTACGTGAATTTTTATTGACAATGGGATCCAGACTAAACACTAATAAAATGACGAGCCATCACAAGCCTGCCCGCGGGATTTAATCAAAAACACCCTATTCAATATGGTACAAATTTGAAACAAAGACCAGGCGGTACCTTTGATGGTTTCTCAAACATCAACAATGCGAAATTCGCAGGAGGAAAAGCAGCTCCCCAATGTTTCCCAATCTGCTGACACAAACTTGCGTCGTGCATCGCATTATTCTTTACACACAAGGGGCGTTTGTGAGGCGCACACGTCGGCCTTATGAAAGGAATTGGCCGTGCGACTGGGAGGTTGGCCGTCGAGCTGGGGGGAAAACTGGGGTTTGAGATTGGGGGGCAGGGATGGGAGGTGTGGGTAAAAGGTTGGAGAAGAGGGAGGTGGCTCTTGGTGAGAACACGCCGGAGGCTCCTTGCCTTGCGATGCTGCTCTGGCGGGATCTCGTGAGTGTAAACCAGTGCCACCACCAGCAGCCTGCATAACGGCACCAGGCACAGAGACACAAACACGTTAAACAATGCGACTGTTGCTCGTCTAGAGTCAGACCGATGTTTATTCTGGCACGTTAGGTTAAAACAACCGAATTGAGTTGTCTGCGGTCAGGATGCAAACCTGGACATCATGGTATTTGTGGTGTGGTGTGCTCAGTCCGGCACCACGGCGCCCCATGGCACAACTGCGCATCCAACTAAGACCGCCGCTTTAGCTTTAGGGTCTCGAGGATCTGGTGATCGTAAGTAAGGATCTGCAAATGCCCCCCACAGAGACCACCACACGCAAGACGTATGCCCACACATGCGCGTACAAATAGCCACAAACACGCACACACTAACACATATACAAACAGATTATATGCCCTCGAACAATAAATCCACACACCCATAGACACAGATGAATGGAACAACGATAGAAATGATCACAGATGAATGCACAGCGTATTCAAAGACGCACCCATATTAAAAAAGACACAATATATACCCACATAGACACACACAATGTACCCACACACGCGCACATTCTTACATATGAAGTGCCCGTACATACACAACATTCCCACACACACAAACACACATTCCCCCATATAACCCACACAGGCTGTTGAGTCCAGCGCTGTTAGCGACACACATCTGAAGGCCCGTCGGCGCACGAGGGAGTGCTGCGGGACAGCAGCACAGTACTGACGATTCCAAACGGCACCAGGTACGCATTTAAGGCTGACTCGACCTAAAGGATTCCCAAACGCACAAAGACGAAGACTCCCCGTCAAGGCCACGCGCGCTGCTGGGCCCAAGTGCTTCAAGCGAGAAGCCCCTACGACGCACGGCACAGCACGCGAGACGGGTGGGTGGCCCAACACGAGGTCCCGGCCGTACACACGCGCACATGTAAGTGGAACAATTCAAACACACGCCGCGAATCCACGCGTTCCACCAAACGGAATCTATATTTCACGGGGACCACCCATGATGTCTTTGTGCTGGCGCTCAGGGGCAGCGATTGCGGCTTCTAAGTTTAGCTGCGATCGCAGCGGGCGTCGCCGCCCTCGGTCGCCTGTGGGAAGAGGTTGACCCCGGCGAGCGACGCGTCTCCTCGTTGTGAGAGTCGTTTGTTTTCGTTGTTACGAGGCTGAATGATGGCCCCGCCATCAGCATCGCGCTCGGGAAATCGCAGCGGTCGTTCATGGCAAAATGCATCTTGGGAATATTTTAGGACGGTTAATTTCGTAGGTTCTCGCGCGTTCTCCAATATTATCGAGAGTCTACGGCTTGATCGGCAGGTCCGTGTTTTGAAGTTAAAATAGAAATTGCAATTCCAATTAATTCGTGTTTGTTGACGTTTGCTCATTTCCATAGCTGTAGAAATCTGCACCCGTGCAGATGTGTAATAACTAAACAGCCATTATTTACTTCTATTCATCAAATTCGCAGTGTAGTTACCATTATTATGTACTGATTTACACAATTCACTTGTTTGTCTACAGTAGTTTGTTACTTCCAATTGCCAATTATCATTCCCCAAATGCCCTCCAATCTGCTCTCCTTATTTGCCTCTGTTATTCACCACGTGATCCCGATGTGCCCGTCAATAACTGCCCCGAGGCACATCGCCACCGTATTGTCGCCAGCGCTGCGACCCCGTCTGTTAGAACGTGGCTCTGTCTCATCCAGTTCCGTTACATTTTCACCAACTTGACAAAAACAAATTGTTACCCTCCTTTATAATCCCCTTCGATATTGTCAGAACATCTTCTCGAAATAACTCTGAACGAGCAATAAAGGAAACAAAACACGTGCTTTTCTATGAGGGCGGTTCCAATAATCGACTTTCCATGCGATTGTATATGTTGTTGCGCTCGTCAGTTCGAACGTTTGTTTTGTCTCAGGAATCCCCCGTATCCAGAGCTTGCAAGCTCACCGGGTATTTTCAACTGGAATAATAATCATCTATAGATCATCTATCTCCACATTAAATCCCTCCCTCCCGTCTTTCCCGCTAGGGACATCATATGGTGAGAGGGGAGGGGGCAGTGTGGAGGTGAAGAGGTCGCAGATATAATTCTCAAACGTGTGGCTACATCTACACAGGACCCAGCGATTGTTCTTTCGAGATCTGAATTAAATTAACAATAATTCCCTCGACACGTCCGAAACGTGTCACCGAGACTCATGACGGGTCCCGTGTATATTAGAGCAATTCTATTAGCGGGTGCATTACGTCAATGGCAATACTTGTTATGTACATATAAATTAATGTTTATGCTCGCTGTATCGTCACGACCAAAGCCAGGGGCACCGCCATTAAAACCGCGACCGTTATTCACCACTTAATTATTAGATGTTATGCCGCTTCCCTCGCATATTCAAAACATTCCTTAACCGCGGAAAATACTGTGCACTTCAGCTCGTCGGCACAGACGGATTTAATCCACTTCCTCCTTCGGGCAGCCGCGCAGCTCCGTGAAGTCAATAATTTCTAAGTAATCATGACCTGGATCACAGGCGTTCTCCACCACACCGCCTCCAACGGAGCGCTCGGTTCGCAAAGCGAGACGCATCCGGCGGAGATAAGTTCAGAAGCACTCAGGAGAGAAGCGTGCGCCCCTTAATTTAGCTCCGTGATAACGCCGGTGAGATTGGTTATCTGCTCTGAGAACAAAAGTCTGGGACTGCACTGAGGATGTGACGGGGAGTGTGTGAATTGACTCTATATTTGCGTAAGTAAACGCGTTTAGTTTTTCTACTGCAGCGTTAATTCAGTGAAATGCTGAAGCAGGCAATGTTTAATTCAGGTAAATAACGCAATCAGAACAATTAAGCGCGTATTGCCGACATAGCGTACAATTCGCCTTTGTAGACATTTTAATAATCCATGAGTGGAGTGTGCTATGAATCTGGCGAGTTTTAATGCCATGCCACGGCGAACATCAGTGCGGAATAATATCCGAAGTTCACAACAGGCCCCGATCAGTACCCCCCTCCCCCAATTCACAAATCAGCTTTGACCAGCGTTTCGAAGTCAAAATCTATCCCCGTAGCCGAAGTGGCTTGGGCAGGCTTTCATCCACAGGCGAATTGAGAATGGCTGGTCTTTATTTCCGCATTACTAACAACGCGCTGTATCGAGACTCGAACCGCTCTGTGTGTGTGTGTAAAGTGGCTGCAGCTTTTCCCAGCCACTGAAAGCTCAGTGTGCGCAGGTGCGTGTCCGTGAGTCACCCCGGGATTAACGTGCGAGGGTCATCAGGTATCAGAGACCCCTCCTTCGATCGACCCCTGACAAGAGCCCTTGACACGGTCTTAGCGCCTTAATCCGCCGACGCATCCCGACAAGTATTGCGCTAAAACTTTAATTAATTGGCCTCGCACCTCCTCCCGCCCGTGCAGAGCGAGACGGATTATAATTTAACGGGGGGGGGGGGGTNNNNGTCATTAGTGCTCTCGGTGGGGAGACAAAGCCGGAGCGGATCGGAACGTGAATCCTGTGGGCGTTAGAAGGCATTCCGTTTGACCAAAGAGCCCCGCTCAGGGCGACGACGAGAGGGAGGGAAGGCAGAGTCATTCGCGTGTGATCGCTCGACTCACGGTGCGTAAAGCATCATCGTCCCTGCCGACACAAACCACACCACGGCTAACAGCTATGCCACCGCAAGACACCATTACCGCAAACGCCACAACCGCCGCCGGCACTACCGCCAATACCACGCACCGTGGACATCGCCGTAACCGCCGATGATGGCACTGTCAATCACAAACATCACCATCACTAACACCATCAACGTAGTTAGGAACACGACCGTAAATACAACTGAGCATCAACTCTGAAAGCATCAACCCTGACATAACCACACACTACTCCATCACCGATATCAACACTGACATCAACACACTCAACAGACGACGATAATATTGGTCACAAAAGCCTTCGAATTAAAGTACACTCAACAGAACTGCCACCAATGCCGCCAAGATCACCATCACCCATGTTGTGAAATGAAGAATATTTAAATCTAAAATTGGTGGTCACTTTCAATTCGTGATTACTTTCAGGAGACCACGAATCCCTGCACCACGGTGGATAATGTCCATCCTTTGTCAATCCACTGCTGGATTTAAAAAAACGCCCTTTCTATTCCATTTCAATCATGGGGGTGGTTCTCCAGATTCATAGCACGATGCGCTAACCACTGTGCCAACGCTCCAGTTTCACTGTAAATAAATGTGACTCGTTCCCACGTAATAACTATAAACAAGCGCTTCTGCATGAGAAACAAAATAGTAATAAGGCCATGTTACCACAAACACACAGCACGCAGTCCCAGCATGGCTCAGCGGCCGCTCCAGCAGTGACTCCGCAGAGGACGCTTGCCGTTCCCTCCACTCACCCACTGCACCTGCACACGACACACGAAGACAAAGACTCCTTGCATGTGGATATCCTTCAACAGACGACTGGAGAAAGTGCTGTTAGCGAACGCCTATGGATGGTAGATGGTACACGTCGGGGTGGTGGTGGCTGGCACCACTCCTTGCCACCGTTGTTATACTCGATGTTGATATTTACACATGGCACCAGGTTCACTGGGTGGCACGGTGGCGCAATGGATAGCGCTGTCACCTCACAGCGAGAAGGTCCCGGGTTCGAATCTCGGCTCGGGTGCCTTTCTGTGTGGAGTTTGCATGTTCTCCCCGTGTCCGCGTGAGTTTTCGCCGGGCACTTCGGTTTCCTCCCACAGTCCAAAAGAACATGCGGCTGCATAGGCTAACTGGCTTGTAGACGAAATTGCCCGCAGTGCCCGATGATGGACTGGCGTCCCATCGTGGGTATATCCCTGCCTTGCGTCCTGTGTCTGCCGGGATAGGCTCCGGCTCACCGCGGCGACCCTGTACAGGACTAAGCGCTTTGACAATGAGATGAGATGACAAGGTTCACTTTCAAGGCTGAATTGGTCGAGGGGAGGAAAAGCTGAGTTCGAGCACGTGCGCAGTCTAACGTGCTTCGCCCACGCCTCTCTCGCAGGATAAGGAATCATGTGCAGACATCGGCAGTAGCACAAATGTTATTTTTTTGAGACCAAAAACAGCAGAGATGCACCGCTGCTCGATTTAACTCAGCCGCCAGACAGACCTCTGAGCGTTTCATTCATTACCAAAATATATGGCAACAGACACAGCACACCACTGGCCAATGAGAATTTGAGGTAAGAGACTCACACGAAGTTATGCCACAGCGCACCGTTAGACGATGAAAAGTCAAAAAGTCCAACGGCATATCACTGAGCAGTGAATTGAATATAAATCCACAAAATGTAATATTTTAACCATTTCAATAATTCTGCAAACTTTTACTCTCATTGTTCTAAAGGTTTGTTTTTTGAGCAGTTGCCACTATATTTGTATGTAAAGACAGAGCTTTTACAATGCGGTGCCTCTATATTATAAAATACTCAAATTCTGATTTTAAAATACTGCTGACGTATGAATAAGGATTCGGAGTGATTTTTTTTTATTGACAAGTTGCAAATTAGACGAACTTTTATTGTAGATCTTTGAGATTCGGTGGGTGGTTTGATAAAGTCCCAGGTAATCAAAATGCACCTACTCACCTATTGGTCAGTCGAACATTTAATGTATCGCAGGAATCCCGCATCTAGAGCTTGCAAGCTCACTGGGTACTTTCTGTTGTAATGATGAACATCTACGTAAACATGACAATAATAAACATCTATAAGGCTGTGTAGGGCGTGGGCGGTTGTATGGGTTACTTGACAGACAGTGTGATGATGACACAAAGCAGCAATGGTACCACGAAGTGAAAATCACTCTCACTTATATTTCCTAAGCTCATTATCTCGTGATTAATGACTGCGCCAGACGCAACTCTACCGCCCAATTCCACGGGTGTGGTAGTCACGGCTTCACACACCGAGCATACCCTGCGCTGGCAACACCTTGCTCCTGTAAAGAAATAAAATAATGAAATACGCAAATTGTAAATCTGCCATTATTCTTTGCTTTATCGCTCGGTCATTTGTAGTCCAGTAAAATCACAGATTTACGAGATAATGCCTCCGTTTAATAGGCTATAAGCCACCAGCACTCCCCCAACACAGCTCCCCATGCACGTTATTTTAACCAATGCAAAGTGCTGTCCACCGCAACTGATTTATTTTGTTACGCTGCCTTAAACAAAAGGCGCTTCCTGGATTTTGTCGCGACTGTTTGTCGAGCATTAACATAGTTTTTTCGGTCGAAATCATTCATTCTTCAGAATTATCTTGCTTAACTCCGAGACCATGAATATCACAAATCAACGAGTACCATGCAAACTTCAAATTGTGACTCCACTCCCTTCCTGCTGAGCTGATTTCAATCCACGTAGCGGTAGGCGACGCTCACGAAACAAAGATCCATCGCTATTCCGCAGCACCATCGTAAATCTCGCTGCTGCCAGGATTGCAAGGCCCTCGCTTTTCGACCAACTCCACGTGCGTTTCCTCGCACGCCCGAGGTCCTGCATTCGAGTCCTCGCTCGTTCTCTCCGAATAAAGTGACCCCGATTGGACACTGGCCCCTGTCTCATCGAGAAAGGTGGGAGAAAGGGGTTAGCGGGGAGGGGGGTGGGGGGTGGGGTGAGGAAAGTGGTGGTAGCTCTTTGGTAGCAGCCACCGCTTTCTCTTTACGGTCAATAGTATCGGGTTTTCATCTTCTGAAAGCGCAGTCCTTTCCCTAATACGCCCCTGCTGACCCGTAAAAGTAAATGGACGTTGCAGCAGTCCTTGCGCTGGGGCCCGTACACGCACGTGTCACTGCAAAGGGCCAATGCAATGAATTGCATTAGGTTCGGAGAAAGGGTTTAGGTTCGAGAGAGAGTTGGAGGAAGGGTTTTACTTAAATTGATTTACAGCCCGCTGTCAATTCACGGCTGGCTGGAGGTCGCCCCACGCCTCGTTAGTCACGGGAATTGTTTGACCAGACTTCTCTGCGCTGGGTTTGGTAAAGGAGGGTACCCAAGACCAGTTCCGATTTGATAGAAGTTAGCCACAGGTAACAACTGAATTCAAGACCGTGCACCAAGTAATGCGCCAATGCTCCACCTAAGAGAGAGAGAGAGAGGGCTAAAGATGGAATTAGGGTTATGTGCAGAGACTAATGGATGAGTTTGGCAGGGGTTCTCAACATTTTGCACCTCAAGCTCCATGTAGCCCACTTGGATCTGGTCTCCACGGACCACCAGGTGGCGCTCGCGGCCCACTGGTGGGTCGTGACCAACCGGTTGAGAATGGCTGAGTTAGGGGATAAGAATAGCGGCGTGAGGCGTTAAGTGCAGTTAAGTTTAGAGTTAGTTTTGGGGATAGTTTCGGGATAAGAGCCACGTGTAGAATTTGGGTTGTCTTGTGCGGATTGTTTGTGAGCGCCTGGCGAATCGGCGTGGATGTCACTGGAGCGGCCTGCGTTTGGTTACCATCAACGGCTAACATCGGTGGCAACGTGTTATCTGAACCTATCTGAGACCTCCTCTGGGGAGACTCGGCTTTAAACGAGTTCCGCGACGCGATGAGTAAAACGTCGGTCAACGGCTGCCAGGTGTGGCGCTCACCACCGCTTCCGCTTGTGTGCTCCCTACCTCGATAACTCAAACAATTCACACCAACGAGGAGTGTGCATGGCTAACGCGCTGGGTGTTTGTGTGTATGAGTGTTTATATAGAGCAGTAGCGGTGTTAGCGCGAGGCACTGCAAACCCAGCTCGGGTTCGAATTCGATTCCCGCTCGTGACCCACATCAGTGACGATTTTCTGAACCGGTCGTGGGCCTCCCCTAGGTCTGCTCAGCCTCAAGTGAGTACATGGCGCGCTGTTAACGCATCACCACTAAGAAGACAAAGGCAGCCAGGCATGGTGCTGGCCACCCACCTCCGTCGTGTGCCGTGCTGGCCTTCATAGGTGCTCGCCAACAGCACTTGACCACACAAACTATTCAGGCTATATGGAGGATCTTTGCCTTTGATAAATGAGTGAGGAGTGCGTGCGCGGTGGCTCGAATAGGTCGTGGAGGAGTGCGGCGAGGAAATGACCTCCGACCTCAATCACCTGCAGCGAACTTCCAAGAGATATCGGAGTCATCTCCCAGAACGCGATTAATTACAGACGCAGGACAAGGGTTGCCCCCCCCCACTCTCGCTGGTGCGGGGTGTTTAGTGGAGGAAGGTTGATGGGGGGGGGGTGTTGGAAAGAGGAGAGGCGGAGATGCCCTGACACCGCCGCGCAAATCGCAGGAACATTTCGAAGTTGGTGCGAGCGTCAAACATGTGTCGCGTACAATGGCGTGAAGGACACGTGGGTGCCTGCACGCACTCACACACAGAGCACTCACACACAGAGCACTCACACACAGAGCACTCACACACAGCACACACACACACAGCA
>JAZEWT010000010.1:19163427-19180553 GCA_036362905.1 Mordacia mordax
CGTAGATGTCGTGTTTGTCACTCATATTTATATGAGTCACAAACACGACACACTCATATTTATATGAGTCACAAACACGACACACGCACACTGCGCCTGAAGAAGCCTCTAGCGTGTGAGGGCGAAACGTCGCGAGGAGGGGAGAGAGGAAGCGATCGACGCGGCTGTCCCGAGAGAGCAGCTTTTCGAAGCAATCATCGTGCATCGAGCCGTGAAAACCTACATCGTCACAATGTATTTTATTTACGGCATAGCTACAACTTTAATGTTACGTGTGAGCTTGTAAGTGCACAATAATTAAACTCACTCATGGTTTAAAATGAAGATGGTAAGAAAGTCACCATGCACTGTTCTTCAACAATGAAGTCTGTGCATATAAACTGTACCAATATACAGTGGTGAGGAAAAGTTCGTGAACCCTTTAGAATGTTCTCTATTTCCAGACAAATTTGACGTAGAATGTGATCACGTCTTCATGTAAGTCCTAATAATAGACGGATAGAACGTGATTAAACAAATAAAAGCACAGACAAACGTCAAGTAATTTAATTATTGAGCAAAATGATCCAACATTTACTTGGTCGGAAAAAGTATGTAAACCTTGACATTCAGTAACTGTTGACACCTCCTGGCACAGCAGTAACTTCAACAAACGTTTCCCATAACTGCTGTTCAGTCCCGCACATCAGCTTCGAGGAATTTTGGCCCATTCCTCCTTACTGAATGGCTTTAACTCAGATATATGTGGGGTTTCTTGCCCTGAATTAAATCCATGGGAACGGAAAAATGATGACATGCGATACAGTAATGGAAAAGCCAAGCCCCACACCCACAGCCACACCCTTGCTTTCACAAACACTGACCCTCAAGGGTCAGCGAGACACACAGGATGTATCCAAAATGCACATGCTGCGCTACAGTTGCGTGCCGTGAAACGCCGTGACCTGTGAGGTGGAGCAGGGAATTAATTACCCCCTCTTGCGCGTAACCCACACAAGCACGCAATTGCACAAAACACACGTGACATATGCACACGCACGCGAGCATACCTGCTGTCCCCAAGTGCCGTGGCGGATACCCGCGGGGCAGTCAATCGGGCCACGGGACTGAACATTGCCTTCGCAGCTGTGACATCTGTCGCCGATATCTGCCAGAAAAATAATCGCACGTATTAAACGCATCAGGTTTGATCGGCCGAATCATGGCAAATTCCAGTGCTTGTCACGACATCGTTAAGCCACGAGGTTGAACAGTTTGCAGGGGATTTTGCACTTTCAGGACGTTCTATTAGGACACACACACACACAGACCGTCAGGCTCCACTGAAAAGGTGGTAGCCAAGATGCTCAGTTGGCTGTCATGCAGGGTATCAAGTGTTATTGTCAGTGGCAATGCCAAATGTTTGATAAGCTCAGGGTAGATGATGCATAGCGAGGTATTACCCCCCACCAAGCCCAAGGCAAAAAGAAGCAGATATTATCTGCACGCCGAGACTACCTATGACAACCCGAGACGTTAACGCTACATATCTCTCTCTACAACTAGGCATGTTAATCAATATTAAGCAACAAGCAGAGGTACACATCAATGTCTCAACGCAAATCCAGACATATTGATTGCTGTTTCTGCATTAGCACTTGCCATCTTGAATGCTTCATCGGGAAATGTGCTATCCGATTGGACTTTAAGTGACTTAATTAAAAAATAATTGAGCTGCTGTCCTGTATGAGCAAACTCACGTCCACATGAATGAAATTGCTCTCAACAGGTGGAGTAATGCTATATGCCTATAATTTGCACTGATAGCTTCGCAAGCACTGCGATGTAAGAGTAGTATTCACGTCCTGGTTGCATAGGTCTTGTTGGTTTTTAATTTGGAAGGAGCCAAAGAACACGGTCTCATTAAACACAGCGCTGCCCTCAGTTTCCCCATGTGCACGTGAGCAAAAAGTAAGTAGCATAGCCTAAACATATTGCTCATGTCCTTTCAACAAATAGTCAAATTAGCGTAACGTGACGCCTGCTGGGACCCACATAATGAGACGCGCTCAATGATTTAACACCCCACCGTAATATAAACTGCTGAATTAACTCATAGCACTACGGAAATTAATCCATTGCTCCAAGAGCCACAACATTGTTAGCAGGTTATGCTTTTACCGAGTCCAATGGATTTAGGAATGATAAATACACCAGGGCCAGTAGTAAGTCGATATTCATCATTGGTTAGCGCTGATGAATGTATGAACGCATACAATAATGAATATTGATCTCCATTACATATCTCATTTAGAACCACTACAAACAACTAATCACGTGAAAATTACGTACATTGTGTGTTCTAACAGTATATTATATCTATTTAAAAATTACAGACATAAAATGTACAAATTACTTCAGTTGATTGCGTGAGAAGAAAACTACATCGAGTGTTCTAAAGTATCGAGCGATTAAACCAATATCGAGGTTCTCCACTAAGACAACAGTAAGAAACACATCCCTTAATCCCCCCCTATTTAAACAATAACGTAGATGCCCCGTAGACCGGTCTAAGCGATTGCACATTCCTTTTTGTCAAACTGTTAAGCAGAAAAATTGATTCAACAAAAGCATGTGTTTGAGCTTAGGGAGCCTTTCCCCTTTGACACAGGGATGTTTGAGCAAGGAGGGGGGGTGGGTTGTCAGATATGAACAAAAACAAAAAAACAGCCCTGGATTCCTAAAATAACATGTTTGACCTTTAAAAACGTTTCTGCGGATTCAAAGAGCTGACCTTAAACATAAAAAAGGAGTTCGGCTTTTCTTTTTAATTGGAAGAAAATTGGCTAAACTTTCGGAATTCCCCCAGGAGCGGCAAACTGCAGTTCGGCTTTAGACTTGGGTTGTAGGACTGCAGGCTGAGCCTGCCAGACAGGCTGACTGTGTCCTATTCTGCGGGTAGATTAATACCGAAGTGTGCCGCTCTCTCTCTCTTAACGCCCGTGGGCAAAGCTTAGTGTACTCACAATAGGTGACGGGGTGTTAAGACAAAACGGGCCAAAAGGCAGTGAACACTGTGTCAACTCGTGGAATTTCCTAGTCCCGGGCCACGGAGACGCCCAAAAAAATCACACGGCTGTGTGCATGGCTCAACTGACGTTATATTTTTAGGCCAGCGCGCAACACTTTTACTCTCATTAGAGGCCAGGAAGGAGGCGTAATGCACATTGGAGCCAACACTTCAACACCTTGTAGTGGTAAATGCATTACACATCAAGTGCTGAAAGATTACAGGGCTGAGTGTGTTCACCTTTAAATAACGATTCAGCAATTTACCATGGTGAAAATAGGGTATAACATTGCTTAATGAGACACCAGTGTTATATTATATTTCACATTGGAAGGATCTTTGATAATAATAGTAATAAACATAATAACATAAGAAAGGAAGTCACTGGATTACCAAAGTCTTAGTGATTCAAATCGGACAGCAATGATTTGAAAACACATTTGTGTAGATAAGATTACAACAGGTTTTACCGTATCTGGCGATTATGCAGGTGTTAAGATCTTAACACCTGCATAACTGCCTGGCGATTATGCAGGTGTTAAGATCTTAACACCTGCATAATCCCATAGCGTTAACAGCCCCACATTTGTGTAGCTATGAGGCGGGCTTATAAATGGATCCCACCGCTACAAGTTAACGTTTTGCTTGGTTAAATAATCCTACGATAAGACATAAATGAAATCGACGGAATCCAAACAAAATTTTCGTCTGCTCATTGCTCGGGTGAAAATAAGAAGGAAAATAATAAATGTACAGCTTGACAAACCTGATCAAAACTACAATTATAACTATAACAAATACTGGGTAAGTGTTGCAAGGTATGCACGCACAAGGGACATTAAGAGCAGGTGTGTGCGCACTCGTTTGCATGCTTTGCAGGAGAACAGCAATGGGGGACAGTCAGGGTCACCTTGCTTCCACCCGCCCATCTTGTTTTGAGCAGCGCATGGAGTGGAAAAGGTCAAGTTTACTTTTGTCTGATCTGTACCAATTACATTACTCTCAGGCCATAAATACAGCCTTCACAAGCAAAGTTAACGACTCAACATATGGCATGTGTCTGAGACTGTTTGTCCGTTTTGAACATGCGATTCTTAGAAAATATGCAATAAAACTAAACATAGGCCACGGTGCTAAATGTGCACAAACTGCTGACGTAGTGCTGCTCGAGAGCACAGCAGTGCAAATGCGAGATGGACACCGCGACACAAGCGATGTTCTGCGGCGAGGTCTTTGGAATAGCAACAAAATTCTAGGTCCCACAATTCCTAACACCTCATCTCATCTCATTGTCAGGAACCGCTTATTCCTGTACAGGGTCGCGGTGAGCCGGAGCCTATCCCGGCAGACACAGGGCACAAGGCAGGAATATACCCACGATGGGACGCAAGTCAATCACCGGGCACTGCGGGCAACTTAGTCTGCAAGCCAATTAACCTATGCAGCAGCATGTTTTTTGGACTGTGGGAGGAAACCGGAGTGCACGGCGAAAACCCACGCGGACACGGGGAGAGCATGCAAACTCCACACAGAAAGGCACCCGAGTCGAGATTTGAAGCCGGGACCTTCCTGCTGTGAGGCGACAGCGCTATTCACTGGGCCACCGTGCCACCCACTTGTGCACCAATTAACCTTGAGCTTGTGTGAAAGGAAGCTGTCGTGATACACTCCGAAATCTTCCTCTAAATTGTGCTTTAAAAGTGAATCCCAATATAGTTGCAGCATTTTATGAAGTGTAACAATTGCAAAAATGGGCGGCAGGGTGGCGCAGTGGTAACATCGGCACCTCACAGAAAGAATGGTCTTGCCCAAGCAGGTTCGATCCCCGTCTTGGGCACCTTCTGTGTGGCGTTTATGTGTTCTCCCCATATTCTGCATGGGTTTCCTCCGGGCTCTCCGGTTTCCTCCCACAACTTAAAAAAATACTCATGAAGGACCGATGACATCCTAATATATAGGCAGCAGTGTGTGGCAATGTGGCGCTGGCAAACCACCTGGCTGCCTCCTCTGCCTCTTTGTGCTTTCCTCGTGCCTCTAAGTCGTTCTCTATCGAATGAATACCTTCGACAGTGAATGAATATGTGTGCGTTATAAATGTAAAATTATTATTATAAAAAAATATGGCTCAATGACAGTGCTCGAGTTCTGTGCAAGTGTTTTGCTATATGTTTCATATTTTAAACTCAAAATGCTTTGCTGAAATACCACAAATATTTTCTGGACCAAACTACTAAAGGAGACATATGGCACACGGATGACATGCATGTTCTCTAAATGCATGTCTCCATGCATATGTTTAAATCAAAAAATATCTATACAAGTATCACATTTTTCCTACTCATTGCTTGGTATACAAAATACCGCTGAAGCTTTTATCAAATTCTTAACAAGCAGATAAAATGTCACTAACAGCTCAAGCGAAATGCATTCTTACAGATAATGCAATCGTTGAATTAATCCACTTCTGCAATTGTGATAAAGTTCCACGGTCTCCAAGGTTGACAAGATAAAGTGTGTTAGCCTGATCGATGAAAGCTTGTATTGATCCAATTGCTTTATAAATGTTACTCATTGTTTATTAAATTTCAAAGGAAGATGTATACACCAGTAAGACTGATGGCCTATAATGGTCGAGGTTCTCCACTTAAGCCTAACGTGACATTCAATTGTTGTGGATCGTAGCCTACTTCCTGTTAATGCTGTCAACGGATGCTTAACATTCACTTTCAGAAAAAAACAGAAACATTTCTCAGAATAAACAACCAAGCCTCAATCAAGGTTATATGGGCATATTGAGCCACGAGTGTCAAACTATGAGTAAATTAGATTATAAAACACACAGCACCATAAAAACCAAAGAATGAGCAAAGTCATTTTGGATATGTGCTATTAGTGACACGAGTCAAGGATTTTTCAACAACAGTGACTGAATAGACATCTTGTGTTTTGGAATCAATTACACACACATGTGCAGCCTTGTGGTCACCACCGCAGGGCATGCAGGTGTCAGCACTGATTACAGTGTTCCATTTCTTAAAAAGATGAGGACCTTCCCAACACTCACCTCCCCACTCCACCTACCCCCACTCACTTAGCACGATAGCACAGCTGCCCACCTCTTGCCCATTGATACTCCGGAGTCCAAGGTGATGTAGACGAAAGGTGGCATAGGCCGTCCACAACGAGAGGGCGGTCAGCGAGTTTCCGGCTGGGTTCACGGTCAATTGTTCGATGCGACGCAGCTGGGCCAGAGCGTTGAGCTGTTGCAGGCTCTGCAGGTTCGTCTCTGTGAATTGGAGGTGCTGCGCAGATTACAGCAAGAGACAAGCATTTTCACGGTCACGAAATTTGTCAACATTGACCACTTACATTGGAATGTGAAAATTGTTTTATCTTTCTCTGAAAATGTTCACACAACTGCCTTTCACAAGCAACTACGGGTCGGCATTATTACCACAATATTCACCATGGCCATTGTTGTCATCACGATTGTACAAATAACTATCATCAGCCATGCTAGATTTCACTGCCGAATAAGGACCTCCCCTATGTCATCGTTATCTGTCAGTCTCGTGAAAAAAATGTAACCCCTGCACCCGACATTATTTCATTGCTTCATATCCTATGTAAATGGTCAGCCTTGGTCCCTCGTTTGGCTGCCACTCCATCATTAGTCTCAAACCACTGACCATCACCCAATCTAGTGACGTTTCCCCGAACCAACTCTATTTAACTATTCAGCCAACATGTGAAAATTAAAATAACCCACACAAGTAGTCTCCTTGAGCCACGAGTGTCAAATGCATACCCTGTAAATCGAGCTCACCGCCGTGCCCGGAAACCTTGTGCGCAGCTTCCCCAAGACACTCGCCACGTCATCGAAATCCACGAAGGAGAAAGAGACAGTGGTGATGGTGGCAGCCGCGTGCACGCCCCAGCTGCGATCCAGCGCCTCCAGCGCACCACGGCCAAACAAGCGCAGCGTGTCACCCTCCAACTCGGCCAAGTGCTCCTCCGATAGTGACAGAAGCCGCAGCGAGTCCGCCAGCCCGTCTGCAGGGAGCGGCCTACTGCGCAGAGAGAGGAATCAGTCGATGGCACGGCCGCGCTCACAATGCACCACACCTCAGGACAATGTTCCAAATGTGATCGGAGCAATCAGATTTTTGTCAACTCAAGCCTGACCATGCTGATGTGATACAAACGGTGCAGACCGGTCCACAAATGTGCTCGCTTCAACCGATGCCACGAGAAAATGTTCGTTCAGACTGCCCACAGGCTGATGGACTAAAATAATGGATGACCAACCCCCATATCCTGTCTTCTGACAGTCGAAGACCCTCTATGAGCCCATTTTGTTGCATATTTAGAACTAGAGGTGACACCTTTTGTTCCAACTGTTCTCGTCGTATTTGATTCGTCAAGACACAGAACCAATAATTAGCAGCGTAATTAATAATCAAATCGCCAAGCTGTATGCAATTTCAAACTGTTGATGTTGGCTTTTCCAATGAAGAAATCAACCAGAATATGTGTCTGATCTCATCAAATCTTACAAGGTGAGAAGCGGAGTTGAGCCTGGACAGTGCTTGCTTGGACAGGTGACCAGCTTGCGCTTAGAGGTAGTGGGAGATTAAGGGGCCGTATGTTGTGCAGCAGAGGACAATACTCTGATATTCATTGTCGCACCCAATGAACCAGAGTGTGGGAGGCTAACCAACTGTGCTTTGACTCAGGATTGTAAAAAAAATAGCTTTTTTTTTGTTAACGGCAGTCAAGCGCCATATTACCTATCTGTACTGTTCGGTAAATAATGGCTCCCGCCAACTTCGAGGAATCAGATTTTTGTTAACGCAAGCCTGACCCAACTGACGTAATACAATTGATGCAGACTGGTCCAAAAATGTGATCGCTTCAACAAATGCCACTAAAAATGTTTAGTTCAGACTACCCACGGGCTGATGGACTAAACAACAGTTAATTTTTATGTTATGAAATAAATCAATGTCTGTTTATTTGTTATATGTAATACTTCACAACTCTGCATAATAGTTATTTAAAAGTGCAGCACATGTGTAATATTATATTTGTCACTGCCACTGTTTAGTTACCAAGAATCAAGCAGCCAGTAATCTACAATCACTGAATCAGATTTACAGTTTATACTTCGGCAGCATTACTCATTATACGAGTTCATTATAAGTTGTGGGCGGCACGGTGGCCCAGTGGGTATCGCTGTCGCCTCACAGCAAAAAGGTCCCGGGTTCGAATCTCGGCTCGGGTGCCTTTCTGTGTGGAGTTTGCATGCTCTCCCCGTGTCCGCGTGGGTTTTTGCCGGGTGCTCGGGTTTCCTCCCACAGTCCAAAAGAACATGCTGCTGCATAGGTTAATTGGCTTGCAGACTGAATTGCCCGCAGTGCCCGGTGATGGACTCGCGTCCCATCGAGGGTATATCCCTGCCTTGCGCCCTGTGTCTGCCGGGATAGGCTCCGGCTCACCACGACCCTGTACAGGACTATGCGGTTTCTGACAATGAGATGAGAGATTATAAGTTGTACATGTGTTATGGGTCTCTCGAGCACGTTACATATTAACGAGTTAGCGTTTTAAAATAATTATCATCGGTACTCATTTCTTTGCTGCGTGTCTCAAAAATAACGCTCTACAGCGGTGGTCTCCAATCTCTTAAATACAAGATCACTTTTAGAATGTAAACGCAACGCAAGGTGTCCCCTTAAAATTCCTCTTTACTAAAATCCAAAAAATGTACGCTATGCATAACACTCACCTATTCTTAGTGTGACACCTGTGCTTGCTGCACACACTCCGTGAGTGCTTGCACAACATCTCCAACAGCTTGCATTTGCAATCCACAGCCACCAGTATTACATACAACCACACGACATAATAGCAGCTTTCCCCACTCTCTCTATATTAAAAAAAAAAATTTCAATTGTTCAAGAATCGGGGCAGTACGGTGCAGCAGTGGGTAGTGTTGTCGCCTCACAGCAAAAAGAACCCGGGTTCGATTCCAGGCTCGGTTGCCTTTTTGTGTGGAGTTTGTGTGTTCTCTCTCCTCATGCCCGCGTGGATTTTAGCCGAGTACTCCGGTTTCCTCGCACCATCAAAAGACACGCTGCTGCCTCGGGTAATTGGCCTATTCAGTAAATTAGCCCAAAATACTGTGCCCGTCGATGTACTGGCTTCACATCCTGGGTATTCCCGTGCCTTGTGCCCCTTGTTGGCTGAGATAGGCTCCGCCACCCCCCCAGTGACCCCGGTCAGAATTAACGGGGTATTGATACTGAATGAAATGAATGAATGTTCAATACTATGGGATAATAATAATTGCATTTATAAAGTGCTTTTCACCCGAGGGTCACAAAGTGCTGCACAGAGCTGCGGAGAGAACGGCATGTCAACAAACAACGACATAAGAATGGATAATCAGCAACAGTAACGTTTTTTTTGGGTGGGAGGGGCGGTTTGCAAATCCGAGCTGTGGAGAGAACAGCATGCCAACAATAACATCAGGACAGTTCAACTGAAAGTCAAATACCAGCAATAAATTACAAGACATAAAATCAGCAATATTCAAAAAATGAAAATAATTCTTTAACAAACAAGGAAGGAATAAATGTTCCCGAGCAGGCGCAGGTCGGCACAAAGCCATCATCTCGGCACGACAACATTGAGCCGCATCAATAGTCCTTAGCCAGACGGCTTGAAAGCCTTACAGAACAAGTGAGTCTTGGAGACCTGATTTGAAGATGCCCAGGGACTCAGCTGAACGAATCTCCAGTGGAAGAGCTTTCCAGAGTCTGGGAGTAGTGCGCGAGAAGGCTCTGTCACCCATCGAATGTAGGTGCGATCTGGGCACATGAAGGAAGCCCGTATTAGAGGATCGGAGTGGTCAGGTTGAGGATGATGCCTGCAGTAGGTCACGGATGTATGTCAGAGCAGCGCCAGTGAGATCCTTGTAGGTGAGGAGAAGGATCTTGAATTTAATCCTGTATTTATCCGGTAACCAGTGGAGAGACATCAGCATTGGGAATATGTGATCGTGGATGGGTGTGCAGGTGAGGACTTTAGTAGCCACATTCTGCACACTTTGGAGAAGATTGCTCAAGAAGGCAGGGGTGCCAGGGAGCAGTTCATTGCAGTGATCAATTCATGAGACGAAAATATGTATTAGCTTCTCAGCGTGAGCAGGTGACAGGATGTTGTGCAGTCTGCCTATATGTCCGAGACAGAAATAGGCTACATTCGTCACCTTGTTGATGTGTGTCTCGAAGGTGACTGAGGAATCAAGAGTCACACCTAGACTCTGGACTGCCTTAGCAACTTCAATGGTCTGGTCGTCAAGCACCAATTTGAAAGGTTCAGACTTGGACACTTGGCACGTGGTTCCGACAAGCAAAACTTCTGTTTTGTCGCCATTTGGTTTTAGAAAAATTTAATTGAGCCAGGCCTTCACAGTTGACAGTGAGGATTACATGCAAGGACCAGACGCATTTATGGATGACATTGCGTGGATATAGATTAAGATGTCATCGGCATAGCAATGGTAGCTGAGACTAAGGCTGCGCAGGATATGGCCAAGTGGTTGTATGTAGATGCTGAACAGGAGTTGGCTGAGAACTGAACCCTGAGGAACTCCAGACAAAAAAGGATGGATCTCTGAGTTTTGTCCTCCGTGGCTGACGTACTGCTTCTGGTCGGACAGACCTGCTGATCGGGATTGACTGGTTGGAGAGCACTCCACTGTTGTCAAAGTGTGTAAGGAGTTGATTTAGCCCAAGAAAAGTCCAAACTACGCCGTGGCTTTTTGTTCCATATACTTGACACGTGCAAGTAGTTACGTAAGGCTGATCAATTGCCGTAACTTGAATTACCCAGTATTTAACGAAACATCTGCACTTGCTGCATGAAACCTGAAAACCAGTTGCAGAGGCCACACCCCTATTCTACCACAGCCTCTGATCACCCTGACAAGGTTTGATACCTAAAATCTTGGCAAAAACCACACACATACTTAATCTTTTAAGTACTGTCTTTAAACAAAACGCCGGACATTTTAAACCTATGATGAGACATGACCATGTATTCTTGCAATCACCAAAGTATTTATTAAATCATTAAGTGAAACGTTTGACCTCAAACTGCTGCTCGCCCCCACCCCGCCTCCCACCCAGCCTCCCACCCACTTCATAACTAAGAGTATTTTATTTTTGCTGCCAATGCAGTTACTGGCCAAATCTGAACTACAACACAGTGGTCATCTGAACATAACTGATATGGCCCTGCCGCTGGGGCATTTGGATGGCTCAAAGGAATGGCATCAAGTGGTGCATTCAGACTACTTTGTTCACCATTGTTATAGATTCATTGCTTTAGGAAATAAGTTAACAGACATTTACAGTCCCACAGCAGAACTGTTAAGAGAGCTGTGTAAAAGCCTTAAAATACCGATAAGCACGCTAATGTATGAGCTTCTGAAAGTCGCAGGGTGAATGTCGTGTCAACGACCATTCATAATACTGACTTTCCGGAATTTTTAAGTCGTATTAAAGTCAACCCGTGAATGTAATGAATGCATCTTTTTAAAAGCAATAATATATAGGTGTGCCAAAAAAAGAATGGAATATTCCATTATTTATTTGAGTCAAGGTGGTATTCATAATGGAAAATACCACCAATCACACCAACAGTTTACTTTCCAGCCAGTCTGAGCAGATAACTATTCCCTGTTGGAGACAGAGCAGTCCTGAAGCCCAAACCCTGCATGTGATCACGTAAAATCTGATACTGAAAGACACACAGGTAGGAAAATGTGCATATTTGGGTAAATAAGCAACTGTGCAGTACAGTTCAGTATCAATACCCACTTATTCTTGTACAGGGTCGTGGGGGGTGCCGGAGACTATCCCAGCAGACACAGGGTGTCAGTACGTCGCAGGGCACAGTCAGTACGTCGCAGGGCACTTTTTAGGGCAATTTACTCAGCAGCCCGATTAACCTGGGCAGCAGCATGTCTTCGGACGGTAGGGGGGAAACCGGAGTACCCGGCAAAAGCCCACGCAAACAAAGGAAGAACACGCAAACCTCACACAGAAAGGCCGGGAACCGAACTTGAGACATTCTTGTTGTGAGGCAGTAGCGCTACTTACTTGCTCATTTGTACATTTGTGCATATTACGTGCCACCAAACTTTCTCAACATTAAAACACTGTGGCCCCTCATTCGAAAATGTAAATATAATCAGCCCATTTCTTGCCAAGTCTCATATTAATCATACCATTTATTAATTCTATATGTTTGCAACCAAAGCATTGACTAGCATGTCAATTGAATATGTTTACTCAGCAATGCATGTCAGATATTTTAACTGAAAAAAAACATCTTAAAAATTATGGTACCTTTTTTTGTTTGTTAATTACCATTCTTTAGCCCGGCATTATTCCTGATAATAAAAGTGTATTCATTTCTCACCCACTAAGTATCCTGCTGAAGGCGACTGGGAGAACATTAGCGCACACTTACAATTCGGGGGACTTTGGTTACAAAGAATGTGTATTTGTATGTTGCCCAACAATTGGGATATTTTACAGTCTAAGTTCAGTTGCATTGATTGAACAGACATATCTCTCAAACCACAACCAAAGGGTGCCTCTCTTTACCCTGCTGTGAGAGAACAGAGCAGCCTCCTGTCCTTCACCATGCATGCTGTATAACAAAGCTGTAAAATATGTCTGTTTTTTGTAAGAGAGCACCATCGTTCAGCTATCCATCTCCCTTTATTTCTCTTCCTCAGGATTTCGGCTGTTGGCTGCATTTGAAAGCATTCTGAACATTAATGTTTCCACCGCTCCTAAATCAACCAAAGATCCAATAGGCTCTAGTGAAAATGCCGCATTTACCATGCAGCTAACTTATAATGGGACTTTAAATAGCACGGTGTTTAAGAAGTCTCTGCATTATGCCAGCATTTAAATACAGCGCGCACCAACAGAAACAAAAGTTATGATGCTAACTGCTGTAAACTTTCCACACTATTGTTCAAACCTTGGACAAACTCCATTACCCATGAATGGCAAAGTGTCGCCAAAGACTCCTGGCAATGCAAAGCCAGGCACTTAATGCTTGCACTCTAAAAAGTCATCTTGCTCTGGCCTACAGTGCGTCTTTCAAATGCGTTTTCAATTTACGAACGCACGTGCACTGATGCCTCTGGGACCGCAGATGTCAACTGTAAACAAAGCAAGAGAACTGGAAAGTGTGGAGAGCTGTCTTTGAAAGGAAGACAGAACCCGGACAGTCGTGATAAATCAAAATAACTTTACACCAACCTGAAACTAACATTCCAGCTATCGCAAAAGCCACACCGCACCATAAGATATGCAGCGTACATTTTTTAATTATCTTGCAAATTTGCGTGGGTAATATCTCTGTGTGAAGGCCGGCATTGCCACCCTGTACCAGTGTGCAGCCCACACTGCCACGTACCGTAAATCATGGCTGCCAGGCATTGTCCGCCCACCATCAACCAAGCGAACCCAAGGCAAATTATTTTGTTTTGCCATCTGGAAAGCATGCCTGATGAACATTATTTGCTCTTGCTTGCTAAATTAAAATCGATGACCGCTGAAGAAACAGGGCCATATCTCAGTGCCAATGCATGTGCAAGGACTGACAATGGACAACGTTTGAAAAGCCCTCCCAGGGAACACCAATGATGTCAGCTACAGAAACTGGCAGAGGATATCGATGAAATCAATTTTTGTGGGTCAGGTCACGCAAAATATCGTGTCGTTTAACCCTTCACCACAGCCAATTAGTGAGGCTTGTCACGTGAGCAGAACGTGCCAATTCTTCACTATCTCAGCACACCGGTGTGTGGCAGAGCAAACCCACAGCATTTACAATGAAATACGACGTTTCACTGATAATTACAACCAGCATCATCAGGTACTTGCGCCAAACCTGGGCGAGCAGCTCAGAGGACAGGGTGCTGGCGAGATATGGTAGCATCGACGCCCTTGGTCATTCTGAAAACCTGACATTCATCTAAGACAATGACAGTTACTGATGGCTTCAAGATGTGCTTGGATATCAGTGTCACCTTAACATACATTTATATGTTGTCCAATATTGGATTTAAGCAAATTGCATGTGAAAACTCAATGAAACGATATTTGTATCGATACAAACATGACGGCATGTTAAATGCCCAAATATCTCAATAATACAGCAAGCTAATTTTACTAGGTCACTTTAGCTCTACGGTCTTGTGGTGACAGTTAAATTATACCAACCATAAATAGCTGATCCTGGTGCACAATGTATTTCAATATAACACTATAAGGAGCTTTAATTGACAGGTAAACCAATGGATGCAGTAAAATGGCCTTATTTGATCCTGTTTTTAACCACTTTATATATTCTCCCGGCAAATTATAAACGACAGAGTTCTCTACTGTTACAACTGATTTGTCGACACGACTGACACCATCGGTTAAGTGGGCAGCTTCGACAGCCACAAAAAGACGGTGCCACAGAATGAACAGGAAACTCAAGAATATCTTCACTGCCTAACTCATCTCATCTCATTATCTGAAACCGCTTAATCCTATATAGGGTCACGGTGAGCCGGAGCCTATCCCGGAAACACAGGGCGTAAGGCAGGAATACACCCGACGACGGGACGCCAGTCCATCGCCGGGCATTGAGGGACAATTTTAGTCTGCGAGCCAATCAACCTATGCAGGAGCATGCTTTTGGACTGTGGGAGGAAACCGGAGTACCCAGCGAAAACCCACGCGGACACGGGGAGAGCATGCAAACTCCACACAGAAAGGCACCCGAGCCGAGAGATTCGAACCCGGGACCTTCTTGCTGTGAGGCGTCAGCGCTAACCACTGGACCACCGCGCCGCCCCCACTGCCTAACTAGAACCAGTAAACCAAAGATTGGGTGCAGGAGTTGTGAGACATTATTTTGGGGAGTGCATGAATCACGTGCTGTGAGACAGAGATTTGGCAGCACTCGGGCAGACAGGGATGAATCGTGACATTCTGGAATTCGGGCCCCAGTGTCCACCAAAAATGCCCCCCCCCCCAGCATGCTCAACATGCTTCACGTGATGAGCATCCTGAGAGACAAATATGGCTGCATTCTGGAACCAGGGATCAATTTCTTGTTAGTTCCAACTGTGTACAGTACTGCAAACCATACAGCAATTCACTGGGAACACGATGTTGTAAATATGTAGAATATTAACAATGAACTTGGCTGTCACGCAAGTCAGCAAGTACTTTAAACCACATGAAGAATAATGCACGTCCAGCTGGCACAACATTTGAAAGGTAATATTCTGAAACTTTACATGCTTCAAATGGAATTTTTTTTTTAATATAGTGAAACATTCACCACTATGCAACACTGTGTCAGTCGTTTTGCTCATTGCTGAGGATCATTTCCTCGATGATGACATTACTCCACTGCATGATTTTAGAATTTGCTATATTAGTATACGTTCCTCCTCGTTAAATACCCAATTCTACCTTGTCCCTCTTAGTCTCCTACCTCTGTTCATATTTATTTCCACTTCATCAAACAACAGTTTCTCTATGTTTTGCCTCTAGAATAAGAAACACTAAAAGCAGATGATAATGTGCTCTTGCAAGAAAAGTTAAAACTTATCCTGACCTAAACGGAATGGTGACAAGACTACAGACAATGTGTACTGCAGTGAATTATCAAGTACACTTTTGACATTATTCATGGAGTGAAATAATCACAAACACCTTACGTAACCATATAACAGGAACGGGGACACAATTTTAAAAAAGTTTAACAAAAAACGCCAAAGACAATTCTCAAACTCGCTGACCATTTACATATGTTTGGCAGCATGCACAAAACCAAGAACGCAAACCCAACACAGCAACTTTCATTTAAATTCCCACCACAAGGCATTACCAGACTGAACGCACGAATACAACGTTACTGCTACAATTTTTAAAACTGAATTGCATATCTGGCATAGCAAAAGCTTTAATAGTTACATAATTATAACATATTTGGCAGTTCATTTAACACCGCCTAAATTGGACACAGCCCTATGCATTCGTGCCACGTATTCTGAAAATAAAAGCAAAGTAAAGAGACGAGTTTCCCTCGAGGGACCTCTTGGAATTTTATCTTGGATGGATTTATGTTCATTTTTTTAAGTATTACCACCCAGTGTGAAGCAATGAAATGGTCACTTATTAACACACGTATGCCCAATCAACTCACAATGTCCTTCGCATCACCCCTTGGTTCTCATCAGCACACCAATGGCCATCCTTACTGTCTCTCTTCCACAAAAGCAACCAGCTGATCCTCAACATATTTACCTTGTTCACTACACCGATCCTTTCAAACACCAGCAGACCACCTTTATTGTGGCCAAGTTCCGTTATGCAAGGTGCTCTAAGAAGCACATTTTCTCCCAAGGAAAACAACACTTGGCTCTACGTTGATAAAAGCAATTGGTTATATTAGGGCAAAAACAATACTAATATCTTCTGGTCATGTTAAATGTACTGCATGTCTTGCACAAAAAATTAACTCGTGACAAATACTTCAATTTATAAGCCATTCTGAAACCAACTGGATAGAGAGATCGATGTTTTTTTTTTAAATCACAACATAAAATATCCAGTGAGCTTGCAAGATCTGCATGCAAGATTCCTGTGATACAACAAATCTTCCAACTGACTTACGCGTATAAAATCGAAGTGTAAATAAACGCGGAGCACCAATTAGTGCAAAGATGCAACCCTAACCATGATCAAAAAGTCCACACTAACATGCAAACTTGCACAAATAAACAAACTCGCAGCACTAATTAGTGGAAAGATTAAACCCTAAAAAATAAGCATCTCATCTCATCTCATTGTCTGAAACCGCTTAGTCATATACAGGGTCACGGTGCCTATCCCGGCAGACACAGGGCGCAAGGCAAGGATATACCGACGATGGGACGCCAGTCCATCGCCGGGCACTGCGGGGCAATTTAGCCTGCGAGCCA
>JAZEWT010000010.1:19185279-19209741 GCA_036362905.1 Mordacia mordax
GGACAATGCATAGGTTATCAAAGCTACCGGTTTGCATACTTTGCCACTAGTATGTGTGGCTTTTGCAAACTGGACGCATTGCAAAATGTGTCTATTTTGGTGATTGGGATCTTAACACCTGCATAATTGCCTGGCAATTATACAGGTGTTATGATCTTAACACCTGCATAATCGCCAGATACGGTAAAACCTGTTGTAATTTATATCAGTGCTCTCACTTAGTTTTTAGAATCGGGTTACCCAAACACTTAGCGACTTATCTGTGTAAGATAGTCATAATTTATTACCTAAGGCTATGCGTAGAGAGACTATGGTACTATGTATGCAACCATGGCACAAACACACACAATTGTATACATCCACCAAATATCCTGCTTTTTTCAAGTCATATAAGTGTGTATATATATTATTACCTCACAATTAATATACGTTCGTACACAATGCCACACACTGAAATGTAAACATACATTACAGGGTGAACCACAAAATATACAAAATATAATGCAGATGTCAATAATGTGCGTAACCACATGTCTGTTAACCGATTAAAATCATTATGCTCACGACATGTGCATCATAGCACGAGTGTGATGATTGACCATTGTTTATTCTTACAAGTCATGTGTACATTGGTCGAAATGACCCCTGCAGTTACCCGAGGTGCTGCATTCCTTTACCTAGTTCATCATCATTCTCGACACTCGCTTAATCCCATACAGAATCGCGGGGAGCCGGGGCCAATCCGAGCAGACAGAGGAGACAAGGTGGGGCTACACCCAGGACGTGACGCCACATCACAGGGCACTTTTTGGGGGGCAATTTACTCAGTAGGCGAATTAACCCCGACAGCAGCATGTCTTTGAACGGTCATGTGAAACCAGAGTACCTGGCAAAAACCCACGTGGACACGGATAGAGAACACGCAAACTCCTTACAGAAAGGCACAAGGCCCGGGAACCAAACCCGTAACTTTCTTGCTGTGAGGCAGCAGCGATACTCACTGCACCACCACGCCATCCACCTCAGTTACATTTACAAATTCAATCTCATCTCATCTCATTGTCAGAAAACGCTTAGTCGTGTACAGGGTCACGGTAAGCCGGAGCCTATCCCGGCAGACACAGGGCGCAAGGCACAGATATACCCACGACGGCACGCCAGTCCATCACAATACCAAATAATGACAATCCATGGGATGGCACGAGAGCGAATAACTCCCCCATGACACACCCACGTCCAGCAGCCCGTTGGCACAAGTGCTGTTTATCCACCGATACACCTTCCTGCCTTTTTGCAACAAAGCCTTTGAGAATTCCGTAAACTGCACAATCCCCCCCCCTTCCACACAGCCCAAAGGCACAGGGGATGCAGGCTGTTAAGATAGCGCTGAATGCACTCAGGTGTTGGGGTTTATGCACGAGGGTGCAACAGGATAATCTCCACCGTCTCCCCTTGCCCGGGAGATAACATCAAGCGCCACTTCGATGGCTGTTGCGGCGTTGATGGTGGGATGCTCTGGAGGACCGCAGCGCGTAGCTACGAAAACACGCAGCTTATACCAACATCGGCACCCTATTACTACTCGGCTACACTGCCATTCCTTCCATTACACACCCAGGGGCCCTTTCAGGGAAAGGCGTGTCTAGGGAAATAATAACAATGTTGTAAAGCTGTGGCTGGTGATATGACTTGGAGGGAGGAGCTGAATAAAAAAACTAAGTTATATTTTAATTTGCCAATCTTATCTCATCTCATTATCTGAAACCGCTCAATCCTATATAGGGTCACGGTGAAGCCGGAGCCTATCCCGGAAACATAGGGCGTAAGGCAGGAATACACCCGACGACGGGGGGTGTAAAGGAAAATCGTGTTCATCGTTTCACTTCGTCGAACTTAGTTATCACAAAAACAGTGCTGAAATCCCTACTGCAGACGCTGCTCCAATCAGAGAAAATTTTTGATTGTAATTAATACACGACTGGTTCTATAACCCCAAGTCAACCGCCACGACATGCTGATCTCATCTCATTGTCAGAAACCGCTTAGTCCTGTACAGGGTCGCGGTGAGCTGAAGCCTATCCCAGCAGACACAGGGCGCAAGGCAGGGATATACCCACGATAGGACGCCAGTCCATCACCGGGCACTGGGCAATTTCAGTCTGCAAGCCAATTAACCTATGCAGCAGCATGTTTTTTGATCTGTGGGAGGAAACCGGAGTGCCCGGCGAAAACCCACGCGGGTACGGTGAGAGCATGCAAACTCCACACAGAAAGGCACCCGAGCTGAGATTCGAATCCAGGGCCTTCTTGCTTTAAGGTGACAGCGCTACCCACTGGGCTATGCTGCTAATATATTTTAGCTGGCTCTTGCTGTTTTAGTTTGGTCACACATTCTATATAATGGGAGTCGGAAGACATTTCAATCACCGCTTTTGCAAATTATTGTGATAGGCCCAACCCAAATAAAGTTAAAATCTTAAATAATCTAACAATTTCTTTAAAAACGTATTGTAAATATATTCAACAAAAATGACTGTGAAATATGTGCACTAAATATTGGAACTTTTTTTAGCATATGGGTACTTTTGCCAGTATACATATGTAAAGAAGAGAAAAGGTTTTTACCATTTCTGGGAATTATACAGGGGTTAAGGTCTTAAAACACCAAATAATAATTATTAGTGCATTTCTGAAGCGCTTTTCACCCGAGGGTCACAAATAGACACCTTTCACAAAATGTCCAGTTTGCAAAAGCCACAAAGACTTGTGGCAAAATATGCAAACAAAAAGCTTTGATAATATATGCATGCTTTGCCACAAGTCTGTGTGGATTTTTGCAAACTGGACACTTTATAAAAGGTTTCTATTTGGTGTTTAAAGATTTTACGGCGATGGACTGGCGTCCCATCGTCGGGTGTATTCCTGCCTTACGCCCTGTGTTTCCGGGATAGGCTCCGGCTCACCGTGACCCTATATAGGATTAAGCGGTTTCAGATAATGAGATGAGATGAGATGAAGATTTTAATACCTGCACAATTGCCAGAAATGGTAAAAAAAAACCTTTTCTCTTTTTTACATATGTATACTGGCAAAAGTAGCTCGACCTGAGCTACGAAAGTATTGATAAGATTACAACAGGTTTTACCGTATCTGGCGATTATGGAAGTGTTAAGATCCCAAACACCACAATAGACACATTTTACAATGCGTCCAGTTTTCAAAAGCCACACATACTAGTGGCAAAGTATGCAAACAGGTAGCTTTGATAACCTATGCATTGTCCTTCAACTGACCGACCTTCACCTGGCAGTGGCTTCCTTTTGAGCCTATTTGCCGGTGTCAGCCGTTGCCAAAAGGCAGTCAGCTCAGGACAATGCGGCCTCAATGCTTTATAGCTTAGGTAGAGCTGTTAAGATCTTAACACTTGCATAATAGCCAGATACGGTGAAACCTGTTGTAATCTTATATATGTATACTGGCAAAAAGTACCCATAGCGTTAAAGCATTGATGTTGCAATGTCCTGAGCTGACTGTCTTTGGCAACATCTGGCTAACACTGACAATCAAACTCTAAAGAAAGCCATGTCTGGTGTAGGCCAATCAGTTTTAAGGACAATGCATATTTTATCAAAGCTTTGTTTGCATATTTTGCACGCAAATATGTGTAACTTTTGCAAAGTGGACACTTTGCGAAATATGTATATTTGGTTTTTAAAATATTAACACCTGTATAATTGCCAGAAATAGTAAAGACTTGTCTCCTTTTTTTACATACTTTTATAGCATGTTTACTTATAAAGCATTTACTTTCATTCAAAACAAACCATCTGGTTGAGTATCTTCCTTCTTATAGTGTGTGACAGAAAATAACTCCTCAAAGCATTGCCAACAATAAAACTACACCAATAGCATCGCAAGCATTTAACGTTCCATAAGCATTGCAATATCTACCCACTGCATTGTTATTGAATACATATGTTATTTGTTATGAACTACAAGCAATCCAAATATGTAAATGCAAACATACCTTTGAAACTGTAATACTTTAACCATTAAGTTCAAATCCCAGCCAAAGATATCGACATTCCAGACCGGCTCTGCAGGGCAGCACTGAGATACGGAGCAAAGTGTGTTAACTACCTGCAGCCCTGAGCCATCTTACACAGCCCCCTGTAGGTCACAATTAACGTTTCCCTTATGTATTACAGACTCTGCCTGTGAATATTTCATCGCCCCAATAAAACAAGTACTAACACAAATAATTTAATTCGTGTTTCATTAACAAAAAGATGCAACAAACCCTACCCTTTATATTTAGTGTCGTAAAAAGTAACGCCTTATTCCATATTCGTCAGTGAAGGCATAGCTTGGTGACCTCTTGTACAAGGCAGGGCATTGTGTGGGACCTGTTTTAAATAAAATACCACCAAGCCAGCAGCGCCTGTAGTTTGGGAAATCGGAAATTACCCTTACAATAAGACGTGCCCTGGTGCCCAAAGGTACAAATAGAACACTGCACAATGTGGTTTAAAAAAACTAGGTGAAGGTTAAACCATGTTTAATGTAATGATGTATGTTTTCACGGCTCGATGCATGATGATTGCTTGGAAAAGCTGCTCTCTCGCGACAGCCGCGTCTGTCCCGAGAGAGCAGCTTTTCGAAGCAATCATCAAATCACGTTTAATCAATAATAGTAGTGTTAAAACTCTAAAGTCATGAGATGCCAGGTTAAATATAAGAATCTCGTAAGTTGACGAAAACTTCATCTTAATGTTTACTACAGGAAAACAATTGATAATCTACAATATACTATTGTACTACACAATGTTTAAAGCCACAATTCTTATATAGGATTAAAATGAGCAGATATTTAACAATGGGAGTACTTCTCGGTAGGGAAAAATTGCCTTGAAACATGTTCATTTATTTGAAGGAATGGCGATATGTGAAGAGGTGACAAACCTTCTGGATGGCTTGTTTATGGAACTCTCGTTTTTTCTCCTCCTGTTTTCTGGCCAAGAGGGAAGCCAATCGCCTCTCTTCTTCCTGCGGACCACACAAAGTGTGCAAGACACATTGCACTGTTATTCGTCACGGTTAAAAAGGCAATATTTAAAATTACACTGGACAGATGTCTCATTTCCACCACTCTCAAAATTAAAATAAACGTGGCAAAAACGTTAGAATTATTTTTATGCAATACTATATGAAGCAGATACAAATGTATAGCATAGAACTCCTTTGGCATTGGCGTATATGGCCTCTACCCAAAACAAATGCTTTCTTATAATTTCAGTTAAATACATATTGCTTTTCCTCTTCTCTTAAAAAGGCAACTGCCAAAAATGCTACATGTTTTAGTAATTGAGCAGTGTTTGTTAATGACGGTTATTTTCAGCTTGTGTGTGTAATAATTGTATCACACAAAAAAAGGGAAAAAAAAACGAATAGATAAATCAAACGCGTATTGTGCAATGATAGAAACTGTGCGTTCTCGTTCGCCTGAAATGTTTTAAATGACACAAATTATTTGATGATGCTAGATTGGTAGTGATGCACAAGCACGATTAACAAAGTTGTGAAGCAAAATTCTGGAGTTTCAAAAACAAGTCATTCACCTGTGATAAAAAATGACCATTGCCTGAAATGTCACCCATTGCATACAGAATATAGTTATTTTTTATTCAAGCCAGTATCGTTAATGAGTGTTTTCAGCTTTTTAAATCTTAAATTACAAATTGGGATATGTAACTTTAAAACTGAGAAAGCAATTGTGAGAAAAGCATGTTTAATGGATTACCAAATTACCACTGCTTATGGAAGATGTTTTGGTAACTGAATAATTCTTCGAAAACTTGTCAACGCCTGCTACGTGACAGTAAAAAAAAGTCTGAGTGATTCTGCCATCGCTCAAATAAGCACGAGCTTGTGTGCATCACCATCTGGCGTCAGTTGGAGCACTCAAGCAGATCACGAGATGTGGATCTGTAAAGGAATCCTGATGGTCTACAGTTGGACAGAAGCGATTGTCATGGCCTTTTAAGCACACTCAATAAAGAGGCCATTAGTCCAGCATTAAGATTTCAAGATTGCACCTGTAAACTATAAACCGCTCCAATTGTCATGCCTATGAGAAGCATATTCTAACAGTAACATTGATGGAAACAAGAATACTTATTTTCAGCGTTGCGAAACTTTCATAGCGTTTCCACTTCTCAGATGTTTTCACGTAAAAAAATTGTTTGATCTCGGGTGTCTCGACGTGCAGGCCAACTTTGGTCACAAAACCTGATAGAACAAAAAAAATACCAGTGCATCTTTCAGCGATGACAAATCAACAGACCATTCTGATAGATGCGTGCCTGAATTATGAAAAGGCGATCAAAAGCCTCGGATCATCATTTCAGTCTATTTATAATGCACCTTTTACAAAGCCCTATTTATACAAGTGCCTATTGAATAACAACCAGTAAGATTTAAGCAGTGTAAATTACGGATAATGACATGTTGGGTGGCTGCCTCCTTTACTATGGGACATTGGCGTCTTGGCATCCAGGAACAGGTAATCATTCATCAGCGTTATTATCCTCTTGGAATCACTGGGGTATAAATTCCCCCTTCCCTTTGTATAAACATTCCTAGAATTTGATACGTCAACAACAAACCAACCACCACCACACACCCATGTTTTACGTGTGCCTTAAATTTCTCCAATAGCCATAAAAAAGGTTTTTGTATCCGCCTCTTGGCCAGACGATCACGGAGACTCAGCAGACAATGCAGCTAAACAGTGCCAGTAAAAGACCTCACTTTGGCCATCCTAGAACAACTCCAAAAAGTTGTACGAGCCGATCCAAGTATAGTGTTCTCCACAAAACACGTGTATTTATAAGTCGAACGGTCATACACCCAAGCAATAAAAAAAATTGCGGTACATTTCTATGAACATACCAATTGTACAGTTGTTTTTGTTCTAAAAACATGCATTCAAGGTCACAGTTGCTCATCATCATCATCAACCATTTTCATCCTCTTATGAATGCAGGCCTTTCAATGCTGATGTCACACGGTCGATGTGACAATTTTTTTTATCATAATTGCCACCACTAGTTGGTTTTAACTCGCTCGCGGAAAAAAGGCCTCTCAATACTTATGTCACTGACTGGGATCCTGTACAGTTACACTGAATCTCATTACCACGTGTATTGTAAGAATGCCCCTTTTCCAACTTCAACTTGTTCATCCCAAATAATTACGAGTTGCATCAACAGTCTTACCATCTCCAATATATCTCACCCACTTCCATCTAATATTGATTATGCCTTATGTTTGCTTGTTAGGATTTCATTAAACTTGTTGGTTCACGCAATTTATAACTTCCTTTTGCTACAATGAGTCAAATGCATTTGACTTAAAACTTCGAGTAACGAGCCCTGGCTCATATCCACGATGGCCAGTCTAGTGATTGAAAAGTCCTTAAAAAATAAACACCAATGAAAACAAAGTCGCCCATTTCATGCTGGCATGACACGCGTTGCATCTCAAGTTCGGCGAAGTATGGCCAAAAAGGAATAACAGCCACTGGCGAATACCAAACACCGCGCACGCGCAGCCTCAAAGCGTTCGTAAACGGCCATTTCAACTCCGCGCTGCTGCTCAGGGGCACCGCCACACCCGTGCGGCCACACCGCCCCCCTACCACCACCTCCCCCTCTTGTGCTGGACACACGCCAAAGATTACAGCACCAAACCTGGCTTCTTCGCACGGCTCGACGTTGAGCGTGAAGAAAGGGGAACCTTGTAGAAGATACGGGGGGATATTAACGCTGCTGGCAAAAAAATAACACGTTATTAAAATACCGCCAGGACGTGCGTAAACTTGAGTCATCTTGCAACACGAGTGAAATTAATTATGGAACGATGTGCAACGGAGTTGGCAACGCTGCAATGTTTTCATTCCCAAATGTCCGACTCATTTTGTGGCAAATGTAAACCTGATATTACACCAATGCAAAGCTATCGGATTTAAGCTTGCAATGTAACAAGACTTCGGTTCCATTCACCACCAAAGCGTGCACACGTTATTTCAACCCAGCAGCATCCAACTTAAGAGGACGATTATGTTACAATCCGGACGTGAAGAAACACAGGTATGTGCGCTGTGCACACGAGCTGGTGAACACGCTCGCCACTCAATCATTTTCCAAACAGTTGACACTGGTTCCCACAGCCACCAGTATATTCATACAGGCCGCGAACAAAGCATGCTCAAAATGGGTATGCAAGGCATGATTTGTAAGAGTAGCTCATTGTGTAGTCATCACACAAACCCTATGTTATTACCCCAATAGAAATGCATATTTGAAGCAATGGTATCTCTTTGGGACAACACACAAACTGTTTCTCGACACTGCTACTGTCGCGGGGCTGAACTCTTTGCAGAAGCCTGTGATGAAGCCATCACTTTTGGAACTGTGGTTTCATGAGAACCGATACTTAATGTGTAATCCAACATTTCTGCGGCTCAGTTTCATGCGCCAATGCCTATCCAAACAGGGATTAAAGCCTATAAGACTCCACCACAGAGTTCACACAAGTGACCTGGAAAGATTTACAACACCCAATCCGAATGAATTGTTTTCTTTTTTGGCCCAGCACCAGCAGACACTGGGGCTCGATTAACAGTCTCATCCATGAAGCAACCTAACGCTGTCTTGCGGCCACATTACACGCTCACTCATGAGAAATGGAATTCTTTTCGACTACTTTTTGTTTAAGAGTTCACACGAGTTAACATGACGGACCATTCATATTCCACATCACTCTCATATAAGTTTACAGTAACATTCCAAATACTCTGACAATGAACAATTTTGAAGCACTGTAAGGTCACGTCTTTTTCACTTTTAAGATGTTCTTATACACGACTAAATGGGTGTATTTAAATTGTGAAGAAATTGCTAATTGAATGGCCAATGAGATTCAATGTTTGTCAAGTAAAACCGAGAACGCGACATTTAAAAGGTGTAAAAAAAAATTAGTTTTCCACTCAAATGCTCATCACTTATTAACAACCCTGAGATAGGTGGTGGAAAAATCCATATTTCACCGACAGGGGGAAGTCTTCGAAAACTGCTCTCTCGGGACAGCCGCGTCAATCACTTCCTCTCTCCACCTCGCGAGGCGGCTGTCCCGAGAGAGCAGCTTTCCGAAGAAATCATCATGCATCGAGCCGTGAAAACCTACATCATTACAGGGGGGGGAAGTCTTTCCATAGACGAACCAGTCAGTGTGTACCTCTCCATAACGCCATACCAACTTAAAAACCCAGAGGAATGAATGCCTAAATCAACACCCCATCGGGATTTAAAGTCGCAACCTTTTGACCACCGCACCTCTCACGCCGGACGCCATACAACACGGGAATTATTTAAATATTTCCACAATGTAATCCAAAGCCCACAACTATGCCATGTAAATGCGATGCGCCTCGAGCGCCTGCAGACCGCGCTCCTTTATTTGTGGTCCTTGCGTGCCCACCGTGACGCGTTTCATGTCCAGCTGTCTCAGCTGCCCCATGTGGCGCAGCGCCGTCTGTCGGTAGCATGCTTCCTGTGCCAGCGGATTCCCGTCCAGCGCGACCTCACACAGCGACGGCGCCTCTCTCAGACACGCGATGCCATCGAAGCTGCGCGTCCCCACACAAGGCAAAACGCGCAACGCGATTGTGCAGACGGTTTCAGGTGAGTGCATGCGTAGTCTCACAAACACACACACACACACGAACAAAGGCATTGGTAAAAATATATATCTCATCTCATATTGTCAGTAACCGCTTAGTCCTGTGCAGGGTCGCGGTGAACCGGAGCCTATCCCGGCAGACACAGGGCATAAGGCAGAGATGTACCCACGATGGGACGCCAGTCCATCACCGGGCACTAAGGGCAATTTAGTCTGCAAGCGAATTAACCTATGCAGCAGCATGGTTTTTTTTTGGACTGTGGGAGGAAACCGGAGTGCCCGGCGAAAACCCACGCAGACACGGGGAGAACATGCATACTCCACACAGAAAGGCACCCGAGCCGAGACTCGAACCCTGGATATACGTAAATATATCTTCAAAGACAAAGAGACAAAGATCCCCCATATAGCCTTAAAGACCCTACAAATATATCTACACACATAACTGCGCACACAAGTAACTTTTTTACGGCACGAACCATTTTTTACATTCCACTTTTTGAGCTTTTAAAAAAAAATACATCTGCTATGAATATCTGAAATACCACATGACCCGAGTTCAGCGGTAGGTTATGTTGATTTTTCAATATGGGGAGATTGCGAGTCCGAGATTAGAGCATGGGCTGTTGTTTCGCCAAAGAATTCAAATAGCGTCCCAGTGCTGCGCGGAGTCTTTTTGTTTGAAATTGTTTGGTGAGGTTTGTTTGAAAAACTTTCACAAACCCCCAAAACTTAAAACAAAGCAAAAAGCTCAGAAATAATACAATGCCAAATAGAAGCCGAGATTGTGTGCTCTGGCTTATAACGATATCAGGACTGAGCTAAGATGTAAACACTTTGATAAACAATAACCACATACACATTGCAATTGGCTCGACAGCTGTCAAGGAATTCATAGACATATTTTTTTTCCTCTATAGATTAAGTGGCGGCATGAACACACATAGTCCTTTTCAGAACGTTAGTAAATAAAAATGCCACTTACAAAAACACTTGTAAACTAAAAAAAACCTGAGGTGTCCCAAAATGTTAATGCAAAACTAGCAGCCTTAAGTAGAATGTACTGACCTGCCAACCAGGTAACAACTGTTAACGCTATGGGTACTTTTTGCCAGTATACATATATAAGATGCAGGTGTTAAGATATTAACACCTGCATAATCGCCAGATACGGTAAAACCTGTTCTAATATTATATACAGGCAACAACTGTTGGACAATATCTAGAGCATAAATGGCATTTTGGTAGAAAACTACGTGCTCAATGAGACGAATAGGGCTTATGTAGTCATAAGATGGAAGAATATGAAAAGGGCACATGGAGACATGACAATACTTGTGACTTCACAAGCAGGACCATTTACCAGGTGTAAAGATTCAAATGCAACCTCAAGACAATATTTTTAAACATCTCAAAATATCTCTGGTTGAAGGAGACCTTCACATAAATACAAGATCGCTCTTAACAGTGAGTGGCAAGAGAGGCTCTGGGTGACTGATGAGCGATGACCGGGCAAGGGGTACCATCTCAAGAAGTGTGACATGATTATGGAGCGTGCAGGTGCACTGGGTGGCTCATGATCATACTGTGTACACTGCTGTCAACATGAATGCAGGCATGTGCATTAAACCTTCACACGTGTGGTCTTTACCTGCGCTGTTGTTTAACCTCATACAAAACACAGGTGCACATTTTAACAATGTGAATTATACAGGTGTGATACTGTTTATTTTAAAAAATGATGTAATTCATCATTTAAATTTTCAAGGAAATGCTCTATGTTACAATGTACGCTCCATTAAACATTTTATGCCCATGCCAGATCATTAGTTGCTCTTTTTTTTTACGAGCTGTGACTAGACGCACAATACACAGCATAATATGATCCCTCAGAAGTTTGATTGTGAGCAATTCAAAAAATGTCATACGAAGCACTCAAGATAAAAATGCAGAAGGGTAAGTGGAGACCAACGGAACGAGCGAGAGCAGGCTGAACGGCTCGCGTAGCGACTTAACTGTACTGTAAATATTGATGTCTACGGGTTCAAGTTCAAGTAAGCGGCAGTCTGGAAAGGTATGCGTGAGCCACAAAAGTATTTTCCCACATGTTTTGATTTTATGTCTGCCGTGGCATTCACATTTCATAATAGAAGCAAAACAATAAACACGTTATCGCAACAGAATCCCGTTATGTTGCCACCTGAACCGCAGCACAATCCATTGTCCACCATCTGGTGCCCATGGCGGTTTCCTGCAACGTGCTGCCCAACATGACGTGAAAGTGACTACTTCCCGATGTTAACGCATACTCGCAGATCGACAACATCACTTTCATAGCGTCTTTTGGCACATGGCAGCCTCTGCTTAGTGGATGCAAGAGAACACACGAGAACATTTGTACTCTCAGTGCTGTGGAACATGGCTGAGTGAGCAAACATATACAATCGTAGACGAAATTGAATGCTGCCATTGGAGTGCCAGACAAAAAAAAAATTAGTTGGTGTGGGCAAGTATTCTTAGAATGTGTAAAGTAAAGAATTACATGATATGAGAAATAAGTTGTTGAAACACAACAGAGAATGAAAAACAGCCCAATTAAAATGTATCACAATAAAACACCAAAAGCAATAACTTTTTCAAATTTATTCATAAATATTAAAATAATGCAATGCTCTGAATGACCATCTGCTGCGGAACAAAATATACAGACTTCAAAAACTTAAGTTAACAACACGGGCGTTTGCTGGATTAACACAAGTCCAACTGGATGAGAGTAAAATGGCAGCTGTGGGCAAAGATGAATGTTAAGATCAAAACTGGCAGGCATTGCTGTAGTCAGTTAATGCCCTGCGAACATCTTATACAATAGGGACACAGTGAAACGTTAATGCAAAACCTTTACAAATAACCATCACATCCACGTTAATTTTCAACACACCTGACATGTACGAGCACACCAAACATGCATGAACGTGCCGTAGTCCCGCAACTCCTGAAACACCTTCTTAACAATGACCTCTTTGATCCCTTCCAATCTGGATTCATATTCGGTCATAGTACTGAAACTGCTTTGGTAAAAGTAGTTGATGACCTAGTCGTTGCTGCTGATGACAGCTTGCCAAGTATTCTTGTCCTCCTGGACCTGAGTGCTGCCTTTGATACCATTGACCATCTGATCCTACTTGAGCAACTGGAGGGTATAGGAGGACTCTGACTGTGCCCTGCATTGGCTGAGCTCCTACCTGTTATATACGGAAGCAGTTTGTCAGTCTCGGAGGACAAAAGTCAGTGATTAATCCTGTTTCTGGAGTTTCTCAGGGTTCAGTTCTCGGCCCATTCCTCTTCGGCATCTAGTTACAACCTCTTGGCCACATCCTGGCAGCCTCAATCACAGCTACCATTGCTATGCCAATGATATCCAAATCTATATCCACCCAAAGTCATCCATCAATGCGTCTGGTCTTTGCATGTCATCCTCACTATCAACTGTGAAGGCCTGGCTCAATGCAAATTTTCTAAAACTAAATGGCGACGACACAGAAGTTTTGCTTGTTGGAACCCTGCACCAATTGTCCAAGGCTGAACCTATCCAATTGATGCTTGACGACCAGACCATTGAAGTTACTAAGGCAGTCCGGAGCCTCAGTGTGACTCTTGATTCCTCATTCACCTTCGAGACACACATCAACAAGGTAACGAAGGTAGCCTATTTCCATCTCTGAAATATAGCCAGAGAGCGCAACATCTTGTCACCTACTGATGCTGAGAAGCTAATACACATCTCCATCTTCTCACGAATCGATAACTGCAATGCACTGCTCCCTGGTGCCCCTGCGTACCTGACCAATCGTCTCCAACGTGTGCAGAATGCGGCTGCTAGAGTCCTCACTTGCACACCCATCCACGATCACATATCCCCAGTACTGATGTCCCTCCACTGGTTACCTGTTAAATACAGGATTGAATTCAAGACCCTCCTTCTCACCTACGAGGCTCTCATTGGCACAGCTCCGACATACATCCATTACCTACTTTAGCCACACTACTCAACACGACAACTTCGATCCTCCAATACAGGATTGCTGCATGTGCTCAGGTCGCAGCTCCATTCGATGGGTGACGGAGCCTTCTCGCGCACTGCTTCAAGACTCTGGAATGCTCTTCCACTGGAGATTCGTTCAGCTGAGTCCTTGGGCATCTTCAAATCTCATCTCAAGACTCACTTGTTCTGTAAAGCTTTAAAGTCCTCCGGCTGGGGCTATTGATGCCGCTCAGTGTTGTTGTGCTGGGACATTGGCTCTCTTCCGATCTGCGCCTGCTCTGGAACATTATTTCCTTCCTACGGCTTGGACTGTTGATGCGGCTCAGTGGTGCCGTGACGGGATGTTGGCTCTCTTGCAACCTGCGCCTGCTCGGGAACATTGGTTCCTTCCTTGTTTGTTGAAGAATTATTATTTTTTCTGCTGACTTTATGTCCTATAATTTATCGCTACTGTTTGACTTTCAGTTGAACTGTTCTGATATTGTTATTGACATGGCATTCTCTCACAGCTCGGATTTGTAAAAAAGAAACAACCCAAAAAAAATAGTTATTGTTGACGTACCATTCTTTCCGCAGCTCTGTGCAGTGCTTTGTAACCCTCGTGTGAAAAGCGCTCTATAAATGCAATTATTATTTTTATTAACATTTTGAAAGCACTTAAAAACTAATTGTGTCGTTTAACCGTCCACCAGGCCACGTGAACAGAACGTGCCAATTCCTCAATTCCTTCACTATCTCAGCACACCGGTGTGTGGGAGAGCGAACCCACAGTATTTATAATGAGATACACGATGTTTCACTGATAATTGCAATCAGCGTCATGAAGGTCCCGCACCAAACCTGGGCGAGCAGCTCAGAAAACTGGTCCGGTTCTGGGTCCGTTTATATAAGGGGGTTGTGATGTCGTTGTGATGTCATTGCTCACGTGTTCAAGAGTGGCGACANNGCTGGGGGGGGGGAGGCAACACATTACAGAGGTTGTTAACGCTATGGGTACTTTTTTGCCAGTATAGATATATAAGATTACAACAGGTTTTACCGTATCTGGCGATTATGCAGGTGTTGAGATCTTCACACCTGCATAACCTATCTGGCGATTATGCAGGTGTTAAGGTGTTAAGATCTTAACACCTGCATAATCGCCAGATATGGTAAAACCTGTTGTAATCTTACATTACAGAGGTGTTTACAGGTTAATCAGATTCAGTCCTGGTGTTTCGAATTACGTGAGTTATTTGGACAAAGGGCCAACAATGTCAGATTACCCACATCATGAAGTGTTGAACACGGGATTGTGTTTAGCGTTAAGGATATACGTATCTGGTACGTGTATTGTTGAGAGAATGCGTTTCCAAGCCGCACTTAGTTTATAGCTAACGGAACGATTGAAAACATTCTTATTTTTGTCAATTTAAAAAGACTCTCGGATTAGTCTCGGCTAATAATAGTTAGTTTTACATAAAATGTTGACGTTCTCAAAATCAATTGTGTAACGCTTCTTGCAAGCGTGTTCTGCGACCACTGACAGTTGGGTTTGGGAGTTTTTGATGTTCCTTTAATATTCTCTAAGACGTGCGCTAATGTCTCTACCCATCTGACCAACATAATATTGTCCACACTAACAGATGATGCGGTAAACTTCTTCTGTAGAGAGTTTAGGTAGTTTATCTTTTTAAAAATAGACGCATTTTAAAGGCCAAAAACTGCTTGTCAATTTCGCAGCTACAATTTGATGCATGATAATGTCAGCAAAGATTTCAGTTCTCTAATTTAGAGGCTGTGGCATTTAAAACTGCCTACCAGAAGCTCTAATCCCACATTCACCTGTAAATTTCTTCATTACACGCTTAAACCCATTTTTTTTTAATTAACAAGACAATCAGTAGAGAGTCTTTATACAAATATGAAAAGCAAACCTGTGTCAAGACATTCCTACACAATCTCGAAACACTATGTTTCAATTGCTCCAAATATGATATTGCCCACAGGAGACCAAACTGATAAGTCATCATAACAAATGACAGTACTTTACCTATGAGAAAATCACTGTAAATGCTCCTGATCTTATCGGGTCAGGAAATCTAAGCAGGATAAAAAAAAATTGTTATGACCATGATAGGAGACCACCAGAGCAGATATAGAGGTGTTAAGTGTGGCCAGGAGATTGGCGTGCTGACTGTCATCTCTTACATGCATGGAGGATTTTGTATAAAACCTCCCATTTCCTTCAACAGGAATTGTACTGCCTAACAATGTCAATGCAGGACCCTAAAGTGTAATAGTGCTGATACACAGCGATGCATTCTAGAGTAAAAAATCGGTATTATCATTATTATTTTAGAATATTAATTCAATGTATTTATGTATTAATAGTTAATCAACATTTTGACCATAGAGAAGACTCACAACAGGTCATATCTGTTTATTGTCGCTCTGAAAAAGACTCTAATCACGGTACTGCAATTACAAATTTCCCTTTCATGAAAGGGCAAAGTCGCCTTTAAGTGAGATTGACATTGTGCTCTAGAATTTAAAATTACTGCTTTGCTTCAATTTGAAAAACATGTACGCAGTAACACACATTACAGTAGTGTATGCCATAAAAATGTTTCAAGTTTAAGGGAGGGAACATAGACATTCAGGGCATTTAATTAAATATGCTCTGTGGATTAGCTGTGATTGTTCCATATTTTTGCTATAGTAATCCCACACATTGATGCATATATAACCACAGATTTGTTACGGCTTATTGTGCTATCCTATGCTCGGTAAGGTTCTATTGCTGCAAACACTGTTATTAGGTGGACTGACAGGCAGTGGTTAAAGTGGTTAACGCACTTTGCTATGAGCCTGGTGGCCTGGGTTCGATACACCAGCTGCAAGTAACAACAGTGACAATTAACACATGAACTAGTTCTCAAATCCAATTTCATCTACCATTATGGACCAGCATAGCAAGGCATGGTCCAACCACCATAACCAATACGAAATGGAACGACTTACATACTGTCAATTTTATATTAACATCAGAAATGTCTGAAAACAATTACGAAGGCTATATTTGAACTTTAGTGAGAGGTTATGCCACGAACATATGATGTCACTTGTTATAATAACTGTTTAACAAGCCATGTAATAGCTCTATGGTCATATTATGATTGAGAAGGAAAAGCTATGTACAGAATATATCACATGTACAGTATTCAGGTCCCATTTATAATCGCTATGGCCATAAAAAACGAACCACCAGCTCGTTGGCAAGTTACCAACAGAGCCATTACTGCATCAGCTCTATTCCATTTCATTATAAATATATCAAATCTGTGGGCTGCCTTGAAAGCAAAAAAAAATCTACACTTCCACAATTCACCATGTGGATCACAATGGAACCTGCATTGTCCTCCACTGCTCTGTAGACTCACTGCACGTTGATAGAACATCGCAAACCCCGAATTTCATTGATATCCTATTCTTACAAATGTTTCGTCCAGCTTCTGGAGGCTAATAGTACTGCTGAGGGATTTGATAACTTTATAATGCTCTGAAAATGGTGCTTTTGTTAAAGCATCACATTTAAAGATTTGCTTTTGTTATTTATAGCTCACGCAAATATGTAGACAGGGTTATTTTTTTTAGATAGGGTATGTGAGCAATCATACATTATTAATTTGCAACCAAATATAATTCCAAGCATTACTGTAAAAGGTAAAATATACGTCGAATGATCGCAGACTTGCATGTTGTCGACAATGCTTCAAAATAACCTTCTTAAGACTTACTTTGCAATGTTGTTGTAGCTAAGAAAGAGACGTTGCAGAGAGGGCAGACAGTCCACCTCCTTCTGTGGACACACGCACAGCACAACATACAGCAGAGAGCGTGGTATTAGGGCACACAGACGCAGTCGGACAGGCAGCGAACGGGGTCGCAGTAAAACAGATGGCTAACGGAGAGACGGTGAGATGTGAAGCACCACCCGGCTTGTGCGGTAGGGATGTGAAAGGCACACCCTTTCTGGTTATTAGGAACCACGTGTGCCCTGGGATACGGCTTTATGCGCGCTCGGCATGGCCTCGGGGCAGTCCCACGCTGCGCCCAGCTAATTCAATAAAGCCCTGGCTCCCAAAGGCCACCACGTGACCAGCTCCCGGTGAAGGTAGCTCTCTCCCCACAGCACCTGCTGACATCAGGCCTTCTGGTGGAGCCATAAACGTAGCACTTACATCACAACAGGAACCCGACAGCACCAGTGGCCTTGGGAGAGCTCACTCTACTTTTATTCATCCCCCATTTACATGTAATTTAAAACATCTGAAAATCGACGCACGGATACTGCACACATGCATATTTCGTTGCAGGCAAAAAAGAGTAAGGGCACGACAGGATGCCCTGTGCATTCTATACCCACGATAACCGTTGATGCAAAAAAAAAATCCAACACTGCCGAACATAACTGTACAAACGACGTACTCACTTCAGCTCTTTAATGAGTAATTGTATATATAAAAAAATTAGTCGTTAAATAATTCAATGAAAATTAAATACATTTAAAAGAAAAATCATTACGTTTATGTCCTTCTAGGATTATGGGATGGATAAACTGCTATGCCACACCGAGGCATCCACGCATCAGAAGATCGTTTGCTAATCTCCCGCGACAGTCAGACGATGTATTGACTTTTCTAAAAGCAGATGCCGACATCACTTTACCCTATACCTTAGGTCACCCACACTGTACCCTCTAGAGACGAAACATGATATGAACTGAAAAAGTATTCGCTAACGCAGAAGGAAATTAACATGAGCTGCATCGAATAGAAAATTACAAGGTGACACTGGCAGATAGGCATACCTGGGCAGTCAGGGTTTATGTGACTTGGAGCCGATTTGCTCATGACAAGAATGTTGCTTAGAGCGGCTTAACCGATACATTGCGTAGCATATATAAATGCATTTTCATTAAGTTTGATTACATGTATCATACAATATAATATTGTATGAGCCTACGGACAAGTAAGTGGGAAAAAAACGGAATGATGAATGGTGGGAGATGTTTAAAGCAATTCCACCATTGCACTTATTGAGATTGGCATTGAATAAAATAGGAAGGTGAAGGGTTATTTAAGTATGCATGAAATTTGCATTTCGGAGGCAGCCCAGGGAAATGAAGTCGGACCGGCAGAGTCCGCAATATGCCGAAACTGTTATTGTATAATCACATTCTGTTCCTCTCAGAAAAAAAACGGCAGATGCTGTGAGAAACGCACACAGACATCTTGCCTAACAAAGAGTATAATAAGGATCTTGCCCTCTAGGGGTTCCCACTAACATATACTCTTGACATGATAGTGAGGGCCAACAACATGCCGTCACGTGCAGGCTAACCAGCATAACAGGATATTTTAATTCGCTGGGTGAGTGTTGTAAAAAACCGGAGGATTTATAAGACACCTGGGAGAGTGTTTTTAGCAGTTCGGGAAAAAAACTGAAGAATTTATAAGATACCAAAAGGAGAAAAAAGTCAAGGCTTCAGCCAATGATTTGCCTTCTTCAAAATACCATGAATTACAGATACAGGGAATTTTGCAGCGAAATTTATTCTGGTGCTCTAATACATAATGTCTTAACATTAATTTAATAAGCATTGAAGGGTATTGAGGAGACTGGAAATTATTAAGTAAAGACAGCACTATAAGTTGGGCAGCACGGTGGCCCAGTGGGTAGCGCTGTCGCCTCACAGCAAGAAATTCCCGGCAAGTTCGAATCTCGGCTCGGATCCCTTTCTGTGTGGAGTTTGCATGTTCTCCCCGTGTCCGCATGGGTTTTCGCCGGGCGCTCCGGTTTCCTCCCACAGTCCAAAAAACATGCCGCTGCATCGGTTAATTGGCTTGCAAACTAACTTGCCCGCAATGCCCGGTGATGGACTGGCGTCCCATCGTGGGTATATCCCTGCCTTGCACCGTGTGTCTGCCGGGATAGGCTCCGGCTCACCGCGACCCTGTACAGGACGAAGCGGTTTCCGACAATGAGATGAGATGAGCACTATAAGTTAAGATGTTAAAGATGCTCATTGATTAAAATACTGAAAAAAGCACTGGGGAGAAATGGAGAAGGCTCTGCAAATATATTCAGAATTAAACTGGCTTTTCTGTTACTCTGCAAGTGCATCTTGGAGATGCAGTTCGCACAAATGTGCCATCATCAAAATAGACTGAAGCATAACAAAAATGCCTATCTGCTGATGAATGGCTTAAGTCCCCATCAAATGTGTTGTAGAAGAGTTTATTGGTTCGGTCATGTCATGGGCACAGATGAAAATGAAATTTGTGGAAAAAAAACGTCTGCCTGTCACTACAAGGGCAACACATGACAAGACATCTGGCATGCACATGATATCCAAAATTACATCCTTATCTGAGCTTCATGTGGGTTCTAAGTTTTATAGTCTATTACGGTTCTTGGGTTTTCAGAATAGAGAAACAAGCTTCAGCTGCATATTAATACACTTATAAAATTTTCATTCGTCAAATATTGACACCGTGTTTTTTGTCATGTCAGACCAAAAAACATGTATTTCATGAATATCATAATGACATATGCCGAATCGCTCACGAAGACACCATTAAATTCCATGTAGAAAAGACTACCTCAATGGGCTCTCATTATTTAACTAAGGAGTGCATGTATTTATGTACACGTATAGTTCTTTGTCAATCCACTGCTGATTGAGGGCATCCATATGGCAGAATGGCCAATTTACTAAAAGACGATCCTTCCCACACTGTGCAGATCATGGAGATTACTTGACCAAATTAATCCATGCCTGTCAGGCAAGGGCCAGGTTGGTGAAAGCAGAGAGCACACATGTCTGACCACGGAAGGACAACAAAACAATGATTTTACTACACTAGCCACACTGTCAGGAGAAAAATAAAATTCAGTTGTATTTCAAATTTAAAAAAAACCAACAAGCATGATTTGTGACCTTCGGGTGAAAAGCGCTCGAGAAATGCAATTATTATTATTACAGGGAGTCTTGAGCTTAAGGTAGTGGGTCAGGTTAACCTACCATGCTGGAGATGTTGTTCCGGCGGAGGTTGAGCTCGGCGAGAGAGTGCAGTCCCCGTAGGCTGCTAACGTGTGTTATCTGGTTCCCTGCCAGGTTCAACACTCGCAGCTCTGACAGGTGGCTCAGGTGCTCTATTCGCAAAATCTGGGTAGAGAAATAACGCACTCCCATCATTGCCGGCATTCGTGCTATTACTAAGCAAAGAATACATTTTTCAAAAGGGTAACAATTTGAGCAGCATTTCTCAGATTCCCTCTCAATCTAAGATATCCTAACATTCATCAACACCTATACTAGCAACACATGATCATTACAACACTTTTGGAATTCAGTGGACAAGGATTAGAAAGTAACAGTTACAAAGCAACACTTTGTTTGCTGTGACGCAGAAATCCCGTAAAGATCTTACAAGGTCACTGGGTATTTTTTTCTACTACAATAATAAACATCTATTCAGAAACAAGTATGCAAAAAAAACAGATTTGAATGACATTTTTAAACTTTAGAGACTTAATGGTATAATGCATACATTTTTTTATAAATGGCATTTGATGAGTATTGAATTAGCACCAGTAATCAGGTGCTAGTTAACCCTTAGCTATGCCTGCAGAGTCTAACAGTGAGAGGTGATATTTTGGAAACTTGCTCAAACACCCTATGAGTCCATGACATGAAGGGACTACACATTTCAAGCAGCCAGGTCATGGCTCACATGACACTGAACACACAACAAAGGTGTCCAGGTATGAACACAGTCGCCTTTTTGGGGAAAGCGATAAAGGATGCTGTAGGCATTTGGGGTATTTTTTTTGCTGGCTACGAGAATGAAAATTGTAGCACTCTGCATGTGTGGCCAGAGGCAAACTACACAGTTTGTGACCGATAGGATTTAAGACACGGAAATTGTAGGTCAGCCACTCTCAATAAACCATGCATAACTCCAACAGCACTGCACTAATGCTTACTTTGTAATGCAGACAAATGAACACATTCATAATGGGTTTTTTTTGTTAAAGTCATTAGCTGACGAAGGCAAAAATACTATACTTTAAAAAATTGCTCACAACCACGTAATTTAAAAGCAGCCTGGAGCTAAAATAAACACAAGTTAATGTATATATATATATATATACAATTACACGTATGCTGTATATATCAGATAGCATTGTTGTATTTTTATTCTTAAAACACGTAACATTAGCCAAACATTTTTTTTTGCATCTCAAACGAAGCAATTGTTCATCCTGCTAAAAATGATAATGGTCCAAATGGGACATCCAAAAAAATAACAAAAAACGTCACGCACAATTTGAAACTTAAAACAAGCAGCTTTAATCAACGTGAAATTTACAGCAAACCAACTCGGCCACGGCGCCACGTTGGGGCCCAAACGTCTGGCTTTGGTTCTCGCCTTCGACAGCCGCCGCAGGGAGTGAAAACATCACCACGAGGTGAGGAAGGGCACACGGCTCACTTTCAGCAAAGAACGCATCGCGATCGCACCACCGGCTGCAGCACAATACATCGACAGGAATGAAAAAAAAAGGCAAAGAGACAAACGCAGACAAACAGGGAGACAGAGAGTGATTTAACACACACACGCCAATAAAGACACACGGATATGGTGGATGAAAGCAAACCAGATCCGAACAGAGACAGATGGAGAGGCGGCAGCAAGTGGTGTCCCATGCATGGCCCCATTACAAGGCACGTGTGACTGAAGAAGGTGTCGACAGGAGGTTCAAGTTCAACCCTCAACGGGTGAAGCGTAAATCGCCGGCAAACGTCATCGACACAAACTGCTCTTCACCCGACAGCCAATGTGGCTGTGGTTGCAGCACAGGCTCTGCAAATGTCCCATGGTTGCTATGTTTATAGATTAGGAGGAAAAAAAATGGCATACATGTGGCCACAATTATGAACATAAATGCAAAGAAATCTAGAAATAGCATTCTTTTAACAATATTTACAGTTGTGCTTTGACATAGTAAATGGTAAAAGCACTTCTGTCCTTTTGTAAAACTCCATAAAATATTATTCATGGCTAGCACATGTCGTAGTAACTGCACAGACCATTACTATAGTCTGAATGAAAATGCTTCTTTGAAGTTTTAGTTTGTCTAAAAATGATGTCCTTACAGCCAAATTACAGTGTATGTTGTTTCAATGCCAACACAATGTCTGATTGTTATTTTTAGTAAAACGTGCAGAAACGCAGATGTACATTACAAAAAAAGGTCCGTATAAAAAATAAGCACGAATTACAACAAAACCTTATTTGGAAGCTGTTACAAATCCTTTCCAACTTATATGCCACACTGATAAAGTGGTTTTAAAGCTAATATAACTTTAGTCAAGTGATAAGATCAGTACGCAAACGAACCAAAAGGGCCCAGTCAATGCTTGGAGGAGAAGTCACTCCTTCTCCTCGACTGCCACCATGGTCTCGAACTCACTTCTCCACACCATCTGTGCTGTCAACACCCTTGCATCTGCTCAAGTCTACGTCCAAGAATTTCGATTTTTACCCGGCCTATGGCTGTACGGTGTCTTTAGATGTGGTGCATTAAGATGCTATATAGATCAAAGTTGTGTTAGCACTGCACAAGACATGATTTTACAAAAAAACATTAACTGAGAATGTAATCCCATAACAATAGTCCAAATTGCACTCAAAGCCATCTCAATTAGTCATATGACCAGTGCCCCAACGAACTCATGTTCTACTGTTATCATGGGACACACGTGTGACTTGAAGTCAGACCATTTGCCGTTTTTATTCATGGGCGTAAAAACAGTTATTCGAGGAGAGATAAACGGCATCAAACACTGCAAAACATCTGCTTGGGGCTGGCAGAGCTTCAATGCAATGGCATCTCCAAAGCAGAGGGACGAAATGTCGAATAGAATTAAATACAAATATATATGGGAGTGAAGAAACGTCCTTAAATGCATTGCGACTAAACTACAGTGAACTTACACGCAGATAAATGGTTGCAGATTTTCTATGTGAAAGGGTGTATGAAGTGTGTTTATAGTGTTCTGTTGTAGACTATTATTAACATTCAGGATTTATTTTAAAACCGAGATTGAAGGTTTGAAAAAATAACCACTACAATATATGCGTACCTGAAATTCATTAATGCACGTAGATTTATTTGTATTAATCCAACGAGTCATTGATCTTAAATCACTACAGAGTAACTATAACTCACCATGCACACTCCTTGTACAGTACATCATTTACGCCGTAAAAAAATGTCATCTCATTGTCAGAAACCGCTTAGTCTTGTACAGGGTCACGGTAAGCCGGAGCCTATTCTGGCAGACACAGGGCGCAAGGCAGGGCTATATCAATGATGGCACGCCAGTCCATCACCGGGCACTGTGAGCAATGTAGTCTGCAAGCCAATTAACCTATGCAGCAGCATGTTTTTGGACTGTGGGAGGAAACCGGAGTGCACGGCGAAAAACCACGCAGACATGGAAAGGCACCCGAGCCGAGATTCGAACCCGGGACCTTCTTGCTGTGAGGCGACAGCGCTACCCACTGGGCCACCGTGCCGCCCATCATTTATGCTGGAAATTTTTTTTAAGTAAAACTAGTATA
>JAZEWT010000010.1:19220235-19239163 GCA_036362905.1 Mordacia mordax
GAGTCCTCAATCGCACACCCATCCACGATCACATATCCCCAGTACTGCTGTCTCTCCACTGGTTACCGGTTACATACAGGATTGAATTTCAGATCCTCCTTATTACCTACAAGGCGCTCACTGGCACTGCTCCGACAAATATCCGTGACCTACTTCAGGCACCCTCCTCAACACAACGTCGATCCTCCAATACGGGTTTGCTGCGTGTGCCCAGATCACACCTCCATTCGATGGGTGACAGCCGTCTCGCGCGCTGCTCCCAGACTCTGGAATGCGCTTCCTTTGGAGATCGATCAGCTGAATCCCTGGGCATTTTCAAATCTCGTCTCAAGACTCACTTGTTATGTAAGGCTTTCAAGTCTTCTGGCTAGGACTGTTAATGCAGTTCACTGTTGTCGTGCCAGGATGATGGCTCGCTGCTGACCTGTGCCTGCTCGAGAACATTAATTCCTTCCTTGTTTGTTGAAGAATTATTTGTTATGGCTTATTTTGTGTCCTTCTATAATTTATTGCCATAACTTGACTGTCCTGATGTTGTTGTTATGCCATTCTCTCCACAGCTCAGATTTGTAACAAAAAAACCCCAAAGAAAGTTTATTATTGCTGATTTTTTGGTCTTGTGTCACTGTTGTTGCTGACATGCCGTTCTTGCTGCAGCTCTGTGCAGCGCTGTGTAACCCTGGAGTGAAAAGTGCTCTAGAAGTGCAATTATTATTATTATAAGTTAAAATTAGTTTTGCTGTCAACAATACCTTCCATCCCTCCAATTGCATAAAATGAAAACCACTGCATTGGAGAGAGTCAGCAAGTCACTCTCCGCAGCATATCAGTGCTACCGCACTGCTACTTTCAGTGGAAAGATACAGGTACCTTTGTTTATTAAACTCGTGCGTTAGATGTTATAACATTGCATGCGCGCTTTAGCCTTTTAATTCACGACACAAGACGTGACATGAGATCTCCGAAAAGGGCGCTCGAGGGAAAGCACCTGTTTTTGCCGAGCATGAGAACCCGCAGCGAGCGGAGGTTGGAGAGTCCCGAGATCTCCTCCAGCTCATTGGCGTACAAGTCTAGGAAGACGAGGCGGCGGAGGTGGGACAGGTGCTGCACACGGCGGATGAGGTTGTGCTGCAGGCTGAGCAACCGCAGGTCCTCCTCGCCGTCCAGGATGGGGCACACGGTCAGCCCACGGCTGGGAATCACGGGAACACGGCCTTAAAACAGGGCAGCGCAAATACAACGACCACAGGTGGCTCGTGTTCTTTTACATTATTTTCCTTGTGTTCAGTGTGTTTTAAATGAAAATCGTGCATGGATGGCCACAACTAACATTGCTGTGTAGTCTAGCATTATTTAAGCCAATTAATAAACACTGATATTTAGGTTCAGTGGAAACCCAAATGTATGTAAATTACATTACGGAAGTATCATCTTGGCCTTACATTGTATCATATCGTTTTGATAATTATACAATTTAATTTACTTTTTTTACTGTGAAAACGTTACTAAAAGTTTAATTATTTAAAAAAAAACAAGGCCTTTTTACAAAGAATCACACTTTTATGAATCAGGCCCATATAAGTAATACATTTTAATACTGTGCCATGCATAATCGTGAAATGAATATAAGAAGGCATAGACAGGGTGCATAGGTTTTCGCCATCATTTCTTATGCATCATTAATGCAGGCTTCGAACATCACCGCAAAAATGTAAACTTGGCAAAAAGTCTGACAGTTAAATGGAGGATGTAGTGTCAAATATGAAATAATACGTATTCAACAGTTTTTATACTTTCATTTGTGTGTAATTATACATACCTATGCGTATAAATTATACCATCGTGTAAAACAAGAAAAAAATTCAAGTGCACATACAAAGTATGCATAAAACAAACTACAAACCTCTAGTGTTAACGGACAGATATGTTAAATTCCAGTGGCAAATCACATGTGCAGAGATGTTTTCAATTAAAAATAAAGCATGGACACTTGCAATGGCGGTGAAAGTGGTCATCTGAACTCGTGTGAGATGGGAACAATCCGCGACCTTCAAAGCGCACATTAATATCCCATCCTTGATAAAAGTGTCCTGCCAGAAATAAAAACCCCTATGCCCAGGTAAGTAGTGTCGTCTGCCCTTGGCAGAATTTCAACAATCAATTTCCTGAAGTTTTGGTCCCTGCCATAATAATGAAGAATTCCCATTGTGGATCAATATAGCATCGCCAAATGCTCGCTTGAGCACAAATATCTTTTTTTTTTGCTTTTTATTCCACAAAGTACAATATAACAATATTGAAAACAGCATTTTAAGTAATTGTACAATTTTGTGTATGTAACATTATAAAGAGGGCACAAACTAAATAAATCAAAAATGATTATGTTGTGTATAAAAATGATAACGATGCTGCTATATGTAAGTGTACTGATGTATATTTTCACAGGTCGATGCATGGTGATCGCTCGTTCTCCACAAAATCAAATTATCTTGCACAAAGGTCTGAACAGAGATATACCTGTCAAGGTTCAGTCTCTCTGGGTTGTACGCTCTTTCCTCTACTGTCCGGTACACAATGGGAATTCCAGGTGCAGTAGAAGATTCGGTAAAGATAACACGGTCTCCTGGGAAATGCACGTTAAACATCATAATGCAGTAGCGCTGAGGTTGAAAGTGTGGAACTGCACACCAGTTAGGGTTCCTCTAAGTCTGTCTGAGGCCCCTGCAGAACCTCCAAAATATTTCCTTCATGGCTGAGCCAAACTTGCTACTAAAAATCGATTTAACCTGTGAATAGGCAACGATGATGTGGTAAAAAGTAGACTAGGAGCACATATTTAGTGTGAAAACACTTTAAACATCTCAACATACTCTTAGGAACTTTGACAAAACTTAACAAGGCTACTATTTGGACAGCAAAAACAAGTACTTCCAGTGATTGCTTTATGGTTTATGCATTTGACATAGCACACAATATTGCACATCACATATATTTGAATAAAAACCCCATCTTATTTCAAGAGAAAATGTATTATTCAATTGCCTAACATTTCAAATAATTTGGTTTGAATGTGCTCTAATTTTATTCCGTTGTTGTTCAAATGTTGTACTTGGGCAGCAGGAGTATTTTGTTAAAGGCTTAAACCTGGCAAGTAGGGCATGCTGGCCTGGCTGCTGTTTGCCTTGGCAGAGCCCGCACGTTGTGCAATGTGCCGGGATGTGGAGCTCGAGCCGTGGGCCAGTCGATTGTCAGGAAACACAGCAAAGGTGCCGTGCGCCTCCGTGGGCCTGTGAAGTAACGTATGGTGTGCCGGCACGGACAGGTCGGCCACAAAAGCCGTGGCCGGGACACGCACTTTGCCACGGGACAAGCGGCCGTCTGTAGAAACGACAGGGTACAGGACGGTCAAAAACCAGCAAGAAACGTAAACTTCAAAAATGTACTTGTAGGGGAGATCGAGCATCATGATTGCTTCGAAAAGCTACTCTCTCGGGACAGCCGCATCGATCGCTCCCGAGAGAGCAGCTTTTTGAAGCAATCATCATGCATCGAGCCGTGAAAGCCTACATCATTACAGATCGAGTATCTTCAAGCAGCTCGCCAGTGTCAAATGGAAGAGATGGGCACAATATGGGCAGTGTGGCATGCGGGGGTCTAACCGAATTTGTAGGGCTGGTGCTGGGTTTCTCTAATCAGCAGCTGCCCATCTGAAGTTGCACATCGGCCATAGAAGAGCTGGTTCTCCTGGACTTTCGACCCTGTCTGCTGATCCTTGCTCACCCTGTACTCAGACTGTGACTGAGTCACGGAAATGAACGTTCACTTAGAAACCAAGAAAAACGTCCCAAAACAGCAAACATTGCTGGCCACCTGTTTGTGAGTGTATATTGTCAAAAGTAAATATTGCCACACAAAAAAGTTTAAACCATTATTCATAGCGTTAATAAAACATTACCACATAACAATCACATTAATAACGGATGTTCATTTACTAAATATAATTGAAGCATATTAACGTAACCACAAAAATATCTCTAAAGTAAAGAAACCAACATGTCTAAAAGCCGAGTAAAAATAAAAGTGTTGGTCCATTAGGCCAATATGGACCTGGGACTAATATTTTACAGCAGCATTTAAACATCTGTTTAGCATATGTTATGCATAAGCCTCAACACAGGCGTTTTTTTAATAAGTTCTGTAATTGCCAAAAACACTACTTGTGGATGTTTGCAGGAAAATGCATGTATATGACGTTTCAAAAATGAAGGGCACTTGAATGTACATGAACATACCTGCTGTTTATTTGGAGACGACAGCCTGTCACTAATAAGGGTCTTAGGTATGATCTGCAGGCCATAGATGTTCACCTAGAGATAAGGCAACATTGTTAAGTGTTGTATAATCAAACATCTGACAAGTTGGTGTCATTCTCGAGAGCTACACTTACTTCTAAGCCAGTCAGATATCCAAACAGAGGTTATGTGCTGCAGTGTGCATTTGATGAATGTGGCGATGAAACTACAGTAAGATCAAATTTGAAGTTGGCTGTGGTGCAACTGAGCTTGAGTTTCAAAAAAGGCATGCCAATGTGGAATACGTTTAGGAGCCAAGGTTTCATGGGAAAACGCACAATCCTTTCCATTTTCTCTGGCAAATACATGCCTAGCGGCCTGGCTGTTCATTTTTTTGCCAAATACCTTACACACGCTTAAGCGTGGCTATTTCATGTAAAATGTTTCTGCAACCATTTCTTTGCGTTCGCCATTTTTCTGAGTCATCATTACAGTTTGTCCTTTCCAATATATCGCAATGTATGGCTAATACAATTGTAATAATAATAAATGCACTTCGAGAGCGCTTTTCACCCGAGGGTCAGAAAGCACTGAACAGAGCTGTGGAGAGAACGGAATGTCAGTAACAACAACGACATATGAACGGCAAATCAACAACAATAACCTTTGTTCTGCAGAGAAATACCCTTCATACACATTTCAGGCTTCTTGGGCCGTGTAGTGAAATATGTTTAAGCACTCCCCCCCCCTCCCCCCATGACTGGTGGTGGGAGAGGGGGGGGCTTGACAAAGGCTGTATATTTCATCATTACTGTTTGAGCCACATGGCAAAATGCAGGTCAGTTCCTATATAAATGTTCTTTCTTCCACTATGTCTATGGGGGAGAGGGAGTATACGTAAAGCATGCTCTCTTCCTGTACAGAAGAGCATTGTCTTTGCTCCGCTGACTCAATGCTCACCATGAGCAACAATGTCCGCAGCAGCTGTCACTGTAGTGTCAGTCAACATGGCGTGAATGTCACGTTCACTTTGTACACTGCTGGTGTATACAACACGCTGTATACAACGCTATAGAAATCGGAATTTTAAAATGCCAAAACAAAAAAAACTTGTCCACAGATGCTCTTCCACCATGCCAATGGCGGCATTGATACGTACGCAAAAAAAATAGGCGCTAGTATGTCGTAGGTTTTATTTAAACGATGCACGAGATGGAAACAATCACCGGGAATCCACTGGATTTCAGAAGGTAAATAATGAGCCTAAATAGTGAGTGCTTGCCTAGATAGACACCGGCATTACTCAACACGGCTATTTCAATATTGGAAGTTCCATCGTGAGAGGCGAACCGTCGCGAAGGAGACAGGAGGAGCGCTCGACACGGTTACCATGCGTAATAATAACAGCTGCACTTCGAGAGCACTTCTCACAAAGCACTGCACAGAGCTTGGTAGCAAACGGCATGTCAACAACATCTGAACGGCATATCAACAACATTTATTTTTGCATGCTGTGTAAGCTACAGTCTATAAGCTTGTTAGGCAGCAGAGGGCAGTGCATAAACATCAATTATTGAACTGTAATATCGTACTCCCAGATCTATGCCCCCTCCTTCACAATTCCAAAATTACCGCTTTGCGTGTAGCAGAATCCACCCTTGATGTGTTCTGTTGCGGTAGCCCAGTGCGCTATGACCCCACTCCGTAATATCTAAGGGTAATCATGGATAGACGATTGACCTTCAATCTCCACAGAAAACAGATCTATGAAAATACCAAATAAAGAATAGCTCTGCTACAGAAACGTGTAGGAACAAACCAGGATACTTAAGCTCATGTGCTACAAACGCCTTCTCAATAATCTCGTCAGTGGTAGGGTAATGTGCTCAAAAATGGTCGGGAAAACCAAAATAACAGCTTGCACAATAAAGTAACGCGATATGCAGCGTAATAAGAACACTGAAACGGACACCAATCCTCTGTGTCCCTGTTCTAGCGAACATTCTGCCACGAAATATCGGTAGAAATGTGCCAACGACAACCTACCCATACAGCAAGACCTCGACAACGCACCTCGCTTTTGGGATCGCTCTGTCACCATCAAAGAATTCCAGCGAAATCCGGAAGAGTGTTTGAGAAACAGAGCAGGACAACGCAGACGTCCGGAATAAACACCTCCTCAGTGGAGATCCAAACACAGCACCTCCTGACTGTGGCATTTCCTCGAAAACACTGGCGTGACCATCGACAGCATCCGAAAATCAACAGGCCGATGCGTACGTCCCTATGAATGGAAGATTAAAGACAAACCGGTGAAACCGTTGCAACGTAAAACAAAATTTGGACTAAGGGGAAAACAGCAACCACTATAGGAACTGTCACCTTAAGCCATCAATCTCGTTGCGGCTAGCAGACCTCAACACTGGCATTAAGCTCAACAAATTGCCATAGGAAATAGTAGAATTGTACACGCTCATGTGTAGACGCTGCAACAAATTAAAACACCTTTAGTTCTGCTTATTTTGTCCTTACATCGCCGTATGCTTATTCGCAATTTCACAGTGTGCATTGTCCTTCGTTACTGTCATCGCCTTGTCATGTAATTAGAATTGTGCGGCATGGTGACGCGGTGGTAACATCAGCGCCCTCACAGAGAGTTCTCTCTATGTGGAGTTTGTGTGTTCTCCCCCTCTTCTGGGTGAATTTCCTCCCACAAGTAAAAGAAAAAATGATTGATGACTGAAGCAATCATCATGCATCGAGCCGTGAAAACCTACATCATTAATTGATTGGCCGATAACATTATAATATATAAGACTCATTCATTCATTATCAATACCCGCTTAATCCTGTAGAGTCGCGGATGGGGCAGAGCCTATCCCGGTCGACAAAGGGCGCAAGGAGGAAGAATACCCAGGCTATGACGCCAGTACATCGCAAGGCACACATTTTTGTGGCAATTTACTCAGCAGGCAATTTAACCTAGTGAAGAGCGTGCCTTTGGGCGGTGGGAGGAAATCGGAGTACCCGACGAAAACCCACGCGGGTATGGGGAGAGAATAAGCAAACACCAGTGTCTGTCAAATGCTGGCGCCTCCCCCCCCCCACTCGCCGCCTCGCTATGGTTTCATCGCACCTGTCTCGTTCTCTCGTCGAACGAACCTTCGAAATTCAATTAGTATGTGCGAGTTACAAATTGTGCCGTCGCGTAGCGCTGTGAAGTATTGAGTTGTGTCCTCTTGTCTTGTCACCTTCCGTTGACTTCACTGTAATACACTCTACGCTGTAATGTCGCATACGTACGTCGGCCAAATGCAAACGTAGCTGATGCTGTGTCAGTTTTGTGTTGCCGCTGGGTTGTGTTTATGCCGTTTCCTCGTATGACCTTACGCTACATTACCCTTTGTCTCCCACGCACAGTGACCCGTCTTATTCCCTTCAGGTGCCTTTATCTTGGTGTTGCCAGAGAGTAATCTGGCCCTCGCCCGCATCGCCTCCCCGACGTCCTGTGCTTTTACGCGCCACCTCTTTCCCGGTGGTGCCTCGTTCTGCTCTCTTGTCTTATACAGCAGCGCCTTATGTAACCCTCGTGTTTGTGACAGCGTTGTGTTGTTGTCCGGCGCTGTAACCCTGTCGCTTTGCGCTGCCTCCAAGCTGCAACACGGTCGCCTCGCCTTGTCTTGCCGCAGTGTGATGATGTCTCTCGTTATTGTAATGATGTAGGTTTTCACGGCTCGATGCATGACGATTGCTTCGAAAAGCGGCTCTCTCGGGACAGCCGCGCCATCGACGCGACTGTCCCGAGAGAGCGGCTTTTCGAAGCAATCGTCTCTCGTGATTGTTTATGCTAACTGTCGCGTCGTTCGCGTCGCAGCCTTCCCTCCCTGCCCCGTCGTGTCTCGTTGTGTCCCCACGTACCGTGCTGGGGACCACGCGGGCCCGCATCTTATTCTGATTCATCCTCTCTCTGCAGCGACTGCTGCCGAGTCCCGCAGCCGAGACGGACAAGAGCACACAACGCGCCCACGCATACAACCTTTCGCCCGGCCGGCAACGGTAACACGAGGGCAAGCAGCAGCAGCGGCGGCGGCCGCCGCAATGACAACGTATTTGTACTGCAGTAAAAAAATCTAAAATAAAAATAAAAAATATAATAAATGAGAGAGAATAAGGCGCCGCCGCACACGAGCTTTCAGCTTCCGGTGCGACGCCGAACGCTTCCGCGTTGCCCGGCAACGGCAGTTCCACTTCCGTAAACAATCGGGCCCCCGCGCACGTGATCGCCGTCGCCAGGCTCCAATTGCGGCGCGATGCGGCCCCGCCCCCTCTTTTTTGGACCGTCCAATAAGCGAGCGCCGAGGGAGGGCGGGGCGACGCGTTGGCCCCGCCCGCTCCAGGGAACCGCCCAATTGGCGTGAGCTCCGGAAGCAGTGGGCACACGAGCGCCGCGCACCGTGGTGGAGGAGGAGGAGGAGGTGGTGGTGTGCGCCTTGAGTTGCGGTGCGCGTCGGGCGGTGTGCGGAGCGAGCCGCTTGTCATTCATATATACACACTTCTAACTATTATCTATGTTTTGTTAATTAATACTCAGCGCTTGCTTCATTCTCTGATGGCCAATGCAGCGTCAGCCGTCCAGTTTGACCCCCGAGGTAAGGCGTTTGAGTGAAATCGTGACTCGCGGGTTTAGGCCACCTATTGCTATGATGTCAGCGCCACTTCCTGCAGTGTTTCGGATGCCGGGTTTGTGCTGTGCATCGGCAGGGTTTCTCAACACTTTGCACCTCGAGGGATTATTATTATTATTAATTACTTGGGTAGAGTAGGGCGGCACGGTGGCCCAGTGGGTAGCGCTGTCGCCTCACAGCAAGAATCCCGGGTTCGACTCTCGGCTCCGGTGCCTTTCTGTGTGGAGTTTGCGAGTTCTCTCCCCGTGTCCGCGTGTATTTTTAGCCGGGCACTCCGGTTTCCTCCCAAAGTCTAAAAACCAAGCTGCTGCATAGGTTAATTGGCTTGCAGACTAAATTGCCCGCAGTGCCCGGTGATAGACTGGCGTCCCATCGTGCGTATGTCCCTGCCTTGCGCCCTGATGGCTGCGGCCCACCGGGACCCTGTACAGGACTAAGCGGTTTCTGACAATGAGATGAGCTGAAACTTGGGTAGAGTCTCCACGGACCACTAGGTGGCGCTGGCGGCCCACCGCTTGAGAATAGCGGCTGTAAATTATCCCATTGATAAATAGACTTCTGCGACGGGCTTAATAGGAGAAGTTAGTATCCGGCTTGTGGTCTTTGCACATTGCTCTGGAACCCAACCCACGGGACCTGTGATGGGAAGTTATGGTGTTAGACTCAATCGGGTCAATAGATTTGAATTCGTCGAATAACCCCCAACTATACAACAATGCGAAGTTCCACCTGGCTGTTATTCTGTTGGGAGAAACGTTAATCTTGACGTGCAATGCTACAGTTGTATAGTAATATACTGTACTTCACTGTTGAGTGCTTGCGGTTTCGAGTTATCATTGCATTGCTCATGAGTATATGTGTCATTATGTATAGTTGTATAGTAATATACTGTACTTCACTGTTGAGTGCTTGTGGTTTCGAGTTGTTGTCATTGCATTGCTCATGAGTATATGTGTGATTATGTATAGTTGTATAGTTATATACTGTACTTCACTGTTTAGTGGTTGCGGTTTCGAGTTATCATTGCATTGCTCATGAGTATATGTGTGATTATGTGTAGTTGTATAGTAATATACTGTACTTCACTGTTTAGTGCTTGCGGTTTCGAGTTATCATTGCATTGCTCATGAGTATATGTGTCATTATGTATAGTTGTATAGTAATATACTGTACTTCACTGTTTAGTGCTTGCGGTTTCGAGTTATCATTGCATTGCTCATGAGTATAGTATTACTGTGTAGGACACCATGCAGTGGCAGGGTGGTGCAGCGATAACGTCCGCGACTCGCAGGAAGAATGTCCTGCCCAAGGCAGTTCTCGATTCCCGCCTAGGTCATCATTCTTTATTTCTATGCGGAGTTTGTGTGTTCTCCCCCTGTTCTGCGTGGGTTTCTACGGTGTTTTCCAGTTTGCTCGCACAACTAAAACACTCACTGTGTGGTCCTCGCGCCTCTGTGGTGATGCAAGTCGCCCTAGATAAGGGCGTTTGCTAAACAATAATAATAGCCCTAGAAAAGGGCGTCTTCTGACCAGTAATTCATATAATTATTTGGGCACGTAAACCAGTTGGCCTTAATTTATTTTGTTGTGTAACTTGCGAAAGTAGAACTCATTAACTCTTGAATAGTCTCGTGAGAACACAATAAAACATCAGGTGATCTGCGTGCGGTAAACACCTCCATGCACATTCGATGTGGCCAATAAACCTGGGTTGAGATCACGGAGAGCTTTCGGATTGCATTGCAATTCAGGTGACTGCGACGAATTAACAGTGCATTTGTACATGCAGTTCTCAACCGGTGGGTCGCGACCCACCAGCTAGCGCCGCCTAGGGCTTTCAGGTGCAAAAGATTGAAGACACGTGACGTAGGGAAATCGCAGTTGTCTGCATCAAAAATAAGTTCTCAAAATATGATTGATGCAACAAATCAGAGCAGGGGGGGTCCTCCAGTGTCCTTAAACTGCAATGGCGAGTTTGTTGCAAACTTACTGACTTACCTGAATACATGTACTAAATATGTACGACTGATATATATATTATTGATCCGTGGTTGGGACTACATCTCAGTCCTGGAAAAGATGTGCGTTTCCTGTAAGTGGAAACGGCAACTCTGCTGACCCTCTCCTCGATGTATTAAGCCTCCAATCAGTACCTGGTGCGACATGCAAACATCAGCTCCGCTGATGACTACTCCCATTAAGCATCATCTCATCATCTCATCTCATTGTCAGAAACCGCTTAGTCCTGCACAGGGTCGCGGTGAGCCGGAGCCTATCCCGGCAGACACGGGGCGCAAGGCAGGGATATACCCAAAATGGGACGCCAGTCCATCACCGAGCACTGCGGGCAATTTAGTCTGCAAGCCAAATAACCTGTGAAGCAGCATGTTTTTTGGACTGTGGGAGGAAACCGGAGTGCCTGGCAAAAACCCATGCGGACACGGAGAGAACATGCAAACTCCACACAGAAAGGCGCCCGAGCCGAGATTCGAACCCGGGACCTTCTTGCTGTGAGGCGACAGCACTACATAATGCCTGTCTTAATATTCGCTCACTAATAGGCAGCGGTGGAGTTGAAAAAAACATTCACTCAGGGAGCCAGATGTGTCCGCGATTCCCTTTGAAGTGGGTTTCTCTGGGTCCTCCTCCAGAAGATAGTGATACGAGAACACATTTCCTTCATTTCTGATACTTATAATAAGAGCAAAAATAACCATCCACTTTTAAGAGTATAAACCCCCCAATCCTATCCGCAAAGGTCTCATAAATAGTATTTTGTATATTTTAGGTGATTTTACTAGGAGGATTTACATTAATAATAGCTGCCATATAATATCTAAACATTTTATATAAAATACATTAAATGTCAATTATTAATCCTATTGGTATCTTAGTACGGCATGATGGCATGCAGTAAATAATAATGTTTGTAAAGCGCTTTTCAGCCGAGGGTAAATAAGCAAGACTAGCCCCTTAAAATTAAGGAACTTTAGGATATCCAATGAATTCACTCAAAGGATTTTGACTCCCAAAGTTCCCGTGCATGTCCCCCCCCCNNNCCCCCCCCCCCAATCCCCCCCTCGCCCCGCAAACGGGACTTGGTCAATCACTTGTGTCTGTGTGCATGCGCTAGAGCACCAGCATATGCGCTACAATCCGCTGAGAGATCAGTGGGTGCTGGTGTCGGCACACCGTATGCTGCGGCCGTGGCAGGGTCAGGTGGAGCGCGTGACCGAGAGTGAAGTGCCGCGCCTGGACCCAACAAACCCACTGTGCCCGGGTACCACCCGCGCTCATGGACAGGTGAGCCACCTGACCCAGTACTCCTGGATGTTCTTTTATCCGATGCATGCTCCCCGGAAACAACCTTGCAGAGTTTAAACTTTTCGTTTGCCTACGTTACCTTTATTTTTAAGTCGGTGTCATGTTATATGTTTTCGCACTTGTCTGCAATGCACGTTGTTCTCTGCAAAATTATTTGTGGGCAGCAGAGGGCAGTGCAGGAATATCATTGTTAACCTTTACGCAAACACTTCTATGCACCTCTCCACCAACCAACCCTGCCTGTGAAGTTGATGTATGTTCAAATAACCCCTGCGACCAGCTTGCTGTAGGAAAACCCTCATCCATCAATAGTATGAAAAATGGCAAGACATGACCATGCGTTATTTTCTAACACAAGTCTGAAACAGGTCCACTTGAGCTTTTCAGTTCACAAACACATGACCGCTCACCATCCCTCAATGGTAGTTCACCGGATTATATATGGATTCGAGTTGTCTTGATTAAATTGTGCATCTTTTCATTCGCTGTCTCACAGGTAAACCCTGAATATGAAGGCACATTCATATTTGATAATGATTTCCCAGCCCTGCAGCCTGATGCTCCAAACCCAGGTAAGGATGAAGCATTTTAAGGACAATATTGTGTATTTATTTTATAGTGCAGAGACATACAGTGATTTTTAATACACGTTTTGTTCTACAGGCCCAAGTGAGCACCTGCTATTTAGGACAGAGGCTGCCAGAGGTTCTTGGTAAGACTGGTAACTGTCAGCATATGCTGGAACTTATTTGTTTGCTTATAGTGGATAACGTTAATCCTGTACGTTTGTGTTTTAAAACATAACTACCCTACACCCTATTTTTGCCTCTCCATGTGAAATCCATATTGCGTACTTGTCTGACACGGTGTGGCTGAAATATAGCATGCCATTTGTTGCTTGGACTCAGCGCTTTGTGACCCTCGGGTGAAAAGCACTCTATAAATGCAATTATTATTAATTATATTTATAGCAGTGTTCTATAAAACGCTCCAGTCATTGACATTTGGCATGTGGCTTGGTTCCACTTGGTTGACGCTCTGTGCTCGATTACCTCAATGGTGGAAGAACAGACTGGGTGCATTACCATAGATACTTGGGAATGTAAAAGGGGCTTGCTTTTGAACCTGTCCAGGAGGGACCCTCGGGATTAGCATAACAGGATGGATGCCATTACTTGCTGTCTTGCACGTATGCTCCCACATTTCGCTTTGACTCATTGACATTGGTGATCTCTCTGTTGAATGACCTCCACAGTAAGGTCATGTGCTTCCACCCGTGGTCTGATATCACATTGCCACTGATGTCCATTCCTGAGATCCGTGAAGTAATTGACAAATGGGCAAGCCTCATTACAGAACTTGGAGCACAATATCAGTGGGTACAGGTAAATAGTGCATTGAAATATACATAGTATTTAAAATCAATTTGACATTGTCAATTTGGTTCCAGAAAAAGCAATCTAATACGTGCATTTCTTTTATAGATTTTTGAAAACAAAGGAGCTGTAATGGGATGTTCCAATCCACACCCTCACTGTCAGGTATTAAACATGTATATTGATTTGCAAATAGTTACATTGCTCTCTCGGGACAGCCGCGTCGATCGTTTCCTCTCTCCACCTCGCGACGTTTCGACCTCACACGTTAGAGGCATCCTCAGGCCTGAGGTGAAACGTCGCCAGGAGAGGAGAGGAAGCGAACGACGTAGCTGTCCCGAGAGAGCAGCTTTTCGAAGCAATCGTCATGCATCGAGCCGTGAAAACCTACATCTCAACAAAATTGTCACAAAATCGTTCTTGGCATGTTACAATTTTGATATGGTCACCATAATTTGCAGTAAATGTGGTTTGCAGGTGTGGGCAAGCTCCTTTTTGCCCAATGAGCCACGTTTAGCGGACAAGACTCAGAGAGACTACTACATTGCCAACGGAGTTCCAATGCTACTACAGTATGCACAGATGGAAGCCGAGAAGAAGGTATGGGCAGCTCTGTTTTGTAAACTTTTCAAGGCAAGTGTGTTGTTTCTTGCATTTTTAAACATGTAGGATCAAAGGCATAAAGGGTGAACAGGAAAAGTAGCAACATACTTTGAAAACACTGCTAGTTAAACAGAAAATTGGTGTGGCTTGAGAACACAGGTCGGTTTTTACAGGTTTCCAGGAATACCATAGCACATATTGTTATTGCTGAGTGAAGACCAATTGTGAAAACAACCAGACCCAACAGGAAAAATCAATCACTAGCAACATATCTAGCCAGATTCTGACATGCTAAAAGCACACGAGGATTCACAGTGCAACTGTAATATTGTGGGTCATTATAGGAGCGTGTGGTGGTGGAGAACCAAGACTGGCTGGCGGTGGTGCCGTACTGGGCCACGTGGCCCTTCCAGATTCTACTGCTGCCTCGTAGGCATGTCCAGCGTTTAACCGACCTCAAAGCGACAGAGAGGGACAGTAAGGCTCAGCTCATGCAACAGTCACACAAATACTCTACACCACATCATTCGGAGTCTTGTTGATGCCCTGGCTAATGATGTTTATGCTTGTTCCTCAAGGTTTGGCGGACATCATGAAGCGGTTTTTAACAAAATATGACAACCTCTTTGAAATTTCCTTCCCGTACTCAATGGGATGGCATGGTGAGATGGTTTGATTTTTATATGGAATGTGTACACTTAGAAATGGGCGACAGGGTATCGCAGTAGTAACATCTCCAATTCACAAAAAGAGAGTTCTGCCTGAGATGGTTCAATTCACTCCTAGGGCACCTCTATGTGGAGTTTATTTGTTCTCCCCCTGTTCTGCGTGGGTTTCCTCCCACAGGTAAAAAAAAACATGTGTTAAATTAATTGGTCAACAACATTATATATAGGGCACAGTGTCTGGTAAATATTGGCACTGGTTGGCTGTATTGTTGCCTTTGCCCTCCTCGCCTCTCTGCGGTTTCTTCACATATCTGTATCCCTCTCACGTCCATGACCAGAAGTGGCATTTGTGCACGATAGAATTATATTATTATTACTCGTAACGAACATTTAAATCTGTCTTTGAAACTGTGATGAAATATTGATACATTATTCTAACATTAATCGGAAAAAATGGTCGTACTTAACAGGTAGTAATTCTTGACATTCAGGTTGAAATGATTGAATTTCTGGTATAAAACCCAACATCTTCTGAGCTTGACAAATATATTTTTCAACATCCTAATCGTGGTGATAGGAGCACCGACAGGAGAATGGCTGACGGAAGGAAACTGCGACCACTGGCAACTTCACGCACATTACTACCCTCCGCTATTACGGTCTGCCTCCGTCCGCAAGTTCATGGTCGGATATGAAATGCTGGCTCAGGAACAGAGAGATCTCACTCCTGAGCAGGTTTGTCTCCCACTGAATGCACAATAAGCATTAAAATATTTATACTTCCTATCAAGAATTTCAATTAATTTTCAATCAAATTGACATTAAAAAAAATTTGTTTGCCATAGATTATTAGAGCAGCACCGTGGCCCAGTGGGTAGCGCTGTCGCCTCACAGCAAGAAGTTCCCGGGTTCGAATCTCGGCTCGGGTGCCTTTCTGTGTGGAGTTTGCATGTTCTCCCCGTATCTGCGTGGGTTTTTGCCGGGCACTCCGGTTTCTTCCCACAGTCCAAAAAACATGCTGCTGCATAGGTTAATTGGCTTGCAGACTAAATTGCCTGCAGTGCCCGGTGATGGACTGGCGTCCCATCGTGGGTATATCCCTGCCTTGCGCCCTGTGTCTGCCGAGATATGCTCCGGCTCACCGCGACCCCGTACAGGATAAAGAGGTTCTGACAATGAGATGAGATAGATTATTACTTTGACATAGGCTGAAAACAACATTGCAATCATGATCATTAAGAAACATTCCTTAAAGTTGAAAATAATTCGAAAAATTCCAGTTGTCCAAATATCACAGTTTCAAGAAACAGTTGCCAATGCCTGTGATAAATGGCCATTGATATAACAAAAACTGTAATATTATTAAAAGACTGTACATTCAAAAGTTTTTTTTTTGGTACACTTTCAAGTCTATTGACACGATCACCCGTGCACCATCTTTTCACAGGCAGCTGAACGGCTGAGGACTCTGCCAGAGGAGCATTACAAGTTGAAGAAAATGCTTTGAAACTCTTGTTTCGCTATTCATGCCCAGGCCATGTGGCTTTAATGTTAAGTCATCCTTTCTGAATGCATAATTGAAGTGGTTGACATATATTAACGGTGCTGAATGAATAAAAGATTTATTTTACTTTATTTCTTTGATAAATGTCATGTGTACGTTTTTTTTCAGCAATTCAAATTTCAAAATGAATTCAAACAAACTTGAACACCTTTGGTAAAAGCGTGTCCCCTTGGCTGACTCGCCTAATGTATTACTGATATCATGTAATGTTGGTGTAGCTGTTGCTTGTTTGTGCTAGTTTGTTCGTATAAGGTTAATTTGGGCCGAATTTTGTGTGAGCTTGGATGAACGCAAATAAATTCCACCCAATCAGTTACCTTTGTTTACTATAAAAGCCTCTGCACACTGGTATTTGAAATTCATATGTTTTGTGGATTATTTTTTAAAAATGTATATGGTGAATGGTCTCATCTCATCTCATTATCTGAAACCGCTTAATCCTATATAGGGTCACGGTGAGCTGGAGCCTATCCCGGAAACAGGGCGTAAGGCAGGAATACACCCGACGACGGGACGCCAGTCCATCGCCGGGCATTGCGGGACAATTTTAGTCTGCGAGCCAATCAACCTATCCAGGAGCATGCTTTTGGACTGTGGGAGGAAAACGGAGTACCCGGCGAAACCCACGCGGACACGGGGAGAGCATGCAAACTCCACACAGAAAGGCACCCGAGCCGAGAGATATGGTGAATGGTAGAAATACTAAACTCAACCTAGCTTTTGTGGTTTGGTGAGCTCTACATTGTAATTTATGTTGCAATATTTTTTGTGACTATGCATCCAATAAGCATCTCAATCTCTTCAAGTTAGGTTTGTCAGCCCTTGTAAAAAAAGAGAAAAAGATTTAACCACATCTGGCAATTATACAGGTGTTAAGAGCTTAAAACATCAAATAGACACCTTTCACAAAGTGTCTAGTTTGCAGAAAGCCACACATTTGCAGCAAAATATGTAAACAAAGAGCTTTTATATATATGCATTACATATGTATACTGGCAAAAGTTCCCACCTTGTCAGCCCTTTTCATGGAAATGTACAAATGACAAGCTCCCCTTACTAGATGTAATATGGACCGGGTCAAAAAAACTTAAGTGGTTACATCACAGGACAAAAATGGCGATAGTTTGGAGAAACCATGTAGCAGTGACTAAGTCATAGCTCAATAATTTGTAACAATGTTCAAAGTAAATCCACGTAATGACCTGCAGAAAACCAATATAATCGCAGTAGAAACAGCAGCGTAATTCAAGTACATTTGTTAATCATTGTAATTACATCTAAAATGCAATCGAGCTATGGAATACTAGACATCTTACAGTATTGCGGACAAAAGCACAAACCACACTTGTATATATGGCGACAAACATTCACACTTACCCAGTTGAATGCAGGGCAATTGCTGATATCAACACTAATGTGCGGATGATAACGTTCATAAGACTAAACATACAATATTGGCAATCCCAACAATGTCTGGCAACCCTGTTCTGCACTTGCTGCTTGAAATTGATAAAGCCACACACGCTTTGAAGACGACGAGTCTTCTCTGCCCCTTTTTATGCTGGAGTTTCTCATTAAATTTGGAGCCAATCGGTGTTCAGCAATGGTCCTTGACTTTGACCACTTGGTTTGAGAAAGCCTCTTGTTTACGTTATACACCCCAACAGCTCACCCCACCATTGTTTCGTCTGTTGAACAGCTGAGCAGCTGAGAATGCTTCCTCAAACACTTAACTGCTGCTTTTACAGAAGTACATTTCTTATTCATTGATTATTTTAAAAAGTTATCGCCTATTTAAAATGCCAATTCAAGCTCTGGCTCTATTCTACCCGGAACTTTACAGCATGATACGCGTGTTTAAGATGACCCTAACGACGCCGTAAGGGAAGGTCAACTCGCTTTATTATTTATCTCAACAGGCGCCTCCTGCAACCGACCTCCTTGCCTCGTTGCTCCCTCCTTCACCGTCTTTGCACCTGTCACACCTCTAACAGGTACCGCGACCCTACGCCCTATCACCACTTCCGTGAGTCACCATTCGCCTACCACACACCGTCTTCACCAGAGGTCCCCCAGTCAGCCGCACACTCGTCCACACACCCATCTCGCGCCCCAGGTGCCTCGCAATCTCTACCCGCATTGCCACAGTAGGACTCGCACTCGCCTACGTCTGTGGTGCCAAGACGTGGCTGGGTGACATCTGATGGGATATAAAGCGGTGTGCGGAAGCGACGGAGGAAAGTCTGCATGGGAAATAGGCAGCGGAACGACGGGCATGTATGGAGGTGAATCGATAGCGTGCGAAGCGCGGGGTGGGTAGTGAGTTGCGTGTTACTGTTGTTACTGGGTGTGTTAATAACGAGCTGGAAAGACAGACGTCTCCCGTCTCCTCGCTGGATTGGTAGCCGCCCTTGGA
>JAZEWT010000010.1:19243630-19260824 GCA_036362905.1 Mordacia mordax
TCGCTTCTCCTTATTTTTAATGGCGTGTGCACCGAGTAGCGGCGCTCTCGTCCCCGCTTGGCGCTGTGGAACTGTGAATTGGCCATACGGTTGTGTTGTGTCTCGTGTTGGGTGAGCACTGTGTGGCGTTTAATGCCGGAGAGCGGTTTTGAGAGCCAAGAGCCCGCCGCATCTGCTGTTTGGTGGTGTTTGAGGGACAGGAAGCCGGGATCACAATCAGTGTTGATGATATTAATTGCGCTTCGAGAGCGCTTGTCACCCGAGTGTCACAAAGCGCTGCATAGAGCTGTGGAGAGCCTGACATTTCAGCTGCAACGACGACATATGAACGGCAATAACGTTTTATTTGTTACAAATCTGAGCTGTGGAGAGAACGGCATAACAACAACAACATCCGAGCAGTTCAATTGCGCGGCAGACGATTGCTTTCCAACGCTGTTCTTTCGGCATAGCCGTGTCGAGCGCTTCCCCTCGCGCACCTTCGTTACGTTTCGCCCCCTCCCCCCACGTTGGACTGGTGCCCGGTCGTTCTGAGACTGAGTTAAACACGAGTGTGCTGTGCTATATGTGCTCGCCGATGATGCCTGCATGCGGGCAAGGTAGCGAACTGCCCTCGACATCGGGGAAACGTGTTTTTCAACATCAATCGTCCTGGCAAGAGTGTCTTTGGAGGGTGGGAAGAAAGCGGAGTACCCCATAAAAACCCCCGCGGACACGGGAGGACATGCAAACTCCACACAGAGATACACCATAGCCACGAATTGAACCAACGACCGTAGTACCGTATGGAAGCAGCGCAAACCACTGTGATGCCACCGTGCCCACTCCCTTGACTGGAATATTCGGATGATTTTATATCGTTATAATGAACAATGTGGTTAGGTTGTTATAGAATTGTCCACTTGCTATGTGGTATTTAACTCTGGCCATAAGTCTCACATTTGGTTTGCTCGCGGTGTGGACAATACTTTTCACTCCCCATATGTTTTTATATCTCAGCATCATTCATAATTCTGCTTCTAAAAGCAATTTCAATTCCTCATAGGCTGAACTGTTTGACCCGCAGAAAACCCCACACATTCATCAATACACATGGATGACAAGAGCCATGAATATGTATTATTACCTAAAGCGTCAGCAGCCCTTGTGCAGGTGCTGGGTGGATTATTATATCGTATAATTGTATGTAGTTTTTGGCATAGGTTAATAATAATTGCATTTATTGAGTGCATTTCACCCGAGGGTCACAAAGCGCTGCACAGAGCTGCGGAGAGAGCGGCATATCAACAACGACATCAAAACAGAAAACCAGCAACAGTACCGTTTTTTGGGGTTTTTTTTTTACAAATCCGAGCAGTGGATAGAACGGCATGTCAACAATAACATCAGGACATTTCAACTGCAAATCAAATAGAAATAAATTATAGGACCTAAAGTAAGCGGAAAACGATCATGCCTCTTTAATCAGCTTTCTTGATGAACACTGACAGCAACCAACTTGGTTTTACACTGACATTGCATCAAAGAGAATATGACGATGCAATATTGCCATCAGGGCCGTACAATCAATGTCTTTCACAGCGACCATTGTATTTCACCGGAGCTAAATAAATTACAAGATGCACGGTTACTAAAATTGGGAATATTTTAACAATATATAATTATTATTGTAGCGCCTTTTTCTGCTCACTCAACGTCCCTTGACTGGGCTACGTACATTGTTTAATGACTCTTCTTACTAGGTGGGTCTCCTACTACATGACATTCATATGCTGGATGTTACTCAACATCTCTAACTAGTAAGCAAATTTCAGCGGAGCTTAGCACTGGTCTTAGTTAAGAGTCCACTGTTTATTACTTGACAATATCCCTTCTTGTGCAAAACATTTGCAGTCTGATATTTCAAAAAAACCAAGACTATATAATTCCACCCCCCTCCACAATTTGATGAACTGTCACCATGATTATCACAATTCAATTAAATAAATTATTCTCTTTTGCCTTTAAATAACATGCAATTGTTACAAACGTTGTATTAACTAGCAGGGTTTGCGTGAAAAAATCGCACAACACCATTAAACCCATTATTTATTAATACACATGCACAATTCAATGAATGTATTGAGAGCAATAATATGTTTAATCAATGAACCGTAACATACCTGCTAATTATTAAACTTGAGTGGCTTATTTTCCAACAGTACTTCACAAACTAATATTTAGCCCCAAAACAAGATTTATGTATAAAAATTAATTAACCAATTTTAACTTGTGAAAATCAGCAAGCTTTGAGTGTTGAACACACAAACTCAGTGATCTGAGTTTTAACGACAGGGCAAGACAAGACCGGGCAGCACAAATGTACATCTTAACGGGTGCTGGCCTCCCAACCTCTTAACTAATCTGCACTGATCAGTACGGCTTGGATACGCATTATACGGTACAAAGCGCATATACATCAACGCTTGACCCAATAATCCCTCGCATAATACCTCATGATGAGGGTAATCAGGCATCGTTAGTCCCCATTGTCTGAACAACTCAATTAACTCGAAACACCTGGCTGGATACCTTATAAACCCAACCCCCCCATTGTGTCCTGGCACACCTGATCGCGCGAGTGATGACATCACAACCTCCACATAAACAGAGCCTGAAGCAGTACCAGTCATTCGATCTGCCTGCCCAGGTTTGGTGCGGGTGCCTGATGATGCTGATTGCAATTGTCAGCGAAACGTCGTGTGTGTCTTCTTTGTAAAATATTGTGGGGTCGCTTTTCAACTCACCCGTGTGCTGAGATGGTAAAGGAATTGGCGCGTTTTCTATTCAGCACGGTGTGTCGAATTACGCGAATTGTTTGGACAAAGGGCCAATAATGTCCGATTACCCTCACCATGAAGTGGTATGCATGGGATTGGTGCTGAGATTGCAAGGGAATTTGCACGTTCTGTTCATGTGACAAACCTTACTGATTGGCCGTGTCGGGTGGTGGAGGGTTAAACGACACTATTTTTTGCATGACCTGGCCCAGAAAAATAAATTTGGTCGCAATTACTGTTTTTATACGATACATCTTACATTAAACCATTTCCCAATATGTGTATTATAAACACTGATAATTTTGCATTTTAAAATATTAGTTGAAAATCTGATTGTATTTTACATGTTGTTCATGTGCTGCGACATGTATATTAAAAATCCCCCATTTTTTTGTTGTTGCTGATTTTCCATTCGAATGTCGTTATTGACGTGCCGCTCCCTCCGCAGCTCTGTGCAGCGCTTTGTGACCCTCGGATGAAAAGCACGAGATAAATGCAATTAACATTGTTATTAAATTAACATGCATGCAATGGATGTCCTTCGTTCTCATCTGCCTCGAATTGCTTTCCCTTTGAAATTTGAAATGCCTCTACCTGCGCCCATTTGACTCGAGACTTAAGAACTCTCCAATTTCATCTGAAGCCGCTATTGTGCAGAGAGATGTTCATACAGTTGAACAATATTTGGGTCATTTTTTTACGTAATACACAGCCGGTTTATTATTCTTTATCCAGGATTACTTTGATCGGCCAGGTGCCCCCCAAATTCCCTTCCTCATCCGATCTCATTTGTGGACATCCTTGGGGGTGAGACCCATTCATTTAATGTCATCCTTCATAATACAAAACAATTTTGAATTATATAGGAATGTGTGTGTGTGTGGTGTGTGTGCGTGCTCAGTTTCAGATTTTGGAGCAGCATTTGTGACACAAACCCGGCAACCATGAGCAACGACAAGAAGCAGCAAACCCAAGTGGACACTCAGGCCTTTGACCAGCTCTTTGGCCAGCTTTCAGCTGACCTCACCCAGGCTGACCTTGAGCATCCTGAGATTGGTGATGCCATCAAGAGGCTGAAGGAGGTGAGGCAGTGAGAGGGGGTTGTACCGGTATCACCCGATGATGACGATTTATTTATTTTATTTATTTTCTGCTGAATTTGTGTCCTATAAGTTATCGCTACTGTTTGACTTTCAGCTGAACTGTGTTGATGTTATTGACAGGCCGTTCTCTCCACAGCTCGGATTTGTACAAAAAACAAAAACCCCAAAAAATGTTGCTGATTTGCCATTCTCTGTCGTTGTTAGTGTGCCGTTCTCTCCGCAGCCCTGTGCAGCGCTTTGTGACCCTCGGGTGAAAAGCGCTCTATGAATGCAATTATATATTAATGCTTAAATAATTATTAATTATTTAACACCAACGTTTCGCGTTATGTGCTGGGAGTGTCTTCTGTTCAGCTATTCGGGCTTGTTGACTTAATTTCCTGAAAAATATCCCAGCACATGGTGCTAAAACTTGAACATTATGCCGAGCAACATAAAATAACAACCCAAAAAAACATGTGGTCTATACAGCACAACCACATAAGAAATTATGATATTTGTCACTACTGCAGCATTGTGTACCCTGGTTGAAACGCTCTTGCTTGTTGATGGGGAGAGAGATTTGCTTGTCGGACGTTGCTATGTGAAACCTGCTATCCAGGTTGTGGAGTACAACGTACCAGGAGGGAAACGGAACCGTGGGCTGTCTGTGATCACCTCTTTTCGTGAGCTGGCCAGTACGTCACAGCAGACAGAGGAGAATGTCATGCGAGCACTGGTCGTTGGCTGGTGCGTTGAGCTGGTAAGCGCTACGCAAGAGTTGTGTACTGGGCATGGTGGCGTACATCTGTCATGTGACACGTTGGAAAGGAGGGTTGGTGGATATTTGTGGAATTCTTAACTGCTAGTTGGTTAAGTGCTCAGAAGATAGCACTACCGTAAGTAGGTTCATCTGTGTAGTCTTTAGAGTCTTTATTCCGTGACATGCAGTTTTTACAAGTACTGTCCTCCAACGTCCACCCATATAAAAACAGTCCTTGAAAACGACTTGGGCAAATATCACAATTTTTGGAGCCTCTGGAAGTGTTCTAAACACAGTGCCAACTCAGCAGTACAGTCTTGTCATTCTTACAGCTCCAGGCATTTTTCTTGGTGGCCGATGACCTGATGGATCAGTCGACAACAAGAAGAGGACAGCTGTGCTGGTACAAGAAGGTACAACGTGTTTAACAGTAGCACAGTATTAAGAAAATTCTTGTGTTGCTTTCAGCTCTGTTGTTGTTATGTCTGACAGAACGATGAGTATATAGCTAAATAAACGTGCTTTGTTTTCACAGGAGAATATAGGCAATGATGCAATCAACGATTCCTTTCTTCTGGAGGCCACCATTTACAGGCTGCTGAAAAAGTATTGTCAAGGACAGCCCTACTACCTACACCTTCTGGAGCTCTTTCTGGAGGTACTTGCTAAGTATCTACCGTTAAAACGTAAACGTTTAAATGATAAAGGCAAGTGTAAATCTATTTGCGCACAACTGTCATATGGTGAGCATCACTTGATAAAGTGTGACCCAGCCATACCTTGTTCATCTGCCATAGCTGGTGGAAAGCCCTCCACTATAGAGAGCACTTAGAGGTCATATGGACGATCTTCTATGACTATTCACTTCTACCATAGCAGAGTATTGTGTTTCAATGATGTTGGCATTTACTGACGTAATTGTTTAATTTCCTTCCAAGGGTTTTAAAAATTTTACTTCATAATGCCTTTCCAACAGGCTTCAGTCTTGTGGGTTTTGGTCATTAACACTGCTGCTGAACAATTATTGTTGTTGACATGCCGTTCTCTCCACAGCACTTTGCAGCGCTTTGTGAACTTCGCATGAAAAGCGCTTTAGAAGTGCAAGTTTTGTTATTAATGTAACTTAAGCAAATTATGAAATAGATAATGGTGAATGTCATGTTGAGCTGTTATAATTTTCTGGCATTGAAATGTTTGCATGCCTGCTTGAATGCAAATTTCTTTTGCAACATCACACAATATTTTCAAATATCTGCAAAAATGGTCATCTTCCTCCTATTGGTGGGTGTAGCAACAACCGCCATTCCGCACTAAGCTGGTGGCAATTTCACCACGTCGCCTGTGCTAGGCCATATGCACTTTGAGGCTTCGTGAAGTGTCAAAGGTGTGCCAATAAGAGGTCATGGGACAGTCCCGGGTGTTATGCGTTGCCAGACTGAGATGACTGGCAGGTACACCACCTGTTCTCACTACACTGATAACCTGCTGTCTTATGGCCGCCCGGTACTCTGCTCACTGTTGTGAACGTCACTCCTCTGCCCGAGGCTGTTATTGGAGAGTGAGTGCCTCCAACTGCCCCGTAGCGTCCTTCACGACACTTCTATTTCCAAGCCGTCTGGCTCTGCAGGTGTCAGTCTTTAGCAAGTCCACTCAACTCGAGGTTCTCCTTTGCCACATCAATCCATCTCTTCAGCCCGTGCCATCGTCATTTAGCCCCCTCTATCCGGCCAAACAGAAACTACTTAGGCATGTGGTGGCTAGGCATGCGGGCTACATGACCCAGCCACCGCTGAAAGCCCACATGAATTCATTATTAAAAGTATCTTATTTGCTCTAATTACAATTTTACAGGGTTAATAAAGCCTGGTTATTTTCTCGGTGTTCGGTCCTATTTTTTTCAGACGTCTTACCAAACTGAGCTGGGACAAGCACTGGACCTCATGACCGCACAGCCAAATAAAATTGACCTGAGCATATTCACCGAGCACAGGTACGACCCAGAGCTTCCCTTGCAATGGACAGTTTCTATAGGCCCTTGTTGGTTATCCAGTACACCCTTAACGTTGAAATCCTGAAAGTCACGAATACCATTTTTACATTTGACTCGATGCACTAGCCCTCACTTTTATTTTAGGGGCCATATTAGGGGCTATGCAATGGCCATATGCATAATCTGTCGTGCGATGCGAATAATCTCTGATAATAGACCATGAGATGAAGATAGTGGTAGATGCAGGACATGGAGCACTGTTAAGGGATTCCTGCTCAATAAAGACTTAAGGATATCGCTTGGGTTTCTGACGATTCAGAGTCTAAGATGCCTTGCCTGATTTTATGTTTGCGGGCTAAGATTTATAAGGCGCTATATATTCTTAATCCAGAATTACGATATTTCAGGGCAATGGTGTAGAAACACACGTTCAGTGTATTACCAATTCAGTCCATAACAAACAGGTAGCTATAACATGGGAACTGACCAGTAAACTCACGTGCAATTTTTTTGCGATTACCAATAATTGCATGTTGTTTTCCAGTGCAAAGGTCATAAGGGTAAATTTTGTTAATTTTATTTTGTATCAACATTTCAGATACAAATCAATAGTGAAATACAAGACGGCATATTATTCATTCTATTTGCCTGTTGCTGCTGCTATGTACATTGTAAGTATGTACACTGAACTGTCACATAACCATATACACTACTATAAATAAGCAAAATTTTTGAAATGGCATGCACATCAGCAGAATTTCTAATTAATGCACGTTTTGTTGGTGGCCTTTTTTCAGGCTGGGATTGAGAGTCAAGAAGCCCATGAACATGCAAAATCAATTCTGCTGGAGATGGGGGAGTTCTTCCAAATCCAGGTGTCACCAGCACTTCTTTATATTTGAGATATAGTTGACACATCTGAACCACTTCCTCTTGTTTAGAAACAGCATCACATTCCAACTCTCACGGATAGGGTGGTAAATGTTTTAAGACATAACACCTCTAAGGCATTACAAATAACAATTGATTATTTAAGCTGCGATTATATCTCGCAATAACTTTTTACATAACAGATTGTATGACTTAAATTTAACCATTTTCTGTGAGGGAACAGAAAAGTAGTTGTGATGTGCAACATGGGGCAAGGACACTTTTGTGTTTTTTTTATGTAATAACTGATGAACTGTCGTTTATATTGACTGTTATTTTCCAGTCCCTGATGACACCACACATGTGCCTGCCATAGGACGATTACCTGGATTGCTTTGGAGATCCAGAGGTGACAGGAAAGATCGGTACCGACATTGAAGATAACAAGTGTAGCTGGCTGGTGGTGCAAGCCCTTCAGAAGGCCAGCCCTGAACAGAAAATTATCCTGGAGGTAAAGTTCGTGTGATCCATTATCCATCCACCAGATGGTGCCCTATTCCCACTTTTTACTGTAATCTAAAAGCGGTATCGAACTAGATTCTTTGCAGAGTTATAAACATAATACACATATTCTAATAAGTTTCAGACCTTTCACAGTTCACTGCTGGATTAAGTCCTCTATATGTTGAATCCGTCATGGAGGATATTTGATCTACTCAGTGCTGATTAGTGCAATTTTGTGACTGGTTCAGACATCACTTCCCACTGATGTTAGCCATGGCTGAGAATTTAATTCAAGTCACTCTGTTCTTAGCACAGTGAAATACCAGCACCATTGCAGCACCCCCCTGATTATTATTACATTCTAGTAATAATTAACAACACTAAACACATGTAATAACTAGAACAGGTTTTTACCATTTCTGGCAATTATACAGGTGTTAAGATCTTAAAACACCAAAATAGACACATTTCACAATGTGTCTAGTTTGCAAAAGCCAAACATACTTGTGGCAAAATATGCAAACAGGAAGCTTTGATAACATATGCATTGTCCTTCAAACTGATTGGCCTACAGCAGACATGGCTTTCTTTTGAGCCTGATTGTCAGTGTCAGCCAGATTATGCCAAAAGGCAGTCAGCTCAGGACAATGCTGTATCAATGCATAGTAGCTCAGGTGGTGCTTTTTAAGCTATGGGTACTTTATGCCTGTGTACATATGTAATAAATAGAACAGGTTTTTACCATTTGTGGCAATTATACAGGTGTTAAGATCTTAAAACACCATATTGCCTTGTCCTGCCACAAGTATGTGTGGCTTTAGCAAACTAGACACATTGTGAAATGTGTCTAGTTTGGTGTTTTAAGATTTTAACACCTGTATAATTGCCAGAAATGGTAAAAACCTGTTCTACTTATTACATATGTACACTGGCAAAAAGTACCCATAGCTTAAACACTAAATACAATTTACGGCACGTGCATATTCGTTTAATGTTGAAGGTATTTTTTTCGAAGAGAGAATGACTCGGAGGCACGTAGAAACCGCAACATTTGTCAGACACTGCGTCCGATATGTTAATGTTATCGGCAATGATTTTTTTTTAGTCTTGGGAGGAAATCTTGAGAACCCAGAGCAAGCCCACACAGAACTGGGGAGAAAAAACACAAACGCCACGCAGAAAAGTGCCTGAGGTGGGAATTAAATCACCACCTCAGGCAGGAGCTTCTTTGTGAGGCACGAAATTTACCACTGCACACCCCTACTAAAATTTAATGTGGTAGATTTGTCTTTGTATTTATTTCCTGTTATGTCCGGAATAATGACACTCATAGCCAAATTACTAAGAGTCTTAAACATGAAACCGATTTTTTGTGATACTGTATTCGCAATTGTGCACACATTTTAAAAGCACTTGTGTTAATGACAGTTGGTGGTGTTATTAACGAATGTGAGTTATATTGTAGGGACTGTATTGTATGAAACATTGTCGACTCTATGGGCATGCACATATTTGTGAAAAATATTTTGAAGCGGATGTTACTTTTTCTGAAGCTTAATTCGTTATCAGTATCTGTTTCATGCTGTAAGAGGGTCGTGGTAGGCCTAAGCTTAGCTCACCAGACACGGGGTGCAAAACATGGCTATACCCAGGATGGGACACCAGTCCATTTCAGGGCACCAGGGTAATTTAGTCAGGCCAGTTAATCTCGCAGCATGTTTTTGGCCTGCCAGAGTAAACCAATCTTCCTTGTGCACAGGGGAACATACAAACTCCAAACAGAAAGGCACCCGACCTGAAAATCAAACCCAGGATCTTTTTACTCTGGGACACTGCTTACCGCCCCACCATGCTGTCCTATTCACTCCATCAATTTTAATACCATAATTATTCATTTGGCATGTTCCTCAATATAGTGTATCAATACCCACTTAATCCTGTACTCGGTGATGGGGGGGGGCGGAGACTATACCGGCCAATAGGCGGCTCAAGGCGATGGAATACCCAGGATGTGACGTCATTATATCGCAGGGCACACTTTTTGTGGAAATTTACTTAGCAGGCCATTTAACCTAGGCAACAGTGTGTCTTGGGACAGTGGGAGGAAACCGGAGTACCAACGGAAAACAAACGCGCACACGGGGAGAACACACAAACTCCAGACAGAAAGACACCCTGATTATTTTAAATTCGTTCCATTAGAACGATCCAGGACATGACCTTAAACACAAAGAAGATGTGCGATTTGCTTGTTAACTCCAGCGCCCACATGGCTTTATGTTTTATGTCACAGGAGAACTATGGACGTCACGATGTTGAAAATACAGCCCGCGTCAAGGAGCTGTACACAGCGCTGGAGCTTGAGCGAGTGTACCATGAATATGAGGAGACTAGCTACCGCACGCTCATGCTGCTCATCAAACAGCATGCCGGCAGCCTGCCCGAAGAGGTATTTTTGGCCTTTGCTCGCAAAATCTACAAGCGCCAAAAGTGAACGCGTCCCCTTTCCGGTGTTTTTATTTTTGTAGGTCAAGCGCACATTAGCCTGCAATGTTTGGCTACAAATGAAGACGGAGGTGTCTTTGCTTTGAAGCTGTCTGAAAAATGGAATGCAAGGTACACATCCGTGGAAGAATGTTTACCGATCATACGACTGAAGCAGCCATCTGAATTGTGTTTGTCTACCAGAATTAACTTTTGAGTACAGTGAGTCTCTGTTAGCACATGGTTGGCCACACCACACTCAACGTGTTTTTCAGCTCCTTGGCCTAGGATTAAGAGTAGACCAGAGTCGCTGGGTAATTAGATGTGCGTCTGTAATGATGCCGGTTTTCACAGCTCGATGTATGAGAATTGCTGTTGAGCTGTTCTTTGCGGGTTTGTCGTGAGCGTATTTCTCTTCAGTTTAACGATGTATGAAGATGCCTCCCACATGATGTGAAATGTCACGAAGAAGAGAAATACGCTCGCCATGGCAGAGCTAAACGTAGCAGTTCTTAGAATATGCGTATTATCCAGAAGACGTGCTTTGAATTGCATTTAATGGTGATTTTGCGCTCTGCACACTTATTGGCAATGAAACTCAGATCCATACTTACACTTGTATACCCACAAAGCCTTTCATTAGAAATTGATCAAGTGATCCACCGTAGAAGTACAACCTTCGTAGGGGATCAGGGGAGTCACTTTTCCTAATTTTGCAAACATGCAATACATCTCTTGATCATTTTCACCCTTAGCTGTGGCAGCATTGCTTCTACCTGACTTGACGATTGAGCACCTTAATGAAACAGCTGTATGTTGCGTGCAATGTGCTGATGAAATGGAAACATTAATTCTGATCTCCTCTATAGCTAACGGTAACCCAATTAACATGGAACTGTGTGTCAGTGTAGGGGTGACTTTGGCCCAATGTTGTGGAATGTTTACTGGGAACTACTAACCATAAGCAATTTTACACAGCTGTTAAATGTGCATGGTATTCTGTGGGTAGACAATATACAATGCAGGGGTTGTAATAATCCATCATCTGTCAGGCGGGTTAATTTCATTCAAGTAAGTGAATACTGTTCGATTAACCATGTATGCTAATGGATGTCTTATGTGGGTTCACTGAAAGAGAGTCGCATTTTTCTCCACTCTGATATTTATGTTAAACTTTGAAAATGAGTTAATAAAGGCGGTGATTTTTCTGCAATGTTTATTCCACACGTATATTATTTTCCTGTATTTACATTTCCACCAAAAACGTCCAACCATTGATAGCTTATCTATGTAATTATTACAATGCACAGCCTGTAAGTGTTGGTGTGTAGCATAACAGTCGTGGAACCAGATAGCATTCTACTTCTATGAAATTCCATATTTATCACGGTAAATAAAAAAAACTACAAGTACCTACAGCATTACATTTGTTTATATTAGACCTTATAGTACAATCTATTTAAATCGTGCATAGGCATAGGGTGGTTTTGATATTTTACATGGATTTTAATCCTTACACAGTACAGCTTTAAGAACCTTAATTGGCATAAACACATTTTCACATGCGAGTTGGCATAAGAGCAGTTATTGTAGTGTAAATGTTACCATTTGATTTTTTTCAGGAAGGTTTAACTGCAAAAGTGTGTCGTTTTGCATTGCACAACTTTACATCTGAGAGAACCAAAGTTTGCGAATAATTTCTGTGCATGCGGGGCCATATTGCCGAAACTGCTTATAGGTCAGAAAGACATGTCCCGTCTCCATCGGGCAGCTTGCTTCATGTGGGTGTTGACATGATTATTCATAAACTATCTGAATGAAAAAAACCTAGAACTTTTTTTACATGCAAAGCACACCTTTTCGTGTTTTGTTAAACATAAAGGAACATCTCTGAATTCACATCGAGGGCTAAAGTCGCCATCTTCCTGGATTGGCAAGGAGGTGTCCTTTTGTCATTGGTGCATGCTGTTCTGTTGACAGCGTGTCACGAAGTGCCAGTTTGCCTTGAATCAGCAGAACTCCGCTCCCAGAATAATTGCCGCAAACACCAACATGATGAATGGCAATGGAGGTATTGAAGTGGCCTTGTCTGTTAAACAAGTTACGTTGTGAATTATAACAAGGTCACAGTTATTGCAGGAACATCACTTGAAAAAAAAATTGAAAAACTATTAGAAAAATAACTCCTGATTTAAATGAATACTGAAATTATAGATGTGTCTGAAAGCTGTTGATGCTTACTGCATAGCAAGGTGATCCCCTGGCTCCACTCGCTCCACTCCCCATTGTTGGCAGCATCCTTGGCTGCAACTTGGATAACGTATTGCACATTTGGAAGCACACAAGTCAAGGTATAGTTGTATGTGTTATTGCCCGAGACTTTGACCTGGAAAATGAAAAGGCACACCTTCAAACACACGAAGCAGATACTTTAAACCGTTTAAATACCATTAAACAAATAAGATGATTTAGAGCGGTGGTGTATGCCTTTCAAGCCACTAAAAACAATTCCCAACAATGTTTAGTGAAACAAGTAACTTGTATTTGACTTTATATAGGTGTCTGGTATTTTTAAGAACGTAACACTTATTGCCAGAGAAATGAGAATAGCCTCTCTTTTTTTTACATATCTATACTGGCAAAAAGTACCCATAATTTAGTCATCGGTCTGACCCTGTGTTATGTATGTCTGAACAAATCTGCAAAAAGTAAATGCCTTCATTTTTAAACAATTCTTAGCATTTTTGTTCCACATGGAAACGCAACGTAGCACATTATGTAAAACAACCACACAAAATATCAGGACATACCACGTCGACGGCGTTGAACCTTAGTCTGTATTGCAGAGGGAAGACCTCTGGATGTAGCCAGGAGGCAGGTAAATCCCAGCGCACGGACAATAAACGGCTGGATCGACGTGGTAACAGATCTGACGGACATTCCTGCAGTGCCACTGGAGGTTCAGGCCTCACTGGGGGGGGGAGGGGGGACACAGCATAAAATTGAGACGCTCGCAGCTAAGCTGTGACAGCCACGACTTGATTTATCTTAGAATACTATCGCAGTTGCTGGTAATCCGCAGTTGGGCACGTTACTAATAACCACATCCATAGCGAAACGTAGCCTGGATATGGAGGTGTGTCTGGTGCTGAAGATGTCCTTGGGTTGACCCAATAAACCGAGCCGAAGCTAGTCCCTAGTTACACATTTTCATTCAGCTTCAACACAAAACGAGGATTGAAACAACTATTTTGACATTACAGACTTGCAGCTGTAGCTCTCCAGATCATGTTCTGATCGCAATCCGAATATGTCTTTCGTGTTGAAATATGAATTACATTTCATCCTGCTGAACAGTTCCTCTCATGGATCATAACCTGATTGAGGTGTTGGTAAGGGGGGACGGGGGTTGCAGTTTCAATGAACCCCAGAGCTGTTACCTGGAATCTACGACTCACGGTAAGTTCTACCTTGGTGAAGAGGTCTGAGGAGAGGTTCCATGCAAGTAAAGATACAAAGACCCCCAGACTAAAGTCGGTTCTTGTCAGGAAGGGCCATAAAATTATGCTCCAATATAATAATAAAAGGGTGGCACGGTGGCCCAGTGGTTAGCGCTGACGCCTCACAGCAAGAAGGTCCCGGGTTCGAATCTCTCGGCTCGGGTGCCTTTCTGTGTGGAGTTTGCATGCTCGCCCCGTGTCCGCGTGGGTTTTCGCCGGGTACTCCGTTTTCCTCCCACAGTCCAAAAGCATGCTCCTGGATAGGTTGATTGGCTCGCAGACTAAAATTGCCCCACAATGCCCGGCGATGGACTGGTGTCCCGTCGTAGGGTGTATTCCTGCCTAACGCCCTGCGTTTTCGGGATAGGCTCCGGCTCACCGTGACCCTATATAGGATTAAGCGGTTTCAGATAATGAGATGAGATGAGATAATAATAAAAATAATTGCACTTCCAGAGCGCTTTTCACCCGAGGGTCACAAAGGGTTGCACAGAACTGTGGAGGTCAACGAGACAACTGAGTATACCTGGATAATGGTATGTGTGCTGTTCTAGGTTGATACATCACAGATTTAAATCAATCTTTTAGCGTGTTTTTTTGCAAAGGTTTTTTTATGTAGTGTAAGTTATCAAGAGCGGACTTTCTTGCATACAAGCAAACGTCAACAAACTTCAACACAAGGCAGGTCAAGCAACACACTAAATATTTTAAAAGAATCTGCTCACTGACATTTGTCAGCAAGCATGAAGCAAGTTTAAACCGCATTAAAGCCATATACACAAGGGAGATTTGGCCTTACCGAAGTTTTTTAATTGCAGCTGGGTAGTTGAATTTGTGACCCCAAATGAGTTTAAGGCCATCACACGAAACTCAAGTGTGGGTGATGGATTTCTTGGCCACGTGCCGATGCACATATTGCCACCACCCAGCAAGGTGCAGTCCACCACAGAGTCATTGCCCACGAACCTAAAACCGCACGCAAACCCATAACAAAAATGTGGCTCTAATGCTGTGTATTGGCACTTTGAACAGATATGTTGCTTTTTAAAAATATAAACCAATGCCAGTGTACATGTTTCGATATGCCACCTCTCCCGTCGCTGTTGTGATAACTTCTCAGCGGTTACCTACGACGCACTTGCACCGTAATTGTGCATCATACTGCCCATGAACTTGGACTCACCAGTACTGCGCTTTGAAGTGTATCTTGTTCTCATTACTCCACGCACACTTAAAATGTACATAATTCACTGCACTGCATTGTATCGTTGCTTGTTGTGGCATTGCTGGGGAAAACAACGGGAAATAGAATAAAAATAGAGGTTACACCATGTTTGAAATATTTTTGTACACACTTTGGATAATGTTCCTGAAATTATTTTGATTATCTCATCTCATGTCATTGTCAAAAACCGCGTAGTCCTGTACAGGGTTGCGGTGAGCCAAAGCCTATCCCAGCAGACGCAGGGCGCAAGACAGGGATATACCCACGATGGGACGCCAGTCCATCACCGGGCACTGCGGGCAATTTAGGCTGCAAGCCAATTAACCTGTGCAGCAGCATGCGTTTTGGACTGTGGGAGGAAACCGGAGTGCCCGGCAAAAACCCACGCGTACACGGAGAGAACATGCACACTCCACACAGAAAGGCACCCGAGCTGAGATTCGAACCTGGGACCTTCTTGCTAAGAGGTGACAGCGTTACCCACTGGGTCACCGTGCCACCCATTATTTTGTATATTCATCTGAAAATTCCTTGAATGCAGAACTACTGGAATGCATGTCAGTGCGTTGAGAAGTGCATAATATACATAGCATGTTGGCATGCCGTTCTCTCCACAGCCCTGTGCAGCGCTTTGTGACCCTCAGGTGAAAAGCGCTCTATAAATGCAATTATTATTATTATTATTATGTTGTAATCTCCGGTTCCTTCTAAGGCCCTTTTAACGAATCTGCTTGCCAGCGTGGTGAAGTACGATTAAACTTCCAAGGGCCGAAACGGCTTTCAGCGGTGACACTCCAGCAGTGGATTTACAAATGGTTATAAGTGATTAGATTTTAATATAGATGTATTCTAAACATATCGAATTACTATACTCGCTTCAGTATCAGTACCCACAATCTTGTTAATGGTCGCGGGGGACCAGAACCTATCCCGGCAGACACAGGGCACAAGGCAGGGCTCGACTGAGGACATGGCGCAAGTACATCGCAGGGCACTTTTTTGGGACAATTTACTCAGCAGGCCAATTAACCTAGGCAACAGCGTGTCTTTGAACGGTGGGACGCAAACTGGAGTACCTGGCGAATATCCACGCAGTCACGGGGTGAACAAATAAGCTGCAGACAGAAAGGCGCCCGTGAACCGAACCTGGGACTTTCTTGCCCGTGAGGCAGCAGCCCGACCCTCGGCTCTGGAAGTGCTATTATTATGACTCACTGCGCAACCCAACTATAAATACTGCTGTTCATTTAAGTATTTTTGACAGGCCACTGCTGAATGGAGGACTCTGTACGTCATGTAACGGGGATTGTTTACCTATAATCCACTCCACTGCCCAGTGGATTTGAGAGGACTAAAACCAGTTGAGATGTAATGCCCCGCTTACGTTAGCCATCAAATTCGGGTCACTCGGTTGACAGTTGGAGTGCACGAATGATTGTGCCACTTGCTCCGCATCAAACATTTTCCACTGGTATAATTGTGCACATCTGCATCACTGCACATAAAAGTCGCAGTGTCGTTTCACAAGTGACAAAACGTCGTGTCTGCGTCTTACTTCCAAGATTAAGAAAAATGTGGTCGACAACGTCTGTCGTGCCGTCGGGGTAACAGGCGTAAGACCCCGCGTATTGTGCACGGGCATTGCTGAGCGTGAGGCGGTTCTGCTGGAGAGTGACGTCGCTGTCTCGTGCCAATCCAGAGCCATTCAAGGTCCACACGAATTGGCCACCCATTGCGTATTCGGGGAACCCACACTGCACGGTCACCTCCGAACCAACAACTCCATACACTGTCGAGACAGAGTGACAAGGAGAAAAATAATGAAGCATTATCTCATCTCATCTCATTGTCTGAAACTGCTTAATCCTATACAGGGTCACGGTGAAGCCGGAGCCTATCCCGGCAGACACAGGGCGCAAGGCAAAGATATACCGACGATGGGACGCCAGTCCATCGC
>JAZEWT010000010.1:19260914-19282863 GCA_036362905.1 Mordacia mordax
TTCCTGCCTTACGCCCTATGTTTCCGGGATAGGCTCCGGCTTCACCGTGACCCTATATAGGATTAAGCGGTTTCAGATAATGAGATGAGATGAGATCCATTGTCATTCTGCAGTGTACTTTATTTCACAATTCAAATTAAACAACTGCAGGTAGTATATGGCGTGAAACAATGAGTCGGTGAGCTAAGAGTCATATATATGTGCACCTCATCATCATCATCTCACTGTCAGAAACCGCTTAGTCCTGTACAGGGTCGCGGTGAGCCGGAGCCTACCCCCGGCAGACAAAGGGCGCAAGGCAGGGATATACTCATGATGGGACGCCAGTCCATCATCGGGCACTGCGGGCAATTTAGTCTGCAAGCCAATTAACCTATGCAGCAGCATGTTTTTTGGACTGTGGGGGGAAATCGGAGTACCCGGCGAAAACCCACGCGGACACGGGGAGAGAACTCGCAAACTCCACACAGAAAGGCACCCGAGCCGAGATTCGAACCCGGGACCTTCTTGCTGTGAGGCGACAGCGCCACTCACTGAGCCACCGTGCCGCCCTATATATGTGCATCTTCAATAACTAAACAAGACCTAAAACGTGTGCACTACAAAAACACCTAGCGCTGTATAAAGAGCAGCAAAGATGTCCAGTGAATTATTTTTGTGACGCAGTCGGATCTTTTGCTCAACAGTGCAACAGTGTAAGATAGCATGGGGAAAGACGCACCTTGCCGTGTTCCTACAAAGACTTCAGGACTCCACTCACTCCACGAGCCAACAAATATGTCGTGGCAATGCACACGCACCACATACGGCTCCCCTTGCAATGCATCAGTGATTATAACGTTATTCTCATCCAAGTCGACCTGCCAATGACCACACAGGCATCTCTTACGTCCACGACACGAGTCACCGAAAATACATTTCACTCAGGATAAATTGTAACGCTTCAGCAATGTATGATTTTTTGCGGAATTGTACTGATGTTTATATGCCAATGTTGCTCGTTTTCAAGGCGCTGCAGTTACTGTACGTGAGATTACTTAGCTTTTCAAAACATTTTTTAAAAATACAAATGCATACATTTCAACAGGTCGGCAGAGTATATCTTTTTGAAATAAATATGCTGCGATCTTATATTTTTATTATACATCTTTACGTACTATAATAAACATTTTGCATCGTAGTTTAATTACGAAATGTGTTTCACCCTACTTTGGTAAAATAGAAGAGGTGAATCCCAGCCAATTTTGCACATCAACATGATATGATACATATTCTGCACACAGCCTTGTACAGATCACCAGCTGAAAAAGGCTGAGATGGTGACATTTAATACCTTGTTTGTTTAATCGTACAGGCCACAATTTTTTGCATAGTTATCAGTGAACCCTCGGGGAAAGGTAGCCACCTGTCAGTGAACATAATACACTGCTAGAATTGGGCAGAGAGATTATGGTAAGGCAAAGCCAACGGACCAGCTCCCTCGCCATCACTCGGCCTGCCCGCTGGCTGCCCTCTTGTTCCGACGGCGCGCACAGCACACGCAGTGGCGACGCCATTCCTCTCACCACCATACACGCAGCTGCCACTCCAGCGAGGAGACGGGATACTTCTGTCTTTCCAGCTCTTTATTAACACTAACCATCAACAGCTCACTAACACACAACACCGCAACACTACTTAACATACGACGCTAGTCACCCCACGCTTCGCGTGCTAACGATCTGCCTCGACTACATCGGACGTCGCTCCGCTGCCACCTCCCTTCGCTTCTGCACATGTACTTATATCTCTCCTCAGACGTCACCCAGCCATGCATGAGACATCACCCCACGTCCCTTAAGCCAATCCGATCATTACACGTCCACCTTGTGTTCCCTTCCCTCCCCCCAGATCACGTGTTGCTTACGAACTCTAGAGGTGGGCACAGCCACCACACTTTGTCACCTCACTTTGTCCTCCTCACCTCGCCTGAGCTTTATCACCTCGGACGACCCCTCGCCCGCGCGCCATCCCCCCCCCCATTCACACCCACATTACCGCGACCCCTCCACGACCCAATTACTGGGGGCGTGGGCACGCAGGCGCACCCAGCCTGTCACAGTGGGAGGCTTGGCACCACAATAAAGAATGCAGGAGAACTACTCATATCCCTGGGCATATTCTTCATATTAGCCACAATTTTAGACGGATAACAAGACGCGCCATCGAGTATTCATGTTCCCCACCCCCCCCCCCCACATTGGGGCAGTAAGAGGATTTCTAATAGGTATTACTGTGTATGGTGCTCTGCTGCTTAAACACACCGTTTGCCAGGTGGACGCCTGCTCTGGCTTGTACTCCATTTGATACTTGAGTTGCAGGGCATTGCTCCACGTGGAAGGTTGCTGCCACGTGACGATAATACTGCTTTTGGCGCTCCTCACACGGTGTGCCATCACGTTCTCTGGAGGATCTGGCTGAACTGATTTGTCCACAACATACAGAAACGGCACATTTAGGCATGCATATGTCATAGACACCACGGATACGGAGTTGTAGAACTGGAACTCTTTACTGTTCAAGTGACAGAGGGAGCAACCGACCTCTCGCTGCCGAGTCAAGCAGTAAGAACATCTGTCCCCTTCATTCTCCTTTAATCCCCTCGCCCTCTCCTCCTCCACCCCCTTTCTTCTCCCAGTTTCCTTCGTTGTGGCCAATCCTCCCAAATCCCCGCGGACTGACATCGTCATCCCACCCTCCCCTGGCATCACCGATCTGGCGAGGCTAACACCATCAGCCTGCCACTATGACCGTGAGCAATGCGCGGCGCTGTATCACGAATGTCCCTAACACATGCACGTGTGTGCCAAAGCAGGCATCCTGCCACGCTGTCCGTGCTGGGATGGAAATATGCAATCAACTCTCCACAGAGGACATTACGTCATACTCATCGTATATGTACATGTAGTGATCATTTCGCTTATGATGCATCAATGTGTTGGTTTAAAATGTGCTGCTCTCTCTTAGATTCACAATATATGCATGGAGTTGTACACGCATGAATCAATTCTTTTCGACTCGTACTGTTTACTGTATCTAATTGACACACCTACTTATACCTCCAAAGCACTGGAAATTATATCCACCTATGAAATAACAGAAAAGTGTATTTTCTAATTGTATAAACACCGAATTGTTGACAGTTCATCAAATTGCAAGGGGGCTGATACATAATCCTGCCAATTGATATGTCGATTAATATTATACAGTAATTGCATCATTAAATACATTACGTATGGTCTAAATCAGGGGTCCGCAACCTCCTGCACCTCAAGACCCATTTGGCCGACTTGGGTCTGGTCTCCACGAACCGTTCGGTGTCACTCGTGATCCACCGGTTGTGAATGGCGGGTCTCGTTAAGTTCAGTCATAGCCGCTGTATATTACTGTACTAAGAAAACCAGGTGTGCTTCACATTGGCTGTAATATAAAATGTGTGAAAATACCTATTAGCGCCAACAAAAATCAGGCAGTTCTGATTTACCAATGCTGATGACCCTGAGCCTGGTATGAAATGTATACGTTGTTGCATAGCAAGGACCAATGTGTCCACAAGACAAATACAGTTGTCATAATCTATCATGATAATGTGTTTTATTATCCTTAACCTTGTTTCATATAACCGGTGCTCGCCCCAACCTGTATAATATGTGCGTACCTCAATCAAACACATTTCGCAGCTACATTATACTTATGACGTACCGATGTCATCTGTATAAGTAGAAGTGTTAATCGTAGATCCAAGGTTGTTGAATGCCGTTACAATAAGTGTGAACAGTTCAGAAACAAATTGAAACATATTTTTTATGAGACAGCTGTCTTTACTGTCTGTGAGACAATCGCTGAATGATTCACCCCTAAAAAACACACACACAAATACACACACTTTAGTCATCCATACCTTAGGTGAATATATATACTGCATCGTTGTAAATAAAAAAGATGTGTTGCCCAGTATTTGGATGAAGTAGAAATATCAGAATATCAATCACCAAAATGTTAAATTTAAGATGATCTAAAAAAGTTTTTTTATTTCATCTGAAAATTTCGTGTAACCAGAAGTTACATCGTTCATATGGCATCACTTTGGCAGCTTTATTTTTTTACAATAAACTTGCTGTCACCTGAAATTTTGGATATGTACTATGTATGTTTTGTTTAAATTATGACCTAAACATCAATATCTAACTGCACGGCTAAAGCAAGACGAGAGCTTAACAAACGCAAGTGAAAATTAAGACATACTAATTCTGCAAGCGAACAAAGGAAACGCTACAGTCATCATCAACACAGATAACTATAAGTTGAAAATGCACCAAAATGTCAGCAACACCACGGTGTATGAGAAACTCAAACGGGACCCAATCAAGAAAATCGAAATCCAAACAAAAACCATCACTGAACTGAATATTTAAAATGAAAAGAAAAGTTAAACCCACAAGACAGCAGAATTCCCAGGCTATACGGCCTACCGTAGATTTATAAAGAGGGGACTCCATACCGACCAATAGTAAGTGCAATTGGATTACCAAGCTGCAAACTCTCCAAATACATAGCCCAAGAACTTCAACCCATAGTGGAGCTCACACCTTCGTATATCCAGAACTCAAGGACCTTCATCGCAGTACTGAAACAAATAACACTCAACGGAACATATCTGATCGTCAGTGTTGGTGTGGTCTCCTTATTTACAAAAACAACCATCGAAGAAACAATCAAAATGACTGAAAAGTAGTTTGACCAGAGGTAAGCAGAGCTGGCGAAGGAATGCCCCACAACATCTTATTTCAAGATCCATGGGTAGTTCTACCAACAGGAAGAGGATGCAGCAATGGGATCACCAGTCTCACCCGCAGCAGTCAACCTGTACGTGAGAGGTTTTAAGGAGGAAGCCATGAACTCATCTAGATTAAAACCCACCCACTAGTATCGATACATTGATGACACATTTGTTGTATGGCCAAACTGAAGACAAAAGCTAGAGGAATTCCTTGGTCACTTAAACGCCATACACCCAAACAGCAAGTTGACCATGGAAACAGAAGAAAACGGCCAAATCCCGTTCCTGGATGTACTGGTGAAAAGAAACGCAGAGGGGACGCTCAGCCACACTTTATAGAGGAAGACAACACATACGGACACGTATTTACACGCAGAGTCTCCACATCACCGGAAACAGAAATGGGGGATACTGCACACTTCAGCCCACCGGTCAAAAACAACATCAGACAAACAACACCTAAAAGACGAGCTAGAACATCCACAATAATCACTACTCAGCAATGGATACACAAAAACAGAGGTCCAACGTCCCATAAACAGTGAACCAAGATAGAAAAACCATGAAAATGAGGAATTATTCCTTCCTCGTTTGTTAAATAATTATTTTCTTTTTTAAAGCGCTTATTTTATGTCCTATAATTTATTGCTACAATTTGACTTTCGGTTGAACTATCCTGATGTTGTTGTTGACATGCCGTTCTCTCTACAGCTCGGATTTGTACAAAAAAAAACAAAAAAGTTATTGTTATTGCTTTGTCGTTCTTATGTCATTATTGTTGACATGCCAATTTCTCCGCAGCTTTGGGCAGTGCTTGTGACCCTCGGGTGAAAAGCATTCTAGAAATGCAATTATTATTATTAATCTGTGAATCAATAGATATTCACAAAAGACAGAAAAAAAACATGAACAACAAACAAAAAATAAGAATAAAGCTCAGCCAAACCTGGAAGATAGTTTTTAAAATCAACAGTCAACAGCCATTAACACTGAACTACGGACTAAATCAGGAGAGAGCATCTAACACGTGCTTAGATAATTGGGCAGGCATTCCTGAAATACAAATTGATCGGTGAGTCATAGGCGGAATTGTATTAAGTTCATTTGAATTCTAAAATGCGAGCAAGACAATGGAACCCTATCAAATGGACCCCCCCATCCATTGTCCCTGGAAGGGAGTGAAGCTGTAGAAGGGAGTGACTTGAAATACAAATAGTAGTCGTACACATGACTCACACACAGAGTGCCTGGGGATGCCTCCAACGTTGGAGGTGAAACGTTGAGAAGGAGAGAGGAGGAGCGATCGATACGGTTATTCCGAAAACGCAGCTTTTGGAAGCAATTATCATGCATTGAGCCGTGAAAACCTGCATCAGTAGAATAATAGTAATTGCAATTCTAAAGCACCTTTCACCCGATGGTCAGAAAGCGGTGGAAAGCGGTGTGCAAAGCATGGAGCTTAATAAGGAGGATTCAAAACAAGTCTCACCTGTATTTAGCGGTGTAGTTGGTTGGTAGGAAGGTTTCTCTGTCTAAATGAAACGTACAGAGGCAATTATTGAAATCCTTACTCCTGCAAGTAACGTTTAGTAATCGTGGAGGATCTGAAATACACCAGAGAAATGTGGTTTGTTCAGACATTACTTGTAAATTCTTTTTTTTTCTGGCAAATAACACGGTTGAAAAAACTAAATGTTGGTGATGCATTATTAATGTTATTTCTCCCTGTGCATACTCACATCCTGGTTTGAATGAAACTCGGTCTAACTCTTGGCCTGTACTGACACTGTAACATGAGTATTCTCCTGTATTCAGAAGAGTGACGCTTTTAAATCGCAGGAGTGTGTTCTGTACGAAAATCGCGGAGCTGTTTTCCAGCGCTGACCCATTTAGACGCCACACAACATCATCGTGACGATTCGTACTTGGAACCTGACACAGCATGTCGAATTGCAGTCCGATTTCTCCGTAAAGAAATCTTAACGAGCCTGTGAACAAAATAAAAGAAACCACATACTCTTAATCCACGTGCTACGTAAAGTGCACTATCATTCTGCAAAACTTAATTTGTTTATTCAATTATATGTAGTGCGCAGCGCGGTGGCCCAGTGGTTAGCGCTGACGCCTCACAGCAAGAAGGTCCCGGGTTCGAATCTCTCGGCTCGGGTGCCTTTCTGTGTGGAGTTTGCGTATTCTCGCCGTGTCCACATCAGTTTTGGTCGGATACTCCGGTTTCCCCCCCATCGTCCAAACATGCGCTGGTGCCTAGGTTAATTGTTCTGCTGGGTAAATTGCCCCGAAAAGTGTGTCCTGCGATATACCGGCGTAACATCTTGGGTATAGCCCTGCCTTTCACCCTGTGTCTGCCGGGATAGGCTCCGGCTCATAGGAGCCGGAGCCTATCCCGGTGTACAGGATTAAGCGGGTACTGACACTGAACTACGTATAGTAATGTACAGTACTGTACCGTTAAATACAATACGCTTTAGCTACACGCGTGAGCTTGCATTCTGTTCATTCTATCCTAGGAATTTCTAGGCTCGGAGGCACAAAAAATAATGGCGCATCGTGGGGTAAATAAAATAAGAGGGAGGACTGTATATGTACATTGGAAAAACCCAGACTTTGACTTGGTCCGTGAAAACGTACAGATTTCCCGGAGTAGCTGCCTCAAAAACGAGAACGGTTAGAGGAATTAAACAGTACAGGTGGCAACCCCCAGTAGGAAGGGTGATGGTGGGGACACTGGAACTCACGAGGAGGACACCATCTGACTGGACGTCAACTACCACACCTGGGACTCAGTCAAAGACCACGGAGTTGAATGGCCACTGCAAGGAGACATTTGCGAAAGTGTTCTCAACTTACTAGCAGTTGTCAAACAGCAAAGGACAGCTGTAACAATGATCCACCTTTTCTCAAAACACGCCATCTGCAAACACAAATGGACATAAAAGTGTTTAAGCACTTAGGGTCAAGTGATTCTGGCTTCCAAAGGAACCGTTACTAAGCTTAATTATTATTATTAGACTAGGACAATACACGACAGTATATGGTGTTGAACAGTACCGTGTGATTAGGAGCGGTGGCCTGATGGTTAGCGCACTGCGCAGTAACTGGGATTCCGATACACATGGCTAACATCAGTGGCGGCGATGGATATCAAACCGGTTCTGAGCCTCCCCTAGGACGACTCGGCCATGCGAAGAACTGTGTGCTGTATAACTTTAAATTCCCTGTTGGGGAAAATGCAGTCAGCGAGTAGCACACGAGGGGGTGGGTAGCCAGAACCACCCGCGGCCACCTTTGTCTCCCGCGTGGCATTGTTTACCCACCGCAGCAGGTACTCGTTTGTGGCTGAGTCGGCTTAGTAGGGGCCCAGAACCGGCTGAGAAACTCCCACCGGTGTTGGCTGTGAGCGGGAACAGAACTCGGATCCGCAGGGTGCTTAGCGCAGTGCGCTAACCGCTGCACCACCGCTCCTCACCTGTCCACACACCCCCTCCTCGCACACACACCTTTCTTTTCCCCATATTATTCACACGCCTCCGTTAAATGTAACATCGCTTGCCCCAACAGCCGATGAGAGGCTATGATACGAGCGACCTTTATGCGTGTGTGTGTGCGTGTGTAGCGCACACACCGCGAGTGAGTGTAACTTGCTCCACCACGTGTGCGTCTGTCTTACCATTTCTCTCCGCGAACACTTAAGTACTATCGCCGCTCCGCTGACACATGACTGCCTAACGCGCTCGATTATTCAACAACAGCTGCGCCTGCCGAATGCTATTGAAACACAGCCCCGACACACGCACAGCACAAAAGTGTAAGAAAACAAAAAATTCCTTACAGTCCGGAATAAGATGACGCCGTGATGTGGCAGCCGTTGCCCACTCACTTGAGATCCGTGGAGGAGGTAAGGTGATAGTAGGAGGGGGGGGGGTAGAGCGGAAATAGGCGGCACTACCAGTGGGGATCATGTTGATTTGCTCGTGAACTTCATCGTGGTTTCGACCGTGGCACCGTCGACCCGTTGAGAAAATAGGCACGGCTGGCATGCGTTGCTGACGATACAGGTCGCCGTTCAACCGGGGCCATAGACCCACCGCCAGCTCGTCAAATTGTCCACACATTCGGCAAGAAAACGCGGCGTTCACAGAGATGTAGAGGCAGTGATGGTGACGAATGTGTTGAGGTTTTGTTTTGTAGCGTGTGCCTCGCAGCAAGAAATACCCGGGTTCGATTCCCGGCTCCAGTGTCATTCTGCGTGGAGTTTTTGCAAGATCTTACCTTGTGCCCGTGTGAGTTTTCGCCGGGTGCTCTGGGTTCCTTCCACAATCCGTAGATGTAATAAAAATAATAAATGCATTTATAGAGCGATTTTCACCCGAGGGCCACAAAGCGCTGCACAGAGCTGCGGAGAGAACGGCGCGTCAACAACAACGAAATTAGAACGGAAAAATCGGCAATAATAACATATTTTGGGTTTTTTTTTTATATACACATCGTTGCAGAACAATATGTAAAATATGAGCTGACATTCAACTATAATTTTTAAATGCAAAATTATCAGTGTTAATAATACATATATTTGGGAAAGTGTTTAACGTAACATTTATCGTATAATAATAATAATAATTGCATCTCCAGAGTCCCTAGAACCCGAGGGTCACAAAGCGCTGCACAGAACTGCGGAGAGAACGGCACATCAACAACGAGATAAGAGCGGCAAATCAGCAATAACATTGTTTTTTGCGTTTTTGCCATGTACGTGAATTTGCCTGCTGACTAACCCTGGTGCCTGGCGATGAGACTAGCGTCCTATTGTTGGTATATCCCTGCCTCACGCCCTGTGTCTGCGGGGATAGGCTTTGCCTCACCACGACCTTGTACAGCAGTGGTCTCCAACCTGTCGCAGTCTGCAGGTCCATCCCAGAGTCTTGAAGAGTCGACCTTAACATTTTGAACGCATACACAGAGAGAATGGGTAAGCTGAGCTTGTGTCGGTGCTTGTATTCAAAACTGTGGCGGCCGTGGGTTGCAATTCCAAGTGCAGCACTTACAGATAGCATGCAGCACTCACAGATAATGTGCAGCATGCACGGACAGTGTGCATCACTCACAGATGGAGTGCAGCATTCACAGTTAATGTGCAGCAGTCGCAAATGGTGTGCAGTATTTACAGATAGTGTTAAGCACTCACAGATAGTGTACAGCACGCCTGGTGTGTTCCGCACTCACGGTGTGCAGAATTCAGAGATATAGTGCAGCAAGAAATGATCTAGTGCAGCAGGCACGAGTATCACACGAAGAATAACTGAGTGTTATGCATAGCGTACATTTTTGGAATTTTAGTTAATGTAAATTTTTATGGAGACATCTTGGATGGCGTTTAGACACTTAAAGTGATTTTGTGTTTAAAAAGGTTGGACACCGCTGCTGTGTAAGATTAAATAGGTCCTGATGATACTCATCATCATAATCTATATACACGCGTGTCTGTATGTGTATGGATATATGTACAGTTCGTCACTTTTAAATTGGAAAAGCCACATGTACCTAAGATATCGTGTTAGCATGGAATTTTTATATAGAGATTCACAACATACAATATTAGAGTTCATTTTTTTCAACAGAACTCCAGCTTACGCGGGGCATTTTTTAATGACTGATGGGTATGTAAACATCACGTCAGCCATGCTCAATCGGCTGCTGTATGCAGCATTCTACAGTGTATATAAAATCAATTTTAGATGTAGGCGTTGAAGTACAGATGCTATCCTAACTGCGTATTATTCAGGGTGCGGCATAAGTCTCTTTACCGAGAATAACTACTTCATCCATCCAGAATCTGAACATTTGCTGTAATAACTAGAACATATTTTTCTCACAAAGTGATTTCATTATTTCCGGTAAAGCGACGTATGCCACACCCTGTATATTGTTAAAGGTCGGGTAATAAGAATATGAACAACACACTACGCAGTGCTTATATGTAAAACAATACGATTACTTGAGTATAATAACGCCTATCAATAGAATCATTATCAATGCCCACTTAATTCTGAACCGGGTCGCGGACGGTCGGAGCCGATCCCGGCAGACAGAGGGCGCAAGGCGGGGCTATACCCAGGATGTGACGCCAGTATAACCTCCGATAATTTTGCATTAAAATTTTCTAAATGAAAGTTTGATCATATTTTACATGTTGTTTTGCAAAGATGTGTATATATATATATATAAACCACACACATGTTATTGTAGCTGATTTTCCGTTCTAATGCCATTGTTGTTGACGTGCCATTCTCTCCACAGCCCTGTGCAGCGCTTTGTGACCCTCGGGTGAAAAGCGTTCTATAGATGCAATTATTATTATTAGTAGTACATCGCAGGGCACTGAGAGGCAATTTACTCAGCAGGCCAATTAATCTAGGCAGCGGACATGTCTTTGAACGATGGGAGGAAACCGAACTACCCGGCAAAAAAACACGCGGACGTGGTGAGAACAAGATGATTGCTTCGAAAAGCTGCTCTCTCGGGACGCGTCGATGGCTCTCTCTCCTCTCTCTCCTCTCGAGGAGGAGAGAGAGCCATCGACGCGGCGATGCATCGAGCCGTGAAAACCTACATCATTACAGTGGTGAGAACACACAAACTCCACAGAGAATGGCACCCGAGCCAGGAACCGAACCCGGGATCTTTTCGCTGTGAGGCAGCAGCAGAACACCCTACGCCACCTTAATGTGAACTGCGGAGTGTAACATTTACACAGAGGACATTATCGTAATCTCGAGTCCACAGTTGAGTATTTAAGTTCCAACAGCAGTGTTTCAGAGAATCAACGTGAACGACAAACATACCCACTCGATTTTGACCGTTATTTAAAAATGATGGAGGCTGCAGAATGGCATTAAAAGCGAGGGGTTTTTTCCCCGATGAGTCGTACTTTGCCACTTTAACAGATGGCATTTAGTCACGCGACTTTTTGCACAATCCGCATTAATGACATTTGTATTTCGAGAGCGATTTTCACCTGAGGGTCACAAAGCGCTGCACAGAGCTGTGGAGAACACGGCATGTCAATAACATCAGAGTAAATCAATTAAGTCGAATAATGACGATAAATCAATGGACATAAAATTACAAATACAGTAATTGTAATGATGTAGGTTTTCACGACTCGATGCATGATGATTGCTTCGAAAAGCTGCTCTCTCGGGACAGCCGCGTCGATGGCTCTCTCTCCTCTCCTCGCGACGTTTCGCCTCACACGTTAGAGGCATCCTCAGGCGTAGTGTGCGTGCGTAGTTTCTATTGTCTCTTTATATGTGTGGGCGGACACATGCATCGCGGAAGAAGCGCTCCTGAGCAGGCACAGATCAAGAGCCTGCCAGAATCCAAGCACTCAGCAGTGAGCAGCATCAACAATCCCAGCCAGAAGACTTCAAGGCCTGATGGAACACGTGAGCCTTGAGATTCCCACGGACTCAGCTGAACGAAATTCCTATGGAAAGGAGTTCTGAAGCCTTGGAGCGGCGCGCGAGAGGGCTCTGTCACTCGTCAAACGGAGGTGCGATCTGGGCACACGCTGCAAGTCGGTATTGGAGGATCGAAGGAGCCGCGCGAGTCGAGCCAAGTAGGTGAGAAGGGGGGGTCTTTAAGTTTAATCCTTCATATAACCCGTAGCCAGTGGAGAGACACCAGCATTGGGATATGTGATCGTAGATGGGAGTGCGGGTGACGACCCTAGTAGCCGCATTCCACACATGTTGGAGACCATGAATAAGATAGGCAGGGATGTCAGGGAGTAGTGCATTACAATATTCTATTCGTCAGAGGGTGACAGGATGTTGCGTGATCTGGCTATGTTTCTGATATGAAAATAGACTTCCTTCGTCACCTTGTCCCGAAGGTGAGTGAGAAATCACCCATAGACTCCGAACTGCCTTGGCAACCTCGATGGTCTGGTCGTCAAGCATTAAACTGATAGGTTCAACCTTCGAAAGTGGGTGCAGGGTTCTGACAAGAAAAAACCTCTGTTGTGTCGCCATTTGGTTTTAAGAAATTTGAATTTAGCCAGGCCTTCACAGTTAACAATGAGGATGACACGCAAAGACCAGACGCACTGATGACCGGCATTAGGGGGATATCGATTTGGATGTCATCGGCACAGCAATGGTAGCTTAGATTGAGGCTGCACAGGATATGCCCAAACGGTTTTATGTATATGCTGAAGAGGAATGGGCTGAGGACTGAACCATAAGGAACTCCAGACAAACAGGATGGATCTCTGAGTTACAGCCTCCAAGGCTGACGAACTGCTTTCGGTCGCAGACATAGCAGATCAGCCAGTGCAGGACACAGCCACAGACCCTTAGACTCTCCAGGCGCTACAGTAAGGTAAGGTGGTCAACGGTATCAAAGGCTGTGCTCGAGTCTAGGATTACAAGAATTATTGACAAGCCTCTATCAGCACCGACAAGTAGGTCATTAACTACTGTGACAAGAGCAGTTTCAGTACTATAGCCGGATCTGAACCCAGATTGTAAGTGGTCGAGGTGGTCATGTTCAGGACGTGTTTCTGGAGTTGCACGTCTACTGCACACCCAAGGACCTTAGAGAGAGATGGTAAACTCTAGATGGGCCGATAATTATCAGGAAAGCTGCAATCGAGGCCGAGTTATTTTTGAGCAGAGGGGTAACTGCTGCACATTTGAATAGTGGGGGAACGATGACAGAACAAAGTGAGTTGTTGAAAAAATTCATGAAGAGGCTGGCAAGGGATTTGAAGTTTGTCCGGATAGAATTTGAATGGGAAGGAGTCCAAGGAGCAGTTTATAGGCCGAAATCTAGTAACTAATGAAGAAACATCAGATTCCAGTTCATCTCATCTCATCTCATTGTCTGAAACCGCTTAGTCCTATACAGGGTCACGGTGCAGCCGGAGCCTATCCCGGCAGACACAGGGCGCAAGGCAAGGATATACCTACGATGGGACGCCAGTCCATCGCCGGGCACTGCGGGGCAATTTAGCCTGCGAGCCAATCAACCTATGTAGTAGCATGCTTTTTGGACTGTGGGAGGAAACCGGAGTGCCCGGCGAAAACCCACGCGGACACGGGGAGAGCATGCAAACTCCACACAGAAAGGCACCCGAGCCGAGAGATTCGACCCGGGCGGGACCTTCTTGCTGTGAGTCGACAGCGCTAACCACTGGGCCACCGCGCCGCCCCAGATTCCAGTTAACTTGGAAAATTTTCAGGCGTTTTGAGATTAGGGTAGGAGAGGAAACAATTGCTGAGGTAGTGGGTGGAGGTTGAGACTGGATAGAGATGCGGTGGGCTACGATTGTAAATATGTAGTGAGTGGGTGTAGTATGCACACCAACCATTCTCAACCGGTAGGACCCGACCCAACAACAGGCCGCGAGCGCCACTAAGGAGATCAGATCTAATGGGCCAAGTGGGCTTCGTGGTGCGACAGGTCGAGATGTGCTCAGGCGCAGTACGCCTAAGGATGCGCATGACGATGCCTCTAACGTGTGATGCGAAACGTCGCGAGGAAACGAGAGGGAGCGATCGACGCGGCTGTCCCGAGAGTGCACCATTGTTGAAGCAGCGGTATTCTCTACTATCAACGGTCTGTTTGTTTCCTACAAACGTGTAGGTAATTGTTCTACTTCACACTGTAAAAAAACTAGCTCGTTTTCAAGAAACCACACAAACGATTGCTGTTGTGGAGTTACATTTCCCTCCCCACAATGGCTACTGAATCAGACCGCGATGACTGCGGTGATGGCTATTTATATATTGCATAATGAGGCTACGAGGTTTAAGCAACGAATGACTGGGGGATGCATAGGTTAAGTGGCTTGCAGACTAAATTGCCCGCAGTGCCCGGTGATGGACTGGCGTCCTATCGTGGGTATATCCCTGCCTTGCGCCCTGTGTCTACCACAAGTAGACAGCCTTGGAAGCTGCAACTCAGAGATCCATCCTGTTTGTCTGGAGTTCCTTAGGGTTCAGTCCTCAGCCCATTCCTCTTAAGCATATACATAAAACCATTTGAGCATATCCTGTGCAGCCTCAATCTAAGCTACCATTGATTGCTATGCCGACGACATCCAAATCTATATCCACCTAAAGCCGGTCATCAATGCGTCTCGTCTTTGCGCGTCATCCTCACCGCGACCCTTTACAGGACTAAGCGGTTTCTGACAATTAGATGAGACGACTGGGGGATGAGAGGCCGAGAGATATCTCACCCCAAATGTACGCGATTTTTAGAGTTCCATAGATAAAGCTCACGCTAAATACGTGGGCTTCTGGGTCTAGTGTCAATACACAGCCGTAGAGTGAGAATCGTGGTGGTAGTCGTGTCTGTATGTTGAGGTCATGCGTACAAGACACTAGATTAATGCGTGAGACTAGTGCTGTCTCACGGCTAATTCGTGAGACTCAGGGTTACCACCTATCTTGTTTCTTTCTTCAGGATCGTCCTCCATTAAAGAGGCACCTGTTCTGGGAAATGTGTACATTTTCGTGGAGTAAGTCTATCAAAGTCCGGGTTTTTAACCAGTTACAACACATAGTCCTCTCTCATTCATTGTCGCGTTGGTGAGTTCGAATGTTTGTTGTAATCCCGCATATAACGCTTGCACACTCAACGGGTACCTTCTATAATAATTATCTATCTAGTAATAATAATTATCTATCTAGTCTGTTTTCCCAGCGCAATATATATCGTTTTTTGTGCCTCCGAGGTGGCAAGCCTAGAAATTGCTAGGATAGAATGAACAGAATGTAAGCTCACGCATGTAGTTAAAACGTATTGTTTATAACAGTGCAGTACTGTACATTACTATACAGGTTTGCGGGGTGGCTGGAGCCTATCCCGGCAGACACAGGGTGCAAGGCAGGGCTATACCCAACATGTGACGCCAACATATCGCAGGGCATACTTTTCGGGGCAATTTTACCCAGCAGAACAATTAACCTAGGCACCAGTGTGTGTTTGGACAATGGGAGGAAACCGGAGTACCCGACCAAAACTGATGCGGGCACGGTGAGAACACGCAAACGCCACACAGAAAGGCACCCCAGCCAGGAAGCTGAGCTGTTAGTGTCTGCACACAACCATAGTTGTTTTTTTGTCGTCATGCGTCAGTTACCCAGTGACGGCCGCGTGTTATCTGGCACTGGCCGACATAAGATTCCGGGGCTGTGGTCGCTGCCGTGTGGATTTGCGGTGGAGATCGCCCCGATCTTCGAGGTTGGAAAATTCTGGGACGGCGTGGAGTTTATTAGCCAGGTTGTAACGCGCGCGAGAGTAGCTGCGCCCGCCCATCGATGTGACAAGCTCACATTGTCCCGTCGCTATATGTCCACACTGCACCGTTAGGAACGCAAGGCAAATTGAGTCGTGGGTCGTGGTCGTGGTGGGCGGGAGCGGGGGGGGGGAATTCGACTTATCAATTTGTCTCAGCTGTGCATTGGCTTCCTGCCCTGCTCCTTGTTATTTTTGTTCCGTACTTTCAAAAAATCTGCAGGCGCAATAGGGGCAATGTTGGAAATGTTCTATTTCTGCAAACTAAGTGGATAATGAAAGTACATGCAGCAACGGATAATCGAATCTGTGTGCGACCTTTAAGTGTTATCTCCTCGTATACGTGGTGGGTTTTCCCTTGGTTGCTCCAGTTTCCTCTAATGTTAAACACTTGTAACTCGTACTCGTCAAATATGCCAATTTCTAGAGACTTCGTTAAAATATGCTTAGGAATCTATGACGTTACCGTTTTCTCGTTAAAGCAATTGCTTATATCCAGACCATGTTCATTCGTGTGGGTCTTCGGGGTGAATTAGCTATACTTCACGCTGATTAGTGCAGGTTGGTCAAGATGAGGAGCCTAGTCACAGAAACACAGAAGTACAGCACAATAGTGTATTTCACTGCAATTCCAACTGTCCATCACAGCCTATAACACCTGTCTGTGCGTAATGATTTCATATCCATCCATCCGTTGTCATGCCGCTTATCTGGGTCCGAGTCCCGGTGGCAACAGGCTTAGCTAAGCAGCCCATATGTCCTTTTCCCAGCAAATTCTTCCAGTTCTTCCCAGGGGATTCCAAGGCGTAGAAATACAATCCTTCCAACGGGTCCTGGGACTGCCCCGGGGTCTCCTCCTAGTTGGCCGTGCCCAGAACTCCTCCAAAGGGAGGCACCCAGGAGGCATCCTTATCAGATGTCCAAAACACCTCAACTGACTCTTCTCAATGCAGAGGAGCAGTGGTTCTGCTTTGAAATCCTCCCGGATCACTGAACTCCTCGCCCTATCTCTATGGCTGAGACCAACCCAAAGCTCATGACTGGAGGTGAGGGTTGGAACGAAGATTGACCGGTAAATTGAGAGCTTTACCTCCCGAGTCAGCTCCCTCTTTACCACGACGGTCCAGTACAACGCCTGCAGTACGGCAGATGCTGTCCTCATCCATCTGTCAGTCTCAAACTCCCTTTAATACTCACTCATAAATACGACCCAGAGATACTCGAACTCCTCCACTTGGGTCAGTTGCTCATTCCCCACCCAGAGGGGGCAAACCACATTTTTTCTGGGTGAGAACGATGGCCTCAGATTTGGAGGTCCTGATTCTCATTCCCCTTGCGTCACATTCGGCTGCAACCGATCCAGTGCACACTGTAGATCACAGTCTGCTACGAACATGGGCTTGACTGTGGGTATATGTGCATGTGTAATGAGTGAATAGAGCTTGTGTAAGATTGCAGAAAACACTCTGCATCTGGGCATGTAGCGAAAGATCAGCGTGTGCAGAGGGTAGAACAGTGGTGTTGTCGTGGTAACCAGAAAAACCCGCCTAAGCGGCAGAGTAGAGGGGACGAGAAGATTCGAGAGTCCGGGAGAGATGGGGAGAGGAGGGTTTGTGATGGCACGGTGTGAAATTGAGTAGGAAAAATGGCAAAGGAATGGAAAAAGAATAGAAACACAAACATCCACAATCAACCCACCAGAAGGATATGCGTTATATTAGTGGAAGACTCTCACACCTAGGGAGCATTAAGAAAAAAAAACACTCGACCACAAGCATCAATGTTTTAACCCCAACACAATGAGAGCAACTGTGCCATGTGACCACCACGCCCAAACACGTGAACCCCGTAAGGCCCAGCTCCAGTGCAAGCGGCATCGTCTCAACGGCCTCAGACTCAGTCTGGCACGCCGAGCCAGCTCAGCTCAAGGACCGGTTGGAATACGAACGCAGACAACCCATGTCATCGGCTCATGGGAAGCATGGCACGCTATCAGCTCGAGACCGGCACAGCGCACCTTGTGGCATGGCACGGGACTCGGCTCAGCTCGGGCGAGCTGCCTCGTGCCACATCGTCACCGGAATCAACTCTGTTCTGCACAACATCGTCATCAGAGCGAGCACTGTTCGTCACACCGTTGCCAGGATCAATGCTTTTCATCACATCACTTCGGTACCAGCCAGTCACTTCATCATTTTGGCCATGTCGACATCAGTTAGACTGTTCGAATATACACACCATGACTGGACTGCTACGTATTCTCTCGAGTAAGCTGCCTTGAGACATATGTTACTACAGTATTGTAGCACACGCCCGCATACGCCTGGGTGAATGGTTTATTGAGAGTAGGTTAATTAATAGCCTGTGTCTAGGAAAAATGCTAACCACCTGTGAATGGGAGGAAGCGCTAAGCACTATGCAGATGCTTTTTGTGTGTGAGTTGAATGCTTGTGTGATTGGAAGTGTATTGGGGTGCACTAGGCACCCACAAAGGGGGATTGTGAGAGAATTGGTTGTGTTTTAATTTTCCATTGCTATACAGAGGGGGTAGAAGAGTAGTAAATAAATACGGGTGTTGTTCTATGAACCTGACCTGCAGTGTGAGTTTCTGGGTACCTGATGGGCCCACAAGCCAGCGGCTCCACGTAACTTTTTCGGGCTGTACCCGACCAAGCTACGTAAGTCACCCAGTCGCCAGGAGCTCGCCTGCGAGCTCCACTCCGAGGTCAAGCTCCAAAAGTGGACCCCACTTTCCCAAGTCTGAGCGAGGTTCTCCCAGCTTAACTTAAAGCCATGTCATTCCACAGCTCTGTGTAGGGCTTTGTGACCCTTGGGTGAAAAGCGCTCTATAAATGCAACTATTATTATTATTATACCTTTCCACCCCCATCCACCTCGTTTTGAATCTCACTCTGGGCCTCAATAGGTATTGTCAACATATACATATCAAAAGCTAATGGTCTTCATTTTACCCAGCAGCGTGTATGTTTAACACACAAACTGAAATGGTTTATATTATGTTTGGGATCACCTATGAAATCAGTCGGACTGCCACTTGTCTGGGTTTTCTCAAAACCATCCTCTTTTGAGGTAGCTGTGCGGGATATTGTAAGTCGTTAAATGCCCAAGTGTCATCTCATCTCTTTGTCAGAAACCACTTAGTCCTGTACAGGGTCGCGGTGAGCCGGAGCCAATCCCGGCAGACACAGGGCGCAAGGCAGGGATACAGCCACGATGGGACGGCAGTCCATCACCGGATACTGCGGGCAATTTAGTCTGCAAGCCAATTAACCTGTGCGTAGCATGTTTTTTGGACTGTGGGAGGAAACCGGAGTGCCCGGCGAAAACCCACGCGGACACGGGGAGAACATGCAAACTCTACACAGAAAAGCACCCGAGCCGAGATTGGAACCCGGGTTTTCTTTCTGTGAGGCGACAGCGCTACCCAATGGGCCACCGTAAATGCCCAAGTGTTGGCAAATAATCAATGATGATCCTGGAATGCAGCAACTCTGTGGACGGGACCCAACACATACATAGTACCTACATATAAATATGAGTCACACACACGCACACTGCGTCTGAGGATGCCTCTAACGTGTGAGGTGAAACGTCGCCGCGAGGTGGAGAGAGGAAGCGAACGACGCGGCTGTCCCGAGAGAACAGCTTTTCGAAGCAGTCATCAATAAACGATGACATTTTCATCTAGATGTACGGATACGCACTTCAGAGGTAGTAACCCTATGAGTCAGGTAGATCCATTCACTCGAAGCCACAATAGGATTTCAATGGCCCTACATGCACGAGGCAACTGCTGCAGCAGAAGTGTGTTTGTGGGTGCATTTTTGGGAGTGTACTATACATTTTGGTAATCGTGGCGTTTCGGCGTGAGAAAATGGTGTGCCAGTGGTATTTTTGTTGTGGTTGTCACCGTATCGGTCATTGTAGGGGTGGGCAGTATGCCTAGGGGGATTTGAGAATCATTCCAGCAAGCTGAAAGATCTGAGGGCAGCTGGAAACAATGAAGTAGTCGACTGCAATACCCAGCGAGAGTCTCGCTTAGTCTTGAATGTGCGGTGGGGGGGTTTACGTGCTATTTGCTTCGGAATGTCGGTGGGACTGTTTTTCATTCGTGATGATTGCTTCGAAAAGCTGCTCTCTCGAGACAGCCGCGTCGATGGCTCCCTCTCTCCTCTCGTCGCGACGTTTCGCCTCACACGTTAGAGGCATCCTCAGGCGCAGTGTGTGTGTGTAGTGCCTGTTGCTCCTTTATATATGTGGGTACTATGTACGTGTCGAGTCATATTTTGTTGTGTGAGGGGATAACCCCCTCCTGCTTTGTCTGTGGCTAGTTCCCTAATTTGAATCTCATGAAAGAAACCTCTCACATACCTGGCGATCCCCCTCTGATGTCCACACGCAATAGTTCTATATATGTGCATTACTGACTTCAATAACTGGCCTCAAGGATTGGCTGAGCTCTATATTCATTTCTTGTTTTCGGTTCATGATCCTTTTAGTCTTGTGAATCTCAATTGCTTCACGAATTAATCTTGGACCTTTATGGCGGACGGCTGCTAGTATTCGTATTTTATCAAAATCGATTCTATGTTGTTTATCTACACTTTTTGGGGCAATTTACTCAGCAGGGTTATTAATCTAGGCAGCAATATGTATTTGGACGGTGGGAGGAAAACAGAGTACCCAACGAAAACCAACACGCGGGTGCGAGGAGGGCACACACAGAACGGCACCCGAGACGGGAATCGAACCCGGTGTCTTCTTGCTGAGAGGCGACAGCGCTACCCATTGCACCACCGTGCCGGCCACTGTTGGGGAGAACTTGCAATGCCTGTAATGCTGCCAACAAACCCTCGAGCTCCAGCAGGTGGAAGTCTTGCGCAATTCATCATCGCGGAGCTTGCTCGGCTGGGTGATGCAGGAGTCCGCCAATCCCGCGTTCAACTCGCTGGATGAACAAGAATGTTCCTGCACGCTCTTCAGCACCAATGACTGTTAAACCGCGACACCTGTTTGTCCTCAACCACATCAACGATAACATTGCTCATTTCTGCAATGGGCACTCTGTTAATGATCATTGAAAAGGAAACGTTGATGTTTTCTTTTTTTATGTTGATGTTTTCTTTTTAGTACTTTAACACATATCATTGATGTTTCAATTTTTAAAAAATTAGATTCTGGATTTATGAGCCAGTGGGTAGCGCTGTCGCCTCACAGCAAGAAGGTCCCGGGTTCGAATCTCGGTTCGGGTGCCTTTCTGTGTAGAGTTTGCATGTTCTCTCCCCGTGTCCGCGTGGGTTTTCGCCGGGCACTCCCGTTGCCTCCTACAGTCCAAAAAACATGCTGCTGCATAAGTTAATCGGCTTGCAGACTAAATTGCCCGCAGTCCCGGTGATGGACTGGCGTCCCATCGTGGGTATATCCCTGCCTTGCGCCCTGTGTCCGCCGGGATAGGCTCCGGCTCACCGCGATCCTGTACAGGACTAAGTGGTTTCTGACAATGAGATGAGATGAGAATCTGGATTCAATATCGAGGTCTTGCTTTCGATGTCCTATCCATAATGCCAGCACATTAAATAAGTAAATCGATATAATCACACCCGGCGATGGACCGGCGTCCCGTCGTCGGGTGTATTCCTGCCTTGCGCCCTGTGTTTCCGGGATAGGCTCCGGCTTCACCGTGACCCTATATAGGATTAAGCGGTTTCAGATAATGAGATGAGATGAGACATAATCACACTGGCGGGTCTGTAATGATAATAATAGTTGCACTTCTAGAGCGCT
>JAZEWT010000010.1:19301466-19327120 GCA_036362905.1 Mordacia mordax
GCATAATGCCGGCGGAGAATCGTTATTAAAGCATGTTACATATAGAAATCAGTTTACATGCTCTTCTTTGACTCGAAGCGTTAAATATCTTGAAAGTAATAAATGGAGAATGCATCATACGTTTTGTAATTTTGTGTCGCCTAAACAACAGCTGTTAATCATGTCAGTTATATGATGGGGGTGGGGAGAGGTTCAAAATACCCAACGTTCTGGAAATGTTTGATAGTAAAATGGTGAAACCAGCATACTGTGAACACACATTTACATTACTTACCGGTTTATGTTGCATAACGCTTCTCTATCTCCAAGTGAAATTCTGAGGAATGCTCAGGTGGTAGAAGTGAGGAAACCCACTCGTACACTGATTAATTTGACTCAGTTGTAAAATATTTGAATATGTGTCATGTTACTAAACAATGATGTCCTTGTTTGCAGTGATAAGAAAAAATCCCGGTAGTTTCCCAATTAATTGGTTGCTTTTTACAAAAGCAGTCGTTGTCCCATATTGCCAGACTCACTGTGGTCGCTTGAGTTCCCATCCTGTAAAAAAAAATAACCTGAACATTCTGCTGCAGTTTCGGAACCTTAATGTGGTAGAGGAGTTTGTGTGCCCCAATGAATCTGAGCGCTGTGCTGTCAGCAGGGGCTGACCCACGAATCTCGGTCGGGCAGAGCCTAAAAAAGTGCCGTGGGGCCGCTGCTTGTGGGCCCACCACCTGCAAGGCCAATCATAAGGCTTCGGTGCAATGCCCCTTGGGCAGCAGACGGATTCAGAGTGGGTCTGAGCGTGGTCGACCTTGGCAACGTAAACTAGCTCTTGGAACGTGGCACGTCACCTTTCCGGGAGGTAAGGAACCTGAACCTTTGCAGGAGGTTGAAAGGTACCGACTGGATACAGTTGGGCTTACCTCTACGCACAGTATCGGCTCTGGAACCAAACTCTCTGATTCGAGGTTGGACTCTCTTATACTCCGGAGTCGCAGGGGAGGTTGAGGCCTCGGGGCGGCGGTGGGGATGCTCACCAGCCCGCGGCTAGGTACCACTCAGTTGGAGTTTGTCCCGGTGAATGAGAGGTTTATCTCAATGCCATTTCGGGTCGCAGGGAGCAGGACTCTGACTGTTGTTTGTGCAGACGCACCAAACAGCAGTTCAGAGTACACTACCACCTTGGAGGCAGTGGGTGAGGTGCTGGAGAACACTCCACCTGGTGACTCCATAGTTCTACTGTAAGACTGCAACACCCTCATAGGCAATGATGGAGAAGCCTAGAGAGGTGTGATTGGAAGTCATGTCCTGCCCGATCTGAACCCGAGCGGTGTTCTGTTATTGGACGCCTGTGCTAGTACTGGACTGTCCATAACAAACACCATTTTCGAACACAAGGAGGCTCATAAGTGTACCTGGTACCAGAGCACCTTGGGTCAAAGATCGATGATCGACGTTGTAGTTGTTTCATCGGGCCTGATGCCATACGTGTTGGACACTCGAGTGAAGAGGGGGGAAGAGCTGTCTACCGATCACCACCTGGTGGTGAACTGGATCAGATGGGGTAGTATGTCGGACAGGCCTGGAAAGCCCAAACGTGTAGTGATGGTTTGCTGGGAACGACTGGTGGAGGAACCTGTCTGGAGCAATATCAGCTCCCACGTCCGGAAGAGGTTGACGACATAGAGTCTGAAAAGACCCTGTTTAAAAACCTCCATCGCGGAAGCGGCTGCTGGAAGCTGTGGCCAGAAGATGGTCGGTGCCTGTTATGGTGACCACCTAAGGGCCCGTTGGTAGACACCAGCGGTGAGAGAAGCTGTCCAGCTGAAAGAAGAGTCCTTCGGGGTTTAGTTGGAACAGGGGACCCTTACTTCGGCAGACAGGTACCAACAGGCCAGAAGGACTGCAGCTGCGGTGGTTGCAGAATTGAAAACCCAGGTGTGGGAGGAGTTCGGAGAGGCTATGGAGAAAAAGGACTTTCGGCTGGTTTTTAAGAGGTTCTGGTAAGCCATCCGACGGCTCCGGAGGGAAAAGCAAGGCACCGCCCAGGCTGTTATCAGCAAGGGAGAGCAGGTGCTGACCTCGATTGGGGACATCGTGAGGAGGTGGAAGAAACACGTTGAGGAACTGCTGTCTCCGGCAGACGGGCTCTTGGAGGAGGAGGCAGGGCCGGAGTGCTCTGGGGGGTCAGAGCCCATCCCCGTTATGGACGTCATTGAAGTTGTCCAGAAGGTACGCAGTGGCATAGCGCCAGTTGTGGACAAGATCTGCCTGGAAATGCTGAAGGCCCTGGATGTTGTGCGGCTCTCATGGCTGATTCGCCTTCTCAGTGTCGCGTGGATGTCTGGAACAGTACCAGTGGATTGGATGATGGGGGTGGTGGTTGCCATTTTCAAAAAGGGGTGCCGAAAGGTGTGTTCCAACTACCGAGGGATCAAACTGCTCAGCCTTCCTGGGAAAGCCTATGCCAGGGTGCTGGAAAGGAGAACCCAGCTGAATGTTGAACTTCAGGAGGAACAATGCGTATTCCGTCCTGGCCATCGAACAGCAGATCAGCTTTTTACACTCTCACATATTCTTAGGAAGGGGGGGGGGGTCATAGAAGTTTGCCAAACCAGTGCACATGTATTTTGTGGACTTGGAAGAGCGTTATGACCATGTGCCCCGAGGGGTTCTGTGGGGGTACAGGGTACCGGGGCCGTTACAGCTCTCCTTTCGGTGTTTGTGCAACCGGAGTGAGAGCTGTGTTAGTGTCCTTGGCATTAAGTCAAGCCTGTTTACAGTGAGCATTGGGCCCTGCCCAATGCTCCAAAGTGTATCCCGTTCAGGATCATGAGGGTGGCATCTCTGCTTTAAGCAGATGATGTTGTCCTCTGCTTCAATCAGACTGTGATCTCCAGCGTGCACTGGAACGGTTTGAGGCCGAGTGTGAGGCGGTGAGAGACAGCACCTTCAAATTTGAAGCCATGGTTCTCACCTGGGAAATGGTGGCTTGCCACTTCTAGGTGGGGAGTGAGCAGCTGACCAAAGTGGAGGAGTGCAAGTATTTCGAGGTTGTATACACGAGGGAGGGTCAAAGGGAGCGTGAGATTGACAAACGGATGGGCACAGCATCTGCAATAATGCAGGCGTTGTACCGTCGTGAAGAGGGACCTGAGTCGAGAAGGAAAGGTCTCAATTTACCGGTCAAATCTTCGTTCCAACCCTCACCAATGGTCATGATGAGATTTGGGCAATGACCGACAGTAAGGTCTCGGATACGGGCGGCTGAAATGAAGTTTCTCCGTCGAGTTGCTGTGCTTAGCCTTAGAGATAGGGTAAGAAGCTCCGTGATTCGGAAGGATATCAGAGTACAATCGCTGCTCTTCCACATTGAGAAGAGTCAGCTGAGGCGGCTCGGGCATCTGAAAAGGATGCCTCCTGGGCACTTCCTTCCGGAGGTGTTCTGGGCATGGCCAACTGAGAGGAGGCCCCCAGGATGGACCCAGGATACATTATATGGATTAAATCTTTCAGCTGGTCTGGGAACGTCTTGGAAACTCCCCGCAAGAGTTGGAGGAAGTTGCTGGGAAAAAGGACGTCTGGGATGCTTTGCTAAGCCTGTTGCCTCCACGTTATCAATGGATGGATAGACTCAAGTTAAGCTACATTCATTGCGTAAAACAATCATGTAAAGCCCTTTATAAACACACTCGTGGGAGTTCCTTTGACCGTGTTGTATATCACTGGCCTGCCGAGTGTGTTTTGGTGGAGAGGGAGGAACAGAACCTGTTCAGATGTCTCTCGCCCCTACGAATAGCCGTGACCAGGAATCACGCTCAAGTTGTCAGGTTCGCAGCACTGATCACCGCACCACCGCTGTCATCGTCGTTGTATTGACGATGGTTTTCACGGCTCGATGTTCGTGAATTGCTCTTTAAAGATTCCCTTTCAAGATAGCCATGCTGAGCATTCCGATCCCTCACGACGTTTCGCGTTTCGTCGTCATTGTTTACGTCAACAAACGTACCACTGTGACTGTTAACTATTCCCACGTACTGAAATGTTAGTGTTTATTTTCCTTCCTGTTAACAGTTTCAAATAATTTAGCAACAATATCGGCGTGGTTGCTCATTGTTAATCATTTACCGGAAATTGCCAGACTAATGTTCAAGAAATGCGGAGTCACTAAAGGAGACTCATTTTCTGCTGATTCAGTATCCAACGAAGTCGCTGCGCAACGCACATGTTGACGGTGCATGTGATTCTGAGATTACAAAGCAATCAGATGTTGATAGCTGGCACGTGTTTTTTTTAAATGTCAAGCTCTTGGATCAGCGACTAGACTGCATGCCCATGCTGTGATGCCTGCAGCACAGTGTTCACCAAAGCTTAGCATCACAAACAGTCCCACGTTAGTCGTTTGTCCTCTAGATGTACTCTGAGAGTAGAGGATCCACACGGGTTTATTACGTCATTCAGACGACACTGTCCACCGATCATCATTATTAATTATTTCCTCACTTAAAGAGGTGGCATTTATTAAATTATTTCGTATTGCTTTGCCATCAGCAAATTTAACACCAGAAGTTATGACAGCCTTCGACGTAGCCAAGCCATGATGACATCTAAGTATTTCAAAACGTCATTGAGTGTCAAAGATTCTGGCAGGGCCCATCATGCACTTCTGAACGTCCATTCTTCTTTCCTGCAGTGAGTGCGCACCGATTAAACGTTTGCAGAATCTAGGCAGGGGCGGCACGGTGGCCCAGGTGGTAGCGCTGTCGCCTCACATCGAGAAGGTCCTGGATTCGAATCTCGGCTCGGGTGCCTTTCTGTGTGGAGTTTGCATGTTCTCTCTCCCCATGTCCGCGTGGGTTTTCGCCGGGCACTCCGGTTTCCTCCCACAGTCCAAAAAAACATGCTGCTGCATAGGTTAATTGGCTTGCAGACTAAATTGCCCTCAGTGCTCGGTGATGGACTGGCGTTCCATCGTGGGTGTATCCCTGTGTCTGCCGGGATAGGCTCCGGCTCACCGCGACCCTGTACAGGACTAAGCGGTGTCTGACAACGAGCTTAAATGAGATGACAATCTCGGCATGGATTCTGCAGCGTGGTATTTGTGCTTTTTACTCACAGTCGAACAACTTATTTAGGATGAGACTAATATGTATCGTGAGACATATCGTATGACCATTGGAGGAGCTCAGAGCGATGGCAAAACTTTATTGGTGACTGCCTGAGCAAGGGAGTCTGTGGATGTATCATGCCATGCGGTGTGCACCGCACAGAGCTCAAACGCGTCCACAGGAAAACCGGTACAATACTTTTCCGCTGTGAGACGGCTGTTATTCAATTGTACGTTTTTGAAAGAACAAGAAAGCTGATTCTAAGAATGAAATAATTGAACACGCATCACCTTGCAAAATTTTCCATTTTCAGCTTCGTATTTCCATTACCTTTTAAAGTGTTTGTTCACGTTTGAGTGCCTCAGCACTGAGTTGGCAGAATATTAACGTAAGAGGGCATTTAATCGTACCCTTAGATTTTGTCAAACTGTGCGCATGAGCATGACGTCCTGTGGTGAGGGATTTTTTTGTTTTGTTACATTCTAGTCAAATTTAGTTGAACGCTACAGAGGTTTAACAGTCTTTGGAAAACTACCTCAACATCTGCCTCAAAAAATACGTGTACGGAATAAAGTAATAATAATAATAACACATTTCTTCTCCAATTCATGTAACTGATTCATCGTCGGAGTGACCTTCAGGATGAGTCAGCTGTCGGATATCTTCCAACACATTCTGTCTTGACATTTGCGGAGTATTGTAGTAACTAGAGTAGTGTTGCAACAAAAAAGAGAGGAGCGTTGCTCCACTCCACCTGTCATGTACTCTTGTTTTCTTCTGCTCTCTTTTTTTTTGCCACAATTTTCGAGAAGCTGCTACGCCACCTTATGACGTGGCCTTGTGAAGAATAGAAATATGTTCATTTGTCAACGTGTCCGCGTGGGTTTTCGCCGGGCACTCCGGTTTACTCCCACAGGTCAAAAAAAAATGCTGCCGCATAGGTTAAATGACTTGCAGATTAAATTTCCCGCAGTGCCCGGTGATGGACTGGCGTCCCATCGTGGGTATATCCCTGCCTTGCTCCCTGTGTCTTCCGGGATAGGCTATGGCTCACCGCGACCCTGTACAGGACTAAGCGGTGTCGGACAATAAGATGAGATGAGATGAAAATCAACAAGGGGATGCACAATTGTAACGACTCCGGGTGCTCAATTAGACACTCCCGTGGAAGAGAGACCTATGGAGGGGGATCTCTCACTCGGGGAGCGTGGGGCAAGATGAGGATGACCTTGCTGAGCCTCAAGCTTTGGAAGAAGTAGCCACCCCCTGTCAGTGGGTGGCTGAAACACCATCTGTTGAGGTACATGAGGCGATCCAGAGCCTAAGACTAGGAAAAGCACCAGACATAGGTGATCTCCTGAGCGAACTGCTGAGGAAGAGTTGCATGTGTATACGCGCTGACATATGTGACATATACCGCCCTCTGGACCCCCAGGACCGATGTCGCAGAATTAGAAGGATGATGGCTCTTCAAGCTTTCAGGGTCCTTGACTCTCTGCTCACAATCATTAAGGACCTTCATGATGTTGGGCAGGCCCAGTTAATGGTGCTTGGCCAGGAATAAGAGCCATTTATGTCCACCTTGGGGTATGGCAGGAATGTTTTCTGGCTGTACCAATGGAATCTCTATTTTCTAGAGGTAGAACCGGATGCGGATCGATACATGGGTGTAATGAAGAGATGGCTCCTTATTAGTCAATAATAATGATTATTATTATTGCATTTCTAGAGCGCTTTTAACTCGAGGGTCACAAAGCGCTGCACAGAGCTGCGGAGAGAACGGCACATTAATAACAACGACATAAGAACGGCAAATTAGCAGCAGTAATGTTTTTGGGGTTTTTTTTTACAAATCCGACCTGTAGAGAGAACGGCATGTCAACAACAACATCAGGACAGTTCAACTGAAAGTCAAATGGTAGCAATATATTATAGGACATAAAATGTTATGCATACTGATGATCTGGTGATTGCTGCTCACTCTGAGGGGTTGGAAACTCTGCTTTTGAATGTGGAACTTATACTGATGTAGGTTTTCACGACTCGGCGCATGATAGATGCGTCCAAAAGCTGCTCTTTTGGGATAGCCGCGTCGATTGCTCCTCCTTCTTCCTTCGCGAGATTTCGCATTCCACTTTGGAGGCATCCTTCGGCGTTCTGTGGGTGAGTCTTGTGTGGCTGTGCTGTTTCTGTGTCATTAAGTCTTCCTCTCATTCCACAATACTCCCTTCAAGGGAGAATGAAATGGGAGCCATATGAATGTGTTCCATTGTTTTTCTCACATAATAGATGTCAAATTAACTCAATCAGATCCCAAACTTGAATTACCATTTGCTTTGAATTTGTATTTCATGAATGCCTGCCGAGTTATTTACAAGTATGTTGATTTTATTTTTCCAATACTATCTTTAGTTACTGTTAATGGTTGTTTCGTATTGATTTAAAACTTCCAGGTTCTGCTCAGATTCATTCTCATTATTTGCTTGCCGTTTATGTTTGTTTCTGTCTTGTGAATATCTGTTGGTTCACGGATTAATCGTGGGGCTTTGTGGCAGATAGCAACCAGTACAACATTTACTGCGTGTTATCTGTCCGCAGTGTGGGCTGTCATTGCCGATTTTTCCATATACAGCAACGAACCACAGCCTCGTGTTCTCTCTTCCTTGTAGCTATTCTTCTGTGTGTTTGCTCCATGTAAACTTCTTCACGATTGCTGCACGGAAAGCAATACACGGCTTCTGTCTGCAGCGGCAGTCATTCTTTGGGTGATTTGAGTTCGGTCTGTATCTTCTGACGGGCTGTGAATGTGATTTTACGTTGTATATCACAAGATATTTAGAGTTTTGTCCATGGTGCCTTTCACATATGAACCTGGAGCTCGTCACTAAGAGATGTGAAATTACCATCAACATTACCAAAAGTAAGCACCCTCCTAGATATTCTGTACCATCAAACATTCCACCCCGTCAGCTCCCCATGAGTCATGAGACTATTTAAAGAGAGTGAAGAAGTTTCCGTACCTGGGTAGTGTTCTTATGATTGGTTCCGGTTTCGTAGCAGAGGTCTCACGCCGAATTCAGGACATTTCCCGGTACACTTAAGAAAGCGATACCTCTATAGGCATACTTCCACCAAGGCATACTTCTATCAGCCAAGGTGTCAGGGGACCTCCCCCTATCGTCGCATCTCAAATCTACCATTCATCTCTAAGGTCCTTGAACGTTCCATAGCCACTCAACTCCAGAAACACGTTCTTAACAATGACCTCCTCAATCCCTTCCGATCTGGGTTCAGATTCGGCCGTAGTACTGAAACTGCTCTAACCCTGCTCGTCGCTGCTGATGAAGGCTTGTCAAGTATTCTTGTCCTTCTGGACCTAAGCGCTGCCTTCGATACAGTTGACCACCTCATTTTATTTGAGTGACTGGAGGGTATAGGGGTCTCTGGCTGTGCCCTGCATTGGTTGAGCTCCTACCTCTCCAACCGGAAGCAGTTCGTCATCCTCAGAAGACAAAACTCAGAGATCCATCCTGTTTTGTCTGGAGTTCCTCAGAGTTCAGTTCTCAGCCAACTCCTATTCAGCATCTACATACAACCACTTGGCCATATCCTGTGCAGCCTGAATCTCAGCTACCATTTCTATGCCGATGACATCAAAATCTATATCCACGCAAAGTCATCCATAAATGCGTCTGGTCTTTGCATGTCGTCCTCACTGTCAACTGTGAAGGCCTGGCTCAATTCAAATTTTCTAAAACCAAATGGCGACAAAACAGAAGTTTTGCTTGTTGGAACCCTGCACCAATTGTCCAAGGCTGAACCTACCCAATTGATGCTTGATGACCAGACAATTGAAGTTGTTAAGGCAGTCCAGAGTCTAGGTGTGACTCTTGATTCCTCACTTACCTTGGAGACACACATCAACAAGGTGGCGAAGGTAGCGTGTTTCCATCTCAGAAATATAGCCAGACTGTGCAACATCCTGTCACTCGCTGATGCTGAGAAGCTAATACACATCTTAATCTCCTCACGAATCGATCACTGCAATGCACTGCTCCCTGGCACCCCTGCTTACCTGATCAATCTTCTCCAACGTGTGCAGAATGCAGCTGCTAGAGTCTTCACTCGCACACCCATCCACGATCACATATCCCCTGTACTGATGCCTCTCCACTGGTTAACTGTTAAATACAGGATTGAATTCAAGATGCTCCCTCTCACCTACAAGGCTCTCACTGGCGCTGCTCCAACATTAATCCGTGACCTACTTCAGGCAGCCTCCTCAACACAACAACTTCGATCCCCCAATACGGTCTTGCTGCATGTGCCCAGATCGCACCTTCATTCGATGGGTAACAGAGGATCCTCGTGCGCTGCTCCCTCACTCTGGAAAGTTCTTCCATTGGAGATTCGATCAGCTGAGTCCCTGGGCATCTTCAAATCTCGTCTCAAGACTCACTTTTTCAATAAGGCTTTCAAGTCCTCTGGCTAGGATTTTGGATGCAGCTCAGTGTTGGCTCTCATCCGACCTGCAACGGCTGTGGAACATTTATTCCTTCCATGTTTGTTGAAGAATTATTTTTATCGCTTATTGTACGTCCTTCTATACTTTATTGCTACTATTTGACTTTCAATTGAACTGTCCTGATGTTGTCGACATGCCGTTCTCTCCACAGCTCGGATTTGTAAAAAAAAATAACTACAAAAACCCGTTATTATTGCTGATTTGACGTTCTTATCTCGTTGTTGACGTGCCGTTCTCTCCGCAGCTCTGTGCAGAGCTTTGTGACCCTCGGGTGAAAAGCGCTCTAGAAATGCAATTATTGTTATAATCATTACGTACTAATATAGCATTTCACGTCTGAGATGCCACACACGTTGGAGGCAAAACGTTCGCAAAGGAGCGACGGAGGCCCGCAACAGCTTTGGGAAGCAATCATCATCATTATGAACACCCGCTTAATCCCGTACAGGGCCGCAGTGGGCCAGAACTTATCCCAGCAGACGAGTCCTAGACCTCCCCTCTGTCGACTCCACACTTAATGAGTACATGGTGCAGAACGCAAACCTCAGCGGATGGGGAGATGGCCTGAGTGGTCGCTCTCATGTGCTGTGCACCCCCGTCATTTGGGACTGTTTAACAGCGCTTGGTCAAACGGTCTCGGATACACCTGGGGGCTCTTGCTCGTTATGGCGGTGTGGTGGCACGTGCATCCAACCTACTGTGTTTTCCATGTGGCAGCGGTTTGACCCCCAGGGTGCGTGGGTGCATGTGCGTGCAGAAATGTACTAAGTGATAGTCTGGTGTTGCGTGCAAGTCTGTATTTTTGGGGGTGGCCTTTGAAATCAACCTTATATGCAGGTATCAAAAACGTTGATATGGCACTGGCGCTCAAAATAGCCTGCCTTTACATGTGGGTGTATTGACAAAAGGGCATGGATTGGTCATTTTCTAATTTAGATGTCGTTTTTTTAAAACATGATCGTTGAGTTACAATCTAATATCTTAAATTATATACTTGCTTTTCAAAACGGTGCATCCGTTAATGCAATGTTGGAAATAGTTTTTAAACAGCATGCTCATGTTAACAATTAAAAAGTATACAATGCATAAGTATACCTCCAATGCATCGTGAACTAAGACTAACGACCCACATATTGTCTCATTATCTGAAACCGCTTAATCCTATATAGGGTCACGGTGAGCCGGAGCCTATCCCGGAAACACAGGGCGTAAGGCAGGAATACACCCGACGACGGGACGCCAGTCCATCGCCGGGCATTGCGGGACAATTTTAGTCTGAGAGCCAATCAACCTATCCAGGAGCATGCTTTTGGACTGTGGGAGGAAACCGGAGTACCCGGCGAAAACCCACGCGGACACGGGGAGAGCATGCAAACTCCACACAGAAAGGCACCCGAGCCGAGAGATTCGAACCCGGGACCTTCTTGCTGTGAGGCGTCAGCGCTAACCACTGGGCCACCGCGCCGCCCCACCCACATATTGTACAAGAGAAAAACAATGCAATACACTGTAACGTTATATTTAAAATAGGATAGTACAAATTTAAAGTTCATTGTGAAGTGCCTTTATGACTGAATGTTTTCCACTCCGACTTACTAGGTTAGGTTTGAAAATAGAGACAATTGTAAGACGTAATGAAGCAATGAATTAAAATGACTGGAGGAACACAGACTGCCGTGCTATGGCATCATAAGAATGGCAGAAAATGAAAATCCCACAAAAAAGAATGGAAACACAAAACACTAAATGACCAATATTAAAATGGACCGATCGAGTTGAGACACTAGAATGGAATATATTGACGCGGTGACATCAGCAACAGGCGAGATATGATGACAATCGCCAACAGCTGGAAGACTGCTGCTACTGCCAAAAGCTTGTGGACCAAGATCGCTCCATAAGGGGGATGCCGAATTGAAAAAAGTAAAATTTGCATGTAACTACACACACAGTAGAACGCATATGTTAAAGTTCAGAGTTGAATGCAATAGTGAGCGCTCAGGTTTTGCGGCTATCATACTCTGATCGCAAGCTGTTGGCGGTCGACAGCAGGTCGTTGTCAAGTGGATTCTATTAATCGGTGAGAGGAGAATCGAGTGAAGCCACAAGTACTGGGGCCAACAAAGGGCCGATTGATCATATCAAACTGTGGTTGGGAAAGAAAACTTGCAGAATATCTGGGCAGAGTTGTGGCAGCATTATCTGATCCAAGCGTTTTGCATATGGTGCTCCAAATGCGGATGGTTTTTCTCAAGGGGAATAGCTGCTCATATGTTCAAACTTTTTTTTTCCAGTCAAGCCAATTGAATTTAAATAGTTTTAATTACATGTCAACCTATTGACCTGTGTTATCGTTTTGAAAATAAATAAGACGTTATTACATTGGGGGAGACATCTATTTTTGTTCAGAATTTTCCTTGCGTGTTATTTAAAAAAATCGGGTTTGCCCTTTGCTTTACGGCACACAATGGTATAATCTTGGTAATAATATAAGTCATGTTGAAATGTTCAGTTTATATCCGTTGATATTAATGACTATTTGCTGAACGTAAATTGAAATTGTTTTAGACTTGTGTTACTACTGTCATTAGCCATAGTCTGGAATCGAACGTAGGTTAGAGGGTTGACAGCAAAACGTGCACTCCTGCTCTATACGTGAAAATTAAAACACTTGACAAACATGCTTATCAAATGTGCATGGAAGTTAAAAGTCAAAGCTTCTTTTAAAAGAGACTGCTATACAGGTATTGTTTACGTAGTAAAACACAGCAATGCTGTTTAATAAGAAATGTTTGTTATTATTAATGCATCCCTTTGTGTGAACTTAGTAAGAAAATATGCAGTAAAATCCGATGACAATATTACCATCATAAAACGTACCTGCAACGGTAAACATTGTTTGGGCAAAAACTGCTGTTCGATGGATGAGATGAAGTTTTGAAATACAGGATAATCTCGCCAGGGCGGCGCGGTGACCCAGTGGTTAGCGCTGATGCCTCACAGCAAGAAGGTCCCGGGTTCGAATCTCTCGGCTCGGGTGCCTTTCTGTGTGGAGTTTGCATGCTCTCCCCGTGTCCGCGTGGGTTTTCGCCGGGTACTCCGGTTTCCTCCCACAGTCCAAAAGCATGCTCCTGGATAGGTTGATTGGCTCGCAGACTAAAATTGTCCCGCAATGCCCGGCGATGGACTGGCGTCCCGTCGTCGGGTGTATTCCTGCCTTACGCCCTGTGTTTCCGGGATAGGCTCCGGCTCACCGTGACCCTATATAGGATTAAGCGGTTTCAGATAATGAGATGAGATGAGATAATCTCGCCGTCCGTGCCTTTACCGTTCCACAGGTTTTGTCGAATTGTTTGAACGTCATCATTACCAATACCCGCTTAATCCTACACAGGTTTGTGGCGGAGGCTATCGTGGCTGATAGAGGGCGCAAGGCGAGCTATATCCAGGATGTGACGCCAATACATGGCAGGACACGCTTTGGTGGAGCATTTACTCAGCAGGACAATTAACCTCGGCAGCAACGTGTCTTTAGACGGTGGGAGGAAACCAGAGAACCCGGCGAAAACCCAAGTGGACACAGAGAGAGAGAGAACACGCAAACTCCACACAGAAAGGCACCCGAGCCTTGAATCGAACCCGGGACTTCTTGCTTTGAAGCGACAGCGCTACCGCTCCGCCCACAATGCCTGAACAGTTCGCTGGTCTGTCTTAACGCGCGCATTTACCAAACCGATTTTCCAGAAATGCATTAACGCCCACCACCGCGCCCCCCTTCCCATGCCTCCTCCCCCCTTCCAATAGGACCTCTGGTATATATATAATACTGTATATACTTTTAACGATATTACGTTTTGCAGCGTGAGACCCGTGCAACACGCTCACACCCCTGATCCCTGCAACTTGTTAATTCATCGCCATTGGACCACACCAGCCCATCTCATGAAGCAGTGACATTAGCAGCCGTGACAGTGCCAATATATGACAGATACAAATCACTAATCACACGTCGTGAGTCACAACCACGTCATATCGCGTACCACGAAAAAAATACCACATTTTCCATCAGAGTGGAAATATGGCCAATATTTGGGTCATTATTTGAAAATAGGCAGGAAATGCTCCTTTGGAAAATTGTGTGTCCCACGTTTGTAGGACGTATGGATCGGTGATTGTGTCTGGATAAGGTTATTTCTTGGACGGAAGCAGGTCAAAAATATGCTCACGTTACGTAAAAAGTAACCCGGCTGATCTTAAATGCGATCTATGTTAAAGTCAAGTGGGATATACAGCGAGAACAACGGGTAGCCTCTAGTCTCAACTTCTGGGGGCCGATCCGGACAAAGTCCTCGACTGAGCTGGGTGTATTAAGTCTAGGCTTGCGTCAAGTCACCGATCGTTTCCTGATCTCTCATTGGTTAACAGTCTTTGTGACGTCACAACCATCCCACCAGATGGCGTACATCGTTATACAACGGTCAGCACAGATTTGGCCTCGATGGCCACAGGTCGCCGTAAAGGTCAGTAAGAGTTTAACAATCGGGAATGAGTTTATAGCTATGATCAGGTCGGCCAGAAAGCAACTGAGCGCATCATATGTTGGAAGCTAAGCCGGTCTGTAACTTAACATGGGTATTTTACGTAGGACCAAATTACACAGGGGCGGCACGGTGGCCCAGTGGTTAGCGCTGACGCCTCACAGCAAGAAGGTCCCGGGTTCGAATCTCTCGGCTCGGGTGCCTTTCTGTGTGGAGTTTGATTCCTGCCTTACGCCCTGTGTTTCCGGGATAGGCTCCGGCTCACCGTGACCCTATATAGGATTAAGCGGTTTCAGACAATGAGATGAGATGAGAAATTACAGAGCAAATGCTATAGTTCTGCAGAGGAACACTGAGGGTAGTGTGCAGTCAAGCAACCTCCTGGAAATGCGTATGTGACCTTCATCTCGCAACGGAGTGATGGAAGGGCTATACCAGTGCGTTAACGCGTTGCATCAAAGAGTTGCTTAAGTGCGCGTGAGGGTGGGAGGGGGGAGTATTGGCAAAGAAGAGAAGCCACATAGATCTGTATGATTAAAATGGATGCTGTTCTGGGAAATATGCAACTGGGTGAATCACTGATGTCTGGGGCATAACAGGAGTAGTCATGAGAGACAGCACATTGACGCAATTTTATTAGAATGTAATAGCATTTTACCGAGGATTTCTTAATTATTAAGACTTTTTTTTTATATTTATGGACGTTCCTGTTAGGTTTTGCTGTATGTGGGTCACGTTGCTGCTATTTCCAAAGGAATATATTTGCGAGTCATTTTTCAAGTTTGCAGCGTGATGCCGGCACAAGTGGCCTGCTTTTTTTTTTTCGAATATCACAGGGTATTGAAAATCCACTCCGAAGCAGACGTCCACCCACTGAACGATAAATACGCACGCACTATTAACCAGGGCGGCCACTGAGCTGAAAACTGCGAACCTCCGGAATGAGCGGCAACAAACGCCACTACCCCTTGACGTGCAGGATGAACGTCCGGCAGAGAGCGTCTGCCTTTCGTTGTCGGTGTTTAGGCTAAGGCAGGGATTTTCAATCGTTTGCACCTCGAAGCCCTCTTGGCTCACTCGGGTCTGGTCTCTGCAGACCTCGTAGGTGACGTTCGCCGCGCCACTGATGGGTCGCGCATCCGCCGGTCAAGAACGGCGGGGCTTGCGAGAGGCAACACGATTGAACCGCGTGTGTGCATCGTGTCATCGAACATTTTCACACAGACCGAAAAACGGTTTTGTTTTATTCCAGCGATGACCAAGAGACAACGACATAACTGTTGCTTTTTTTTAACTACTCCCTTTACACGTTTCCAGGAATCAGACATCATATTTATTGACTTATTCGCTTCTTTTGCAATAATGCGTATAAATATAAAATTTTCTTGTAAACAAACCAACGATTGAAAAAATGCTAATAAATGTAACGTGATATGCAAGACAGATTCCCAGCGTATTTGGTTAAAAACATATCTGTGCAGATAAGCAGTCTCGACAGCTGGTGAGTCACATTGCGTCCGCACCACGGCCATATTTCTCTTATTTAAAAAAAAAATCCCCTGCCCCCTCCACACACCACCTCATATAAACACACGGTCACGCAACTACATCTAGCCCTCTGAATTTGTGCGCGTGTGGAGTTTCTTTGAATTCAAGTCAAGGCCACTCTGTGACATATCTGCGATTGATGTGAATCAGGCCTCGAAAATAATCTCTCCCCCCCCCTCTCCCCCTCGAGGTTACGCTTGAATAACTAACGCCGGCAATCCCATTTGAGTCACGATCCCACCGACCGTGATTTTAACAACTTCTCCCCTGCTTCCAAAAACGGATGATCATTTGAAGAAGTTCTAACGCTTCCGAGTATGCGAATGCTGCAACAACGACTGAATCACAGCACCACTGCCGAAGTTTCCGCCGAATTTGTCATCAAAAGCAAGAAGAGACGAAAGCAGTGACACAATTCCGCGAGGCCTTTAAACTGTGGGGAGTAGGGCTCAGCAGTGGCCCTATAATAGCCCGGTTGCGGCCTCGCATCAGCAGCACGCTGCTGGTTTGTGTGCCCACAGGCATAAGCCGCATGGCTCCATGCACTCTGTACATTCCACTGCGTGTCCTTCTCCCCTCCTTGTTTGCAGCGCTATTTAGCCATAACAATGGGTTATGTGCATTGCTTGGAGAAAAAAAACACAGACAGAAACAAAATGTGCTTTTTTTTGTGTGAATGCACGAATATTTCTTTGCACAGCGGTCGTAGCCTCGAGGCAAAGAGGAAATTAACCCATTAAGAGAGATCAAAATATTTCCTCCGTTACAAAGGTGACGTGGGTTACGTAAAATGTTGTGTTTATAGTTCCGGGGAAACTTTGATCAGATGTAAAATAATGTGTGGAGTTTGACTGCGTGGTGGCCCAGTGGTTAGCGCTGACGCCTCACAGCAAGAAGGTCCCGGGTTCGAATCTCTCGGCTCGGGTGCCTTTCTGTGTGGAGTTTGCATGCTCTCCCCGTGTCCGCGTGGGTTTTCGCCGGGTACTCCGGTTTCCTCCCACAGTCCAAAAGCATGCTCCTGGATAGGTTGATTGGCTCGCAGAATAAAATTGTCCCGCAATGCCCGGCGATGGACTGGCGTCCCGTCGTTGGGTGTATTCCTGCCTTACGCCCTGTGTTTCCGGGATAGGCTCCGGCTCACCGTGACCCTATATAGGATTAAGCGGTTTCAGACAATGAGATGAGATGAGTTTGAGTACTCTCCCCGTACTCTGATTTTCGCCCACTGTCCAAAAACACGGTGCAATCCGGGCTAATTGGCCTGCTGAGTAAATTGCCCCAAAAAGGTTGCCTTGCAATGTACAGGTGTCACATCCTGGGTATTCCCCTGCCTTGCACCCTCTGTTGGCCGAGATGGGCTCCGGCCGACATGAATGAATGTAAAATATATTTAGATGCACTTCGAGAGGTAATGACGTGTAGCATGGTGAACAAAATACTAAAGGATGACAATGACCCTTGGTTTATTTCAGTTTTTTTTTAAAAGCTAAAAATTAAATGAAACATTGAGATGATGTAGGTTTTCACGGCTCGATGCATGATGATTGCTTCGAAAAGCTGCTCTCGGGACAGCCGCGTCGATCGCTCCCTCTCCCCTCCATCGCGAGAGCAGCTTTTCGAAGCAATCATCAAAATGAAACTTTGAACATACATCTAAATCAGAATCCTGGCACTCTCCCGCTTCCCTGAACAAACATTCAAAAAAATCACAGTACAATAATAGTAATAATTACGACAGTAATTATGATCACTGATAATGCTCATTGTGGAGGCATGGAGGCGTGGTGGCACAGCGTCAATGCACTGAGATAGGAACAAGGCAACGTGAATGTGAATCCCGGGTCACGACAGACATCAGTATCAATACCTCCCCCCTGCTTTATCGACCCACACCGTACAGTGGCTTCAGAAACGGCTGCGCACGCCATTCCGCGGCGCTATATCTAAAGAAAACAGGGGACATTGCGCGGGCAGGGAACTCAAAACACGTCTGCGGAGGTTGCATGTTGGCTCGTTGCAGCGAGAGCTTTATCTGAGCAGCAGGACGCTTAGTAGAGCTACCAAAAGGTGGCAGGAGAACGTTGGGCGCCGGCCTGAGGATACAACAGAAGGGAAAGGAAAAACGAATGTTAATACAGTTGTTATTGTACAGGTCTCTGATGTGTTGGCGGGTTGTATAGTGCGTAGACTTCACGCTGTGCAATGCACGGGGGCAACGCTGCGGCGCATTATTGTTGCTGATTTGCTGTTCTTATGTCGTTGTTGTTGCTGATTTGCTGTTCTAATGTCGTTGTTGTTGCCGACATGTTGTTCTCTCCACAGCATCTGTGCAGCGCTTCGTGACCCTCGGGTGAAAACGCGCTCTGGATGTGCAATTATTATTGTTACTGCACATCAGAGGGCCAAGATGTTGCAATGGAAAATACATTCATGTAGGATTGTCACAACTCAATGTGTGAGAATTGCTCTCAGAAGCCAGTCGTGTCGAGCTTGATTATGCCTCCAGCATAGGAGGGGATATTATCCCCCCGTGAGAGCAATTCGCAATGAGAAATGTCAATGAAAAATTAGACGCGTTTATTTACGTTGCGCCAAAATAAGCTTGCGCAAATATATACTGTACTGTAACAAGAAAAAACATACTTGAATGCAAACAGTTTTAAGGCTTAGTATATAAACACACACACTCTGAAAAGTACACGGGTGGGAAATGTGCGTGAACCGCCTTAGAATGTATTTTTGCGTAAATTTGACCGAAAATGTGATCAGATCTTCATCTAAGTCCTAATAATTGATGAAGTGAACCTCATTAAATAAATAGCACACGAAAACATCTACTTTTTTAATTTAGTTGTTGGGCAAAATGATCAAAACGTCAATGTATTTGTCAGAAACAGTAACTGGTAGCAGTCTCTTGTGCAGAAATAACTTCAATCCAATGTGTCCTGTCACGTTGATTAGTCTTGCACATCGCCTTGGTGGCATTTTGCACCGTTCCTCCGTACAGAACTGCTTCAACTCGGAGAGATTTGTGGGCTCTCTTGCGTGACCTACCCGCTTTTGGTTCTGTGACAACATTTCCATTGGGTTAACGTGTGCACTTTGACATGGTCATTCCAGAACGCAAAACCTCTTATGCTTCAGCCATTCTGTTACATCTTTGCTCGTGTGCTTCGGACTGTTCTCTTGCTGATTGACCCACTTTTCTATAAAACTCCCGCTCAGGGACGGGGTGCGATAACATTCATCGCTCAGGTCAATAATGGCAAGCTCCCAGCTCCCGAGGCAGCAATCAGCCCCAAACCACGATACTCCCACTACCATAATTCATGGTAGGGATGACATTTTTTTTTACATTATTCGACATTGTTTGTTTTTCGACAAACATAACATTTCTCATTTATGCCAAACAGTTCTATTTTCGGCTCATCTATCCACAGCACATTCTGCCAATAATAATAAATAAAATTATTGCATTTATAGAGCGCTTTTCACCCGATGGTCACAAAGCGCTGCACAGAGCTGCGGAGAGAACGGCATGTCAACAACGACAGCACTAGAACGGAAAATCAGCAACAACAACATTTTTGGGGGGTTTTTTTGTTTTAAGACAGCGTCACCGCTTGGGCCATCGTCCCGCCCAGCACCACGATACATCGTCTCACGACACGCTGCGGTGCAGCCTGCTCCATCATCGAGGTGGTCTCTTGGCAAGCTTGAGACAGGCGGAATTATTACACTTGGAGTGCAGTGTTTTCCTCCTTGCTATCCTGCCAAGCACACCATCGTTGTGCAGTGATATCCTCATGTTGTACTCGTGACCACCGAAATGAACCAATGCAAGAGAGGCTTTCAGATCATGAGATATTAACCTGGGGTTCTTTGTGACCTCCTGGATTATTTGTATGCCTTCCTCGTGCAAGGATTTTCGTTGGATGAACGCTCAGAGAAACCGTAAAAATGGTGCTTCGATTTTCTCCATGAATATACCATCTGCCTGACAATGGCTTGGTGCAGGCCAAGACCTTTAGAACGGGTTTGTAACTCTCTCCAGACCGATGAGTGTCGACAAATCTTTTTTCTGACGTCCTCAGACACGTATTCTGATAGAGGCATGGCACACTTCCAAAAACCTAATGGTGACGACCAAAGATTATATTTTTCATACAGGGCAGTTCCACCCAAGCTCACTCCTGATTGTCATTACATTATTTGATATAAGTTACCCTTTTAATTTAGTTGATTAACCTCGAGGTTTATTCAAATTTTCTGACGAAGAAATTGAATGTTGGATCATTATGCTCAATAAGTAAACGACAAAATATACGTTTTGTGTGTGTTTGATTATTTTAATAAGTTTCTCGATCAATTACTAGGACTTGGATGAAAAATTGTTCACATTTAGGTGAAATTTCTGTAGAAATGTAGACTCTTGTAAGGGGTTCAGGCATTTTTTAATCTCGCCACCGTAATAAAGTGTTCACGATTACTGAGCGAACGAGGACAGAACCTCCTTTGGAGTGTACCGGTGAAGTGTTAAAGCAGGCAAAGGCTACGACTGGCTTTACTTCCGTATCGAATAAAATGTAAACAAGATGAATGAATATATGTACGTACAGTATTAAGTGCTTTGGTTAAACACCAGGCCTTCCTCTGTTAAATTGCCCATAAATTGCAAACCCCATTCTGGCTGATGACTCGGAAAATGCAAGCCAGTCCCGAGTTTACTTGCTTAAAGAAATGCCGACTGATAATATGTGTCTGGAGAGCCATTACATCTGCATGAATTAATGATATACATCCCAATATGTGGAAAGCACAGACGAGCCTTTGGCTGTTGCAAAATTGCAGCGTTCATTTTCCACATCAGCGTCCACTCAACCAACACGTAATCGTTGCCGATAGGGATGACTGCCTATCGAACTATCTCTTCGGTGGCCTCAGTTTCCGTGAACCCCCGCGCCTGTTTTGAATCATGGAATTAATAAAGATAGACCGCAGTCGACACTGATAAGCTTTCGGCAGCGCTCGTCACGATTCCCAATAGTGCTCTGGCATTGCGCGTCGATACGATCTCTTGTCCGCCAATCACAGGGCCCACGGATGCATGGACGGACGGACACAGCGATGGGGGGCAGAGGGAGAAACTAAACGTTTAAGTTTCATACGCGTGTTGCGCCGCTTTGATTATTAAATGTAGATTTGCAAAAGCGCGCCGTTATTCTGTCGGTCACATATATTCTGATGTGGGTTTTCACGGCTCGATGCATGATGATTGCTTCGAAAAGCTGCTCTCTCGGGACAGCCGCGAGGTGGAGAGAGAGCCATCGACACGGCTGTCCCGAGAGAGCAGCTTTTCGAAGCAATCATCACATATATTCTGTCCCGATTCAGCTAAATGCTCTTTCAACAATTTGCCCGGTCTATTATGTTATTATAGCAGACACAGACTTTGTTTTGCTCAGGGCTGTGTCCTGACGACGGCGGCTCTCGATTTAACAGATGTTTGAATGAGGGACGCTTTTCCCATTACTTGTTGACCTAACAAACGCACATCCTCTTTGATCAAAATAACAAAAACCCATCTGGACATGTTATGGGTTTGCATACTACCCTCCGAGCGGGGGGGGGGTTATTTGCTTTTCCCCCAGATTATTTTGGTTTTGACAACCAGCAACTGGTTAAAATCACAATAACGAAATCGTGTGCTTTGTTAATGTAATCCTTTTTTGCACGTTGTAATATATTTTTTATTTAAATATATTGTACTCCACGTGTATTGGGTATAAAAAAAACATATTGTTGTTATTTTACTATCGTTATAATCAATGATTAATCCACTGCTGTGTGGAGTTTGCATGTTCTCCCCGTGTCCGCGTGGGTTTTCGCCGGGCACTCCGGTTTCCTCCCACAGTCCAATAAACATGCTGCTGCGTAGGTTAATTGGCTTGCAGACGAAATTGCCCGCAGTGCCCAGAGCTGGACTGTCGTCCCATCGTGGGTATATCCCTGCCTTGCGCCCTGTGTCTGCTCCACCTCACCACGACCCTGTACAGGACCAAGCTGTTTCTGACAATGAGATGAGATGAGAATCCACTGCTGGATGCATGTCTTTGCAATCCGTTGCCATCTCGAATGGATTGGCCCATCTGGCTGTTGTGCACGACCTGATTTTATTGCTCCATAACCTCAACGAGATCCATTCTGTAGCTGTCACTCCATCATTAGTCTCGACTACCAGCTATCACCAACTTTCACGGAGATTTTTGCCCAAGCCATATTTTGTCATCAATCAATATTGTGTCTCCTGCTGTCACTCCATCATTAGTCTCGACTACCAGCTATAATCAACTTTGACAGAAATTTTTGTCCAAACCATATTTTCTCATCAGTCAATATTGTGTCTCCTGCTTTGCATATCTTCTCCAATCAATGTCCTATTCCTCCTATCTCTCAATGTAATTACGTTGTTCTCAGTGTACAGTTTTAATGCGAGTATGTTATCATCACAGAGAATACAAAAATGGACGTAGGCTAAGAAAACAAAGTCTAAATGTGCGCCAATAAGCATTGCAGAATTACACATTATTAGGACATAAGCTCGTTTCGAATCTCGGCTCGGGTGCCTTTCTGTGTGGAGTTTGCATGCTCTCCCCGTGTCTGCGTGGGTTTTCGCCGGGCACTCCGGTTTCCTCCCACAGTCCAAAAAACATGCTGCTGCATAGGTTAATTTGGTTTGTAGACTCAATTGCCCGCAGTGCCCGGTGATGGACTGGCGTCCCATCGAAGGTATATCCCTGCCTTGCGCCCTGTATCTGCCGGGATAGGCTCCGGCTCACCGCGACCCTGTACAGGACTAAGCGGTTTCTGACGATGAGATGAGTACATAAGTATGAGACTTCAACAAAGTAAGTCGTTTACTACTTACATCAGTCAATATTGTGTTCTCTGCGACTAACATTTAACAATGTGTACAAAAAAAGCAACTATTGTTATTATTATTGTTATGTTGTGAAATGTTGCTAACATTTTGAGACGAGAATTGCAATCGGTGAGCATGTTGTCTGCTACCTCCGTCTCCTGGGGGCTGGTTCATGTCGGTCACAGTGGTGACTGTGGTCATAGTCGTGGTGGCTTGCTCAGTGGTTGGCTCAATCTCCTCCTCCTCCTCCTCGTATGCGCACGTCAAACCTGACACACCGGCCACGCGTAAGAACAACAACAACGCAATGCCTTGTCTGCTACCACGAGCTGGATGTCTACGGCTGGGTTCTCACCTGGGTGTCCGCATACCCCCAAAAGGTCCGAGCGCTGAGGTGGCACCGCTGAGGGCCTATGTTCTGATCTAGGTCCACACAAGTGCACATAGTTATCGATCTCAACCCAGGTATCAACGACCACAAAAAAACCCCATTATATTTGTTTCTGCAATTAATTTGGATATATTCCAGCTCTGAGTGTATTTACTGTCACAGGACCGACATCACTCTCATATGCAGAGCGAGTGGGAATTGCTGCCCTCTATTGCGTGTGAACCAGAGGTCACTCTACGGAATTCAGATGTTGAAACGAACCGTGAGCCTTTCTCCAGTATGAAGGGTTGCCCTGCTCTGTGTGGGACAAGACATTACTCCGATTGCACAATCGTAATAACATTGTCGTATTCTAAGGTAAAACTTGTTAGCGTTATCATCATAAAATGTGATTACCCTACAAATGTCCCAGGTCTTACCATGGCCTGTAGCTATTATTAGGGTGTCTGAGATGGTGTAAGCATTCCTCAACTACAAAGTGCCAAGGAATTTACTAAGGCAAGGAAAGTTGTGCTTGAGATGACCTTGGCTCAAAAATTTAAATAAAACTACTGCTTTATCAAATCATGTGAGAGTCCTTGGAGATTAATTTTCTTTGAAAAATATACTATGAACTTGATTCATCATCTACCATGTGCTTTTAAGCAGATGACAAGCTTATACAATTACTCTCACAAATTATCTCGGAGGGCATACCAGTAACGTGGTAATCGATAGGTTGCCCATGGCTAGCCTTACTTGGCTACACCACAATACACAACACAATGCACCACCTCTAAAGAAAAATCGCATGCAAACCGCTGCATGCAAAAAAACCCAAAAGTATTTGTTAAGTGAGTAAATAACCTCGCTAATACTCACTGTCTCGGTATCTCAGTGATTGAGTCTTGGCAGTTGGTGTCGGAGTTCCTGCCCCTAGACAGGATGAACCTAACGAGAAGTTCATCTGGTCAATATTAGCAGAGTTTGTGAGCAAAATCTCAATTCTTGGTACACGCTTTCTCGAGGCATTTGTACACACAATGCTCCATTTGCCTAGAATTGTTGAAAGCAACGCTTCCCAAATTTTTGTACCTGATTGTGACCAAATCATCAGGATTTAACCCAGTCTCATCAGCAAGAAGGGTCTGAGCTCGATGTCAGACGCGCGAGCCTGTGTCTGAGGAAGTGTGCACGTTCTCCCTCAGCTGCAATGTATAATGTAACTGGAACGGCAAGGTACCACAGTGATAATATCTGGACCTCACACGAATAATATCATGCCCAACGTGGTTCGATTCCTACCTCGGGCACCTTTCTGTGTGAAGTGTGTGTGTGTTCTCCCCTGATCTGCGTGGGTTTCTTATGGATTCTCTGGTTCCCTCCCACAACTTAAAAAAATATAGTGGGAGGGCAACGATGGGGCACGGGAGCTTGGGCTGTCGGGGGTCACAATTTCTCACGGGAGTGCGCACATCAGGCAAACATTCAAATGCTGAAAGTTTGCCTACAAACACCGTCGCGGCAGACTACTTCGGAATAATGTTCTCTCAGGGCCTGATCGGTGAAATGTACAAATATAGTCAAATCTATAACTGTTCAACACCGACAGGTACTAATATATATACTGTATTGTCTCGGAACCTTCGGCCGCTTTATCTCGTTATGAAATCTATTCAACTCCAATGTTATTGTTGTTGACATGCCGTTCTCTCCAAAGCTCTGTGCAGCGCTTCGTGGCTCTCGGGTGAAAATCGCTCCGGACGTGCAATTATTATTATTCATTAATTGGCCAATAACATCAAAATATACAGGATGCAGTTTCTGTCAAATATTGGCACCGGCTGACTACATGGCTACCTTCCCCCCACCTCTCTACGGTTTCCTCCCACCTTCGTATTCACGTCTCGTCCACGATCGTGGGTGAAAATTGCGCGCGTTACAAATTGTCTTATTATTGTCCGTGTCCTGAAAACGTACCTGGAAATAACTGCAATTTACTCAATTGAATTCACACACAGCGGCAACATCGCCCCCTACTGTGGCAACTTGGCAGGACTCTTTTGAAAAGGAGTCCATATTATTTAAGGTTTCTCTTGATAAACAAGCACATTGCAGTGAATCAATCGAGGCCTGTTCTCTCATATCTATGCGCTCCGATTTCACAATCAGTACTGAGCACCGTGATCCCATACATACACAGGCGGTGAGGTTTGAGACAGGTGCCCTCGTTGTTTGAAATATCACGCTGGAGGATTAAATCGAACTGGTGACCAAAGCAGCAAAGTAACAGAAAATATTTAACTGAAACTGAAACGATATCGTGCGGAACGGTGGCGCAATGAGTGCCACCTCACAGTAGGAAGCTTCCGAGTTTGATTCCTGGCTCGGGTGGCTTTCTCAGTGTGTAGAGTTTGCGAGTTCTCTCCTCGTGTCCGCGTGGGGTTTCGTCAGTTATTCCGGTTTCATCCCACAGTCCAAAGACAGACTCTCATGTCATCTCATTGTCAGAAACCGCTTAGTCCTGCACAGGGTCGCGGTGAGCCGGAGCCTATTCCGGCAGACACAGGGCGCAAGGCAGGGATATACCCACGATGGGACGCTAGTCCATCACCGGGCACTGCGGGCAATTTAGTCTGCAAGCCAATTAACCTATGC
>JAZEWT010000010.1:19347337-19359135 GCA_036362905.1 Mordacia mordax
CACAGAAAGGCACCCGAGCCGAGAGATTCGAACCCGGGACCTTCTTGCTGTGAGGCGACAGCGCTAACCACTGGGCCACCGTGCCGCCCCCTTCCGGAAGGTCTTGCGAGTATATAAGGGGATGTGTGGAAGCGAAGTGAGAAAGTCGGTATTGAAAGTTGACGGCGGAGCCACGGTCATGTTGTGCGAGGTGATTCATTGGCACGTGAAGCGCGGGGTGTAACGTGGCGCTGGCGTTGTATTACTGGAGTGTCAATAGTGTGTAGCGTTGATAAAGTGCTGGAACGAGAGAAGGCTCCAGTCCTCTCGTGGTGTGGTTGCCACATGTACGGTGCGGCAACCACACTGACGGCGAGCATCCCTGAGACAACCTAACGAACTTGATTTAATTTTTAAGCGCAAGAAAACGTGAGTGACTAAGAATGCCACGGATGTGTGGGAAACGCAAGCTCAGAGACGTCAAGCCTCGACTCAGTATTATCATGCGCTGGACTACAGACATTTGTCAATATTGTAATGATGTAGGTTGTCACGGCTCGATGCACGTCATTTGGCAATAATATTAATTTACTCTCACCGTCCAAAAAAACATGCCACCGCATAGGTTAATTGGCTTGCAGACTAAATTGCCCCGCAGTGCCCGGCGATGAACTGGCGTCCCATCGTCGGTATATCCTTGCCTTGCGCCCTGTGTCTGCTGGGATAGGCTCCGGCTCACAGCATCCCTGTACAGGACGAAGTGGTTTCTGACAATGAGATGAGATTAATTTACTTTAAGACGGACGCCTTTTCTCAAAAAAACGAGACGCCTTACCAGGTAACGGTAACATAGAGAAGCGATTATAACAACACAGTAATATACAGCAGTACTACAGAGTTAACTAACAATTGTGAAATGTATTTCCAAACACAAGTTTTAAAAAATGTGTATCTAGCTTTGCTTTAAAAATGTCCAACAGTCGATGGGTCACAAACATCTCATCTCATTATCTGAAACCGCTTAATCCTATATAGGGTCACGGTGAGCCGGAGCCTATCCCGGAAACACAGGGCGCAAGGCAGGAATACACCCGACGACGGGACGCCAGTCCATCGCCGGGCATTGCGGGACAATTTTAGTCTGCGAGCCAATCAAACTATCCAGGAGCATGCTTTTGGACTGTGGGAGGAAACCGGAGTACCCAGCGAAAACCCACGCGGACACGGGGAGAGCATGCAAACTCCACACAGAAAGGCACCCGAGCCGAAAGATTCGAACCCGGGACCTTCTTGCTGTGAGGCAACAGCGCTAACCACTGGGCCACCGCGCCGCCCGGGTCACAAACATGTAAGGGAAATTCAATCACACTGCTGCATAAAGACCTCCTCACGACTGGTCGGCTCATGGTGGTTGCTGGACTCACTTCACCACGCCGGTACTTGTGTCGCAGTCTCACGAGCGTACACTACGTGGCAGAGTCATCATCCTGAGCTGCAAACACGGAGTTCCCTCTCCAGCATCGTGACTCCACGCCGCGCGGACGCGGGGCTTCATATCGGCCGAAGCTGTCAGGGGCTGAGCTCCGGAAAACACCTCCCCGCGCCGTCTCGCATCATCATGATGAACTTAGATTTATAATGTCATCTCATTGTCAGCAACTGCTTAGTCCTGTACAGGGTCGCGATGAGCAGGAACCGATCCCGGCAGACACGGGGTGCAAGGCAGGGATATGCCCACGATAGGACGCCAGTCCAGCCCGGGCACTGCGGGCAATTTAGTCTGCAAGCCAATTAACCTATGCAGCAGCGTGTTTTTTGGACTGTGTGAGGACATGGGGAGAACATGCAAACTCCACACGAAAGGCACCCGAGCCGAAATTCGAACCCGGGACCTTCTTGCTGTGAGGTGACAGCGCGACCGACTGGGCCACCGTGCTGCCCAGATTCATAATTATTCACCCTTATCTGGTTTTCGTGTCTACGTCATCGTCGTCATCGTCTTTTACCAAATATGCTCTTTCAGGATAGCCGTGTCGAGCGATACTCCTCTCTCCTTTGCGACCGTTTCGCCTCCCACAGAAGCATCAATGGGAGGCGAAGCGTCTCAAACGAAGGAGACAAAAACATCGTCGCGAAGGAGAGAGGCTCTCCCAAAGAAACGGCTTTGGCAAACAATCATCATGCATCGAGCCGTGAAAACCGATATCGGTACTTTGTTATCATCATCCTCTGTGACCCAAATTTATGTTTTTCATACTCCTGTGTTCATTGGCATGTATTGTATTACTAATGATTAGTATAGGGGCAGCACGGTGGTGCAGTGGGTAGCGCTATTGTCGCTATTTGCCGTTCATATGTTGTTGTTGTTGCTGACATGCCGTTCTCGTCACAGCTCTGTGCAGCGCTTTGTGACGCTCGGGTGAAAATCGCTCTGGAAGTGCAATTTTTTTATTATCATTGGCTGATTGATCACGATTAGCGTCGTCAAACGACGCTGGTAGCCATTGACAACTAGTAATTTCATTGTGTTGTCCATCCATAACAACATAAACATCTCCACATGTTCACCCTGGGCCCTCCCCCGTGGCCACACTGGTTATATAACGCGCGCTGTAGCCGCCACCACACCACGCACGCACTGAGCTGGAAGACATGCCAGACCAGGAGAGGGTCAATGAGCACATGGAAAGGGGGTCCAGGCAGATGAGAGCCAGATTACGGACGAGAGATTGCAGCGGGGGCGGCGCGGTGGCCCAGTGGTTAGCGCTGTCGCCTCACAGCAAGAAGGTCCCGGGTTCGAATCTCTCGGCTCGGGTGCCTTTCTGTGTGGAGTTTGCATGCTCTCCCCGTGTCCGCGTGGGTTTTCGCCGGGCACTCCGGTTTCCTCCCACAGTCCAAAAAGCATGCTGCTGCATAGGTTAATTGGCTCGCAGGCTAAATTGCCCCGCAGTGCCCGGCGATGGACTGGCGTCCCATCGTCGGTATATCCCTGCCTTGCGCCCTGTGTCTGCCGGGATAGGCTCCGGCTTCACCGTGACCCTGTGTAGGACTAAGCGGTTTCAGACAGTGAGATGAGATGAGATTGCAGCGGTGTACCAGTAGTGAAATGAGAGAACGGAGCTGCCCATGGCACAGCGATGCAGTGTGACTGAGACCGATGTGGACACAAGGCATGAATGCGAGGAGATCAACAGGAGATGTGCCAAGTCTTCGGGTGTTGATGAGGCTTGTGCGGGTTCATTAGGACTGGCCTTAGTCGCGACTTACGAAAAAGGTCAGCCTGGGATACATGTGTGCTGACCGCTAGATGGCGATGATGCGATCAGCTCCGAGCCGAGAGAACAGCATGCAGCTGATTGAAGAGATCCTCTGCAGAGTTGTCACGTGACACGGTAGTAAAAATATATATGTTGGCTTAAATAATTACAATAAAGCAAATTAATGAAATTAATGAAACAAGTAAAATAAAATTCAATGAACGGAAAACAAACAATAACTATGATAAAAGCAACATACTCTGTACGCCATCCAGTGGGATGGCTGTGACGTCACAAAGGCTGTCAACCAATAAGGCCAGGAAATTATCCGTGACCTGACGCATGCCTAGCTCTGTTACATAATCATCATCATCATTAAAGTTTAAGAAGTGCAATTATTATTATCAAACACCCGCTTAATCCTGTACAGATTCGAGGGGGTCCAAAGCCTATCCCGGCAGACAGAGGGCGCAAGGCGGAGGAATATCTAAGATGTGACGCCAGTCCATCACCGGGCACTGCGGGCAATTTAGTCTGCAAGCCAATTAACCTATGCTGCAGCATGTTTTTTGGACTGTGGGAGGAAACCGGAGTGCCCGGTGAAAAACCCACGCGGACACGGGGAGAGCATGCAAACTCCACACAGAAAGGCACCAGAGCCGAGATTCGAACCCGGGACCTTCTTGCTGCGACTCGACAGCGCTGTCCACTGGGCCACCGTGCCGCCCCCCATTATTTAATCTCATCTCATTTCATTGTCTGAAACCGCTTAATCCTATATAGGGTCACGGTGAAGCCGGAGCCTATCCCGGAAACACAGGGCGTAAGGCAGGAATACACCCGACGACGGGACGCCGGTCCATCGCCGGGCATTGCGGGACAATTTTAGTCTGCGAGCCAATCAACCTATCCAGGAGCATGCTTTTGGACTGTGGGAGGAAACCGGAGTACCCGGCGAAAACCCACGCGGACACGGGGAGAGCATGCAAACTCCACACAGAAAGGCACCCGAGCCGAGAGATTCGAACCCGGGACCTTCTTGCTGTGAGGCGTCAGCGCTAACCACTGGGCCACCGCGCCGCCCCCATTATTTAATTAAAGACTTAATTCTATTTCACTTGGACGTGCTGCTATAGCGCCGCCACTGGATACAGAGGGATATGTGGATGAGGCAGGACCCCTCCGAGTAGGCGAGGGGTTTAGGGAGGAGGGAGGTCCGTGGTGAGCAGTCGGGGTCTGTGATGAGGACGCTATGATCGTGGATTCCCGGCGTGGAGCGAGAAGCCGGAGAGGGCGATCGAGGTAAGACGAGCATCAGAAATCGTCTGTTAACGCCGCGGCTCGTGCGGTTTTCGGGTGATGCTGTGGCGAGGGCCGCCTTCCATCTCTGTTGTCCCATCGACAGCAATACGCGCGCGGTGTGTGCCGCGCGTCATAGCCGCGGGATGCGGTGGAGGCGCGCAGTGAGCCGAATGGAAAAAGCGCTGTGTGGGCGGCGGCGTTGGCGGCGATGGAATTCCCGGCATCTGTGATCGCAGTCAAGGGAGATGCGGGAGATGACAATGCAGCAGTGGATTGTTAAATCTATCTGTACGGTACCCTGCTTACGTGCCGTGGGATTTTCCTGCTCCTAGGGGTACTGGGGTTTCCTTCCACGTACCAAAGCTCCATTAATGGAATTTGGTAAACATGTGCAATGCAAGAGCCTCTTGAAAGGGCCTCTTAAACCGAGGCTAATATGGATTTACAGTATGTAAAACAATGATACTGATGATACTGTACTGTCAGCTGCGAAGCAACGTGGGGGTTGTTCCATACTTCACCATGGTGGACCATGGTGGCCACTCGGTTTGTCAAGAGGTGTGGCCCAGAGTGACGATTCAGATGCCACTCGTTACCGATGTGTGGCCCAGATAGCAACGATTCAGATGCCACTCGTTACCGATGTTAGCCGAGGCTGAGTCTCGAACTAAGTCGGCAGGGTTTGCAGCGCAGTGCCACCAACGAAGGCCATTCAGAATTTAGACGTTGTTTTTACTTGTGATGGGACTTCTCGTATGTAGCTATTGGGATATAGGAGGGACAAGTGCTCACTGGCATAAATTACCAACTAGTGATGTTTACATCTATTGTCCACATATGTTGCGTAAATAGGTCGACTATTCTGTCATTCCAATGGTAACCTTTTGTAGCTCGGTTCATTTGAACGTTAATTATTTTATTTCCGCTATATAGAGTATAGCAGGGCAGTATTTAATTAAGGCTACTGTGGGGGTTGTAAGTGGAGATATAAAGTTGGTTGGGTGTGTGTGGAGAGTTTGTGCAAACTGCACACGGAAAGGAAATCTGAGCCGTGAGCCGAACCCGTGACTTTCTTGCTATGGGGCTTCTTTGAGTGTATCTGTAGGATGTTTGTTCGTGTGAGTGTGTGTATCTGCGTGTGTGCGTGTCACAGTGTGTGTGAGTGTGTGTGTGTCTGCGTGTGTGCGTGTCACAGTGTGTGAGTGTGTGTGTGTGCGTGTGTGCGTGTCACAGTGTGTGTGAGTGTGTGTGTGTCTGCGTGTGCGTGTCACAGTGTGTGAGAGTGTGTGGGTCTGCGTGTGTGCGTGTTACAGAATGTGAGTGTGTGTGTCTGCGTGTGTGTGTGTCACAGTGTGTGTGAGAGTGTGTGTGTCTGCATGTGTGCGTGTCACAGAATGTGAGTGTGTGGCTCAGCGGCTAGCGCGCCGGCTACAAAACCTGAAAACCTGAGTTTGATTTCTGCTCACGGCCAACACCTGATGAGATTTCTGGACCGGTCCTGTGTTTTCCCCTAGGTCGACTCCGCCTCAAATGAGTGCTTATTGCGTTGTGTAACCCTTGCCAGGTGGCCGAGCGTGGTGCTGGTTGCCCACCTGCTTGTGTGCTTTATTGACCTCCATAGTTGAGGTGCTGCCTAATCGTACTTGACCCTACAAGACCTTAGAGCTAATAGGGAATCTTTGCTTGTTGTGTGTAGAATATTTTCCTGCCTTTAGAAGTAGCTTTAAGACATTGAGTGAGGCCAAACAGTGAGATTGTCTGTGAAGGCTCAGGGGAGTTTAACCCAAACTAAGATAGCAAAAATGGAATTGCCATATAATAAACAATGTTTCATTAAGAGAGAACCTAGGTGCAGCCAGAGTTGTGTGAGGAGGATCCGGCCAAGGGCAAAAACATAACGGAGTGTTTAATTAAGAGAAAACCCAGGTGCAGTCAGAGTTGTGGGAATGATCCGGTCAAGAAAAAAACATAACAGAATGTTGGAGCAAAATTATAAGTAATACAGTTTTATGACATTGAGCGAACCCAGCAGAAAACATTATCTGTGAAGGTTAACAAGGGGGTTCAACCACAGTAAGACCATATAATGAACAATGCTTGATTAATAATTAATTAATACATGATTATGAAACAATTGCAAAGCGGAACCCAACCATATAAGGACATGACAAAAAAACTGAGTTAGGTTTTTTTAGTTAGGCACATCCCACAAAAAAATGGATAAAGGACGCCGTTCGAGTGGCGAACGAGACTCACGAACCATGCACCCAAAGCGACTCTGACAGGTAGCTCACTGGATAACACCAGTCTATCGGGAGAAAACTTTGGGTGTTTACGTGGGTCCCAAAGCCTGCTGCTGGAGAGTCTCAGTTACGTTTTTTTAGCCACTGACAGCTTATGTTGCTCCGTACTTATATTGGAGAATTATATTCATTTTTTTACGCTTGCTTGCTGCTTTGAAATAAACATCTCCATACAGTTGCAAAGTCGTGGTGTAAGCTCTGTGGAAGGTCGGCCATCACGTCACATAAAAGATCCGAGGTGTCAAGGTTTTTTTTGAACCTGACACTACAATGATAACTAAATTGCCCGCAGTGCTCGGTGATAGACTGGCGTCCCATCGTGAGTATATCCCTGCCTTGCGCCCTGTGTCTGCCGGGATAGGCTCCGGCTCACCGCGGACTTAACGGTTTCTGACAATGAGATGAGATGATAATTAAGGCCAAATTTCTCATGGAATTCTTTTTTTGGGTCGCGGGCGATTCAAGATAAAATGAGCCCCGTCGTACGCTGAGTGCAGTGTATTGATCAGTGGCGTAGCGTGGTTGGCGTGGACTCTGAATAAACAAGCGAAATGGGTCCCCTTGTGTGTTTTCCTGTCTCATTGTGGTCCAGTGCCTGGGCTCAACCCCCTCCGATTCGCGGGGCCTGGCGCAGTTGCATCATCTGCACTGGCTTTAATTAATAATACAGTAGGACTGTGATGACCTGTGCTGTGATTGGGCGATCAAGGGGGAAGATAGGTAATTGGCGAATTAAGGTCCCTGCTGCCGCGAGGTGGAGGGATCAATGGCCATGATGGGCTGTGATTACAGACAGTTGTGGTAGTCGCTCAGAATTCGAGTGGTGCCCACAATGAAATCAGTCCGATTGTGACCGGTACCATCATAATTGAACCTGTCTAATTTCATGGGATTACCAGATGTCGACTTTTGGCCTTGATGTGGCCAGGAAACTGCTGTACAACCATGGATTCTCGAATGCATTCTTCCAAAGCTTTGGATATAAAGCCCTTTTATGTGTGAGCTGTCTTTGGGTACTTCCATTTTCTCTATAAACCCCACGAAGACAGACATTTATTGTAATGTTATAATGTTTAACGCATTATAGCATTAGCCAACAATCCAAATGCAAAATCCTCTCGAATAAAGCGACTTTAGCGATGGCTTTGAGGTTTTCCAGGTAAACAGAACATTATTCATATTATTTGTGATGGTTTATTTGTGTTTGTGCTTGAAATGCTAGTAGGGGATGTGGGTTAAACTGAAGTGGTTGTAGAGACGTGCAGAACACGTTAGTGGTTGACATTACGGTTGTGTTTGAGTGATTGGAGTGTGTGTTTGGTCCACATTAATGCATGGGATGCGAGGGATGTGTGGAATGTCGCGGCGTGGAGGGAGGACACTTGCCAGAGCACCAGGTGCAGAAAGACAGCTTTGTAAATGTTTCTTTTGCGTGTGTTCACTAATAAAGGCATTGTTTACATTTGAAGACTTCCAACACGTGGCTGAGCCCATCACTGCTGAGGACACAGGCCAGCCGTTCGTTATATCTAATTGAATTATCTGTCGCATAGAACTCCACTACACATTCTCAATTAATTGGGCAAAAAGCAATTCTCAGAATGAAACATATCTTTTGTTTTTTTCCAATTCTCATTACCCCAATGTGCCTTCTGGGACCAATCTGTAAATACAGACATTTTATTTTAGAATACAAAATCTGGACAGGTTTGGGCCTGAGTCGTATTTGCAAATTTAACCATTTGGTCAGTTTTAGATGTGGTTAGTCCCTAATAATAGTAACACAATTTATTGCTTGGGTCATAGTGCCCTCTCTATCACCTTCCCCACCGTTATAGACAGACTGATAGAGCTAATGCGTATACATCTTCCACCTTGGTTGGGAAGCAATAAGCACACAAATATCTGCTAGCATTGACGCATTGTGGTGCAAGGTAAGATAGGAATGTGGCGCTAAACCCCGGTAGGCAGCTCTGCTCGTCCGTTGCTCGTCCGTTGCTCAGACACAAGTATTAGGTTCACCGCAGGCCACGGTCTGGAAACCAACCGCTCGCACTGAGTCAAGCGTTCTCTTTCGAGACGTCATTCCCAGGCACAGGGCCGGGGAAGCCACCTTAGGTGACAGCATAGGCTTGATTACTGTACATTTCGCGTTATCAGTGCAGCCCAGACATTACAAAGGCTCTGCTGAATTAATGTGACGGACACTAAACACATTCATCAATAAAACTGCCTTAAAACTGAATAAATACATATAAATATGTAATGGGCAACGTTTCGGGCCTACGGGCTCTTCGTTTATGTGCTACGAAGCGAGCCCCTCGTGTTGTTGATGTCAATGTGTTGAGATTTTGTTTTTGTGCACCTCTGCCAACGGATCCGCATCAACAGATAATGCGTCAATGCGTGTCGTTGCGAGAATAAAGGCTGGCGAGGCACGATGAGTACACACACTGCATGTTCCATAAGGCACGCGATTCATAGAGTACTCTACTCTGAGATGTCTACAGCCCTTTGCCGCTCCGCTGCTAGATGAAGAGCGCCTAGAGCTGGTGATGGCTGTGGGCCTTTATTGTCCACACCTCATCCAGCCGGTCGATGTGTATCGGCGATGCCAGGGGGGCAGGAGACGAGGAACGGTTCAGGGCCGTAAAATCAAAATCATGTCAGCAGAATGAGAGAATAGTGCGCCAACGACTGCGCCACCAGTCCATCCCTGTCAACTCCGACGCCGCGTGTGAAATTCTCCATTTGTGAGGAATTGATATTCGTCTCAGGCATCGACCACGGTTAAGTTACGACAGCTGTAGAGCAGTGATCGTGTTCACGTCGTGTGACACTTTCCCCACTGAAAAGTACATCCTTGCCTCTAATCGGCTTTTACTCGAAAATACCGGCTTGCCTGCCTGCCTGCATGATGACACTTTGACATATCATACTTTGCAATCACGGTAATACTATACATTAGAGGGCAGACTAATGATGACTCCACAAATGATGCTCTACTCGTGCAGCTTCATGTCAATAAAAATAAAAATAAGTGCATTAATGACAAGTACAAAAAATGCCATTTATTCGTGAAAACAGTGCTGTAAGTATAAATATTCTATTTTAATTAATAATCAATTTGTAACAAAGGCAGTGCTTTCCTCAGGTCAAACATTACAGATTTGTCTAATGTCTTACTCTTCCATGGGTAGAATAAAAACATTCGGTGTGGCCAACACGCTGCATATCTCATCTCATCTCATTGTCTGAAACCGCTTAGTTCTATACAGGGTCGCGGTGAAGCCGGAGCCTATCCCGGCAGACACAGGGCGCAAGGCAAGGATATACCGACGATGGGACGCCAGTCCATCGCCGGGCGCTGCATATCGTTCACATTAAAGTGCAGCGGTAATTTCCCAGTCCTGGATTCAAGTGGTGCATTTGCATCTCGTTTTTGGATTTTTTTGGACAAGTGCGTTTAGAGTGATTTTTCTTTTTTTGTTTGTTTCCAACGGTCAAATTTATGAACCCGTTACATTTTCTTCTAGCCGCGCACGGGGTCACCAGATTGGAGGCAATAACGAGCTCCTCTTTGTCTTTCCATGAGCGCACGCGACGCTCTTATGGCATCAATAATGCACGCCCTCTGGCAACGCGCGCACACGCGAGCGAGCACACGCGTGCACGCGCGCGGGCGAGCGCACACTCTCGCTGCACTGAACATTTCTCCAGAGCCCGCTGGGCACCCCTGGCTACCCCCGTTCGCCATCCCATTCGCCATCACGAGAGGCCCCTTTTTTGTAAGCCACCCCCATAAACATGCCAGGCTTGTGATGGCCAAATTGTAACGGATGCGTCACGTTGTCCCCGCTCCAGCGACCGGGGGAACATTCTGGTTAAACCCCGAACCGATTTCTACCCTGCTCATGGGCAACACGGTGGTGCAGCGAAGTAGCGCTGCTGCCTCACAGCAACGACTGGGTTTGAGTCCCAGCTTGGTGCCTGTGTGGACTTTGCTGGTTATCCCTGTGCCCACATGGGTTTTGATTGGGAACTTCGGTTATCTGCCATGCTGCCTTAATTAAACGACTTGACTAAATCACCCCCAGTGCCCTGTGATGGGCTGGCGTCCCATCACAGGGCACTGGGGGTGGCCATGGGTATGGCCCTACCAGGATAGTCTCCGGTGCTCCGTGACCCTGTCCAGGATCAGGCGAGTACTGATGATGACAGTTTCTGCTCAATGGGAGGGAGGTTTCCCTTGTCTGCCGCTGCTGCCGCCTCGCTGGTTTTGATCTCTTGTCAGCCCCAGCCATCCGTGCTTCTGATTCCCTGCCCCAGCCAAAGAGTCCAAGACTCGAAACCATCCCCTGTGGCCTGCGACTGCCGTCCGGTTCCCATCTATTAAGCGATAATATTTTTTTTTAAATCCCCCTGGTGCCCTGAGATGCTGTAACTTGCCTATCTCTCTGAACAACTGTTAAAAAGAGCTACATAGCTCAACGGTTCCTTCCAGCTTCCCAGCGATGTCTGCTGTGCTCAGAACGTCAAGAGCTTGTGATTGATTTAACCTCGAGCCAAACTCAAAGTCAACCTGCTAGCGTTGCTGTTTTTTTGTTGTTGTTGTTGTACTTTAATTGTTCTCAACGAAAACAGATTGCACATTGCATCAGTCATTACATGCTGATATCTCATCTCGTTGTCAGAAACCGCTTAGTCCTGTACAGGGTCGCGGTGAGCCAGAGCCTATCCCGGCAGACACAGGGCGCAAGGCAGAGATATACCCACACCAATCCATAACCGGGCACTGCGGGCTATTTAGTCTGCAAGCCAATTAACCTATGCAGCAGCATGTTTTTTGGACTGTGGGAGGAAAACGGAGTGCCCGGCGAAAACCCACGCGGATATGGGAAGAACATACAAACTCCACGCAGAAAGGCACCCGAGCCGAGATTCGAACCCGGGACCT
>JAZEWT010000010.1:19359220-19391983 GCA_036362905.1 Mordacia mordax
ACACGGGGAGAGCATGTAAACTCCACACAGAAAGGCACCCGAGCCGAGAGATTCGAACCCTCGACCTTCTTGCTGTGAGGCGACAGCGCTAACCACTGGGCCACCGCGCCGCCCATGCTGATATGTGCGGACCTAATATTCTGCCATTGCTGAGTGGAGGATGTATGACACCTTTTAGCTTTACATGTACAAGATCAAACCAACAACGCAATTATTATTAAACATAACTTTGATCATATGCAATGAAACGAACATTTTAAATTGCCTAGGGGTACACATTATGTGTGTGCGCCAATGCATTTCTACGTGGCTCTGCGGGGAGTGGTGGCTCAGCGGTTAGCGCCCTTGACTTACAAACCTGGCGACCCGGGTTCTAATCTCGCTCACGGTCAACACCGGTGAAGAATTTCTGAACTGGTCCTGGGCCTCCCTGAGGTCGACTCAACCTCAAATACGTGTCTCGTCTGGTGTGTTAACATTGCCATTAGGAAGACAAAGGCGGCCGCGCGTGATGCTGGCCACCCACCCCTGAGGTGTGCGTGTCAGCCTTCATAGGTGCTAGCTATCAGCACTTGACTCTACAGAATGTTAAGGCTGCACGGGGGATCTTTGTCTGTATAGGCCTCTACGTGCTGTCAAGATTAGTAAATGGAGCATAGAGTTTATTTGTGCCACAAACGCACACGTTTTTACAGAATATTTTACGTGAATAATTTTGTACATTGTACTGCAGTGCTATTTTTTCTGTTAATATTTTCATCGAGATTTCAATACATATTTTGCGTGATGCGACAATATCCTGCAGACATTAAGGATTTATGCTAAACATCATAATACTGTAGTATTTACTAAACGTGTGTGTGAGCAATGAAAGGAATATTTTCAGATAAATACAAGAATATGCAGTTGTCTTGTTTATTCATCAATATCAGCACCATCATGAGCAGCAGCCATTGCCTATCCACTGCTGGATGAATGGCTCCCCATTTAAGCCATTTTTATTCGCTATTACATTTGTTCTCACTGTACAGCATCACCGCGGCAGCCATTTTACAAGCTATATTGGAATCACTCCGGTCGCCGCCCCTTTCAGCATCCTCCCTCCCTGCCCCGCTCTCTCCCATCCTCCTCTCCATCCCCCCTCCGCCCTGCCTCCCCTCCCTGCCCCATCCAGTGTGCGTGCAGCGCAGAGGGACTGGATCAGATGCCCCTCACGTCCCTCTGGAGGTGATGCCGAGCTGGGGCTGCAGGATGAATCACCGCTGACGGCACCAGCTGCGCGCGCGCGCGTGCGTGCGTGCACGCGCGTGAAGGAGGGGAAGAGAGGAGCGAGTGAACAGCGCTGACGGGGATCTCTCTGCCTCTCTCCGCAGTGCCTGTCAACTGCGCGTCACCCAATCGTGCCCCTGGCGGGAGCGTCGATGGTGGCGGCTCTTGGGTCGTTCCAGAAATATGGGACGGCGCGTTGCGTGAACGGACGCTCACGGGATGAGGCCACGCAGTCCGGCGTGGGGAGATCTGGTGCCGGCACAAGGGGTCAGCTGCGAGGAGTAAGGATGCCGCATTGTACAGTGCAAGGTATTGCCATCATTGTTTCGCTCGTGCTTGCTGTAATCATTCTCACGAAACGGCGGGGAGAATGTGGGATAATTGGTAGAAATCCGCGGTGGGAATAGAAGGGCGGCTGTGAATGTGGCGAGCACGGCCGCGCTTTGCCAAGCCAGGTGCGGTCGTCCCTTTAAAACCGCCGCCCCGAGGTGGATGTGCGTCGGAAACGAGCACCGACGCGCTCGTCTGCAAGGAAGGCGCGCGATGCCGAGCATGGCCACGATCTTGGTTTCAGACATGACGCAGCCGCTCTGACTTCAGAGCGATCGCTTGGTGTGGTCACGATTGCCCACTCGCAGAAAACCGTTATGTAGTAATGTTCGTTTTTTTTTTAAATCTCGCTGGAGGATATTTTTTTTGCGGCTAGAATGCCGCGGTCAGAGGATGTTCATTCGCCCAGGTTTTACAGTTAATATTTGTATAATTTGCGCGCCAGAAAACGCCCAATGTTAAGAACCGTCCATGAATAATAGCAGTTGTAGCTGGGAGGAAAGAGTAAGTAAGTAAGGGGAAAGGGGACGTACTTTACATTGTTGTGTCTTCCTGATACAGATTAAGATCTGATCCCTTATTTAAGCAAGCCAGAAACCTCCAGAGACAAGTCTTGACAGTGGAGGCTTGTCAGTCGTGTTGTAATGTGGCTTTATATATATAAACGATACACCTATGTGAAATGCAGAAAAAACATTCAATGGTGTGTCAATTCAATCTTAACACTCTCCTGCTTACCGACTGATCGTATTGATATGTGCCGCACCTTGTTAATCGGGAGGCCAAGTGATGATTGGCGTTTGTACCATCGTCTGGATCTATTTATGCTTGCCCCACACTCAGGAAGCAACGCTCCCTCGTCGTCTGCATCGTCATGAGTCTATTTAACATTCACTGTTCAATATTCAATTCCGTTATTGCAGCCTGGAGCCAGTCATTAACACTTTGTCTTACGCTGTCAGTTGTGTGTGGGTGTTTCATGGCATTAATTCGTCCTGTATTGTGATTGCGGAAACCAAGATTGTTGGCGAGCAGCCGAGATAAATTAAAACTCCGCGGGAGTTCAGAAATCTCTGAGTTATTGTTCGCGTTAAATTTATGCAGCTACAGTGCACGCTTGGATTTGTCGCCTGGTTCGGGAATGCGATGCCCCGCTAAAAACCGTCATGATCTGCGCCTCCAGTGCATGATACGAATAACGCGTTAGCCTAAGTCATGCTTTTCAAGTGCTTATTTAACAGTCAGTAGCGTGAGTTGCCCCATATCTTTGAGCACATTCCGGCGTGCCATTTGCGACTGTGCTTTAGTTAGAACGCGTACGAGCAGTTTGGCCTTGACACTGAGGAAGAATTCCAAACATCTCTCCTTGCAAGAGTGAGACCTCCTGTATAAAAAAAAAAATCCCAATATTTCACAACTGTTATTTTTTTTTCTGCGGTTGACTTTATACTGGTAGACTAATTTCAGTAGTTGTCAGTGTCACTCAAGAGTTTGCGCGGGTCTAAATGGAAAGCCGAGACTGATTGGAACCCGCGGATGTGAAATCATTAGCGGCATGGCTTTGTGTTATTTCTTCCAACGCTGAGCTCATCGTTAGTGTTGTGGCCTGTGCTTTGGTGTGGCCCGTGCTTTATTGGCCACATCATTATGGGACACACTCCACAAGGGGCTGTCACTCCTATGCTGCTTCGCGAGCTTCGTTATCGGCCGTTGCGGGTACGAGCCATGCGTGGGACAAAAATACCCCGCGTCGCTGCATCGCTCCCACTTGTTTACGTGCCGTTTCCGCACGCTGCTTGCCACGTTGTCCGACGTTTCGCCCATTGTGCTGGAAGCTTCTTCAGGCACCGAGCGAGATGGGGTTCAACCCAGCACAACTGGGACAACTCGCGCTGCAACACTGAGAGCAACGAATGATTATCAGGGATGAATTACTGTGTGTTGATGTCTTGCGGTGCTGTAGGCTGCTACAAGGTTACGTTGTCAGCAGAGGGCAGTGCGGCAAGGAAATATCTTATTGTGCTGCACTACGCTCTATTACCTTTGTATCCCATCCTCGCCGAGTTGCACTAACCAGCATGGCGAAGTATGGTGAAGTAACCCCTACACGCGCTGCACAGGGTGGGGAGCTCCCATCCAGCATTGGATTGGCAAAGAGCTGCACATGATTTGTTTCAGTGGTGCTGATAATAGTTGATCTCACTGCATGAGTGACCTCTGTGGTTGTACAAAGAACACTATTTTCTACCCACATTGTTTTACTCGTCCAGTGTGAAAACACAGCGATCGTGTTGACAAAAGCCGCAACTATTACTGCTTTGTGTGAACTAATTTTAAAGCTTTTTGCCAACTCATGCTTGCATGTCACACTTTTTCCCTCCCGCAGGAATTTCAGGGCAAAATGTGAACACTGCGTTAGCGAACGTGCTGCACGTGTAGTCACGCCATCATAGCCTGCGTAGAGGGATCCTATTCCTGCAAACGATGAGGGCCGATTCTCTGTGACTTAGCCAAAAAACCACTCCGGAGCCAGGCACCCCTCTCTTGTCGACGGTGAAGACCAAGGAAGCTGTGCGGCCACGCGGCGTGGAATGGCCAGTCCGCCGACACTCACCGGAGAGACGCTGATCGTTCATCATATCCCACTCGTTCACTGCCAGGTGCCGGCTGTCCGCACGCAGGGCATCATGGGAAAGCGTGCCGCCCCTTTCAGCCTCATGTCAGACCTGAGCAGCCAGGGGTCCGTGTCTCTTGCGGGCAGCAGAACCAGCAGCAGCAGCAGCAATAGCAGCAGCAACAGCAACAACAGCACGAACGCCGGCGACGGTGGTCACGTGAGGGGGCAAGAGAAGGCCGGTCTGTCATCTTCTCCGTGTTCTCCCGATGTCGTTTCGCTGCCGAACGGTGCGGACCGCGTCCCGGACTCGGACTCCTCGAGGCTTCTCCGACCCTGCAGCACCACCACGCAGACCGATCCCCAGTGCACGCAGCAGTCGTCCTTCCACCTGCACAACAAGAACCGCTGCATGACGCGGTGGAAGTCGCTGAGCTCGCAGCTCGAGGGTGAGTGTGGCGTGAAGATGGCGGGACAGGTGCCGAACACGAACAGCAGGGCGAGGTCGCAGTTCGCGGGCAATGGTCGAGCGAGAAACCGCTTCAACAGAGCCTCTTCCTGCCCCGACGGCCACAACGGCAACAACGTGAGGTTCAAGCGACTCTCGCTGCAGTACCAGGGCAGGGGCCTGTCCATCGTGAGAGACATCGACAACGCCGACGTGGGAGGCTACCGCAACAGGAGCAGCTTGACCAACGAGCTGCTGAGAGAGGCGGAGGAGATGCTGGATAATTGTAATGAGAGCGGACCGGAGGATGACGCACCCTCCGAGGACTTTGAAATCGGCGGCGGTGGCGGTGGCGGTGGCGCGCACCACGACCGGGCGGGACACGGCCCCAGAGAGGCGCACTCGCGTGACGACGAGGGATGCGACGGCGACGCGGACTGCGAGCACAACGGCTACGCCAGCCTGGGCGACGCCAACTACGAGTACTGCGAGAATGACGACGGGCTGCACGCGGGCTGCGGCGGCTGCGGGGAGTACGAGTGCAGCGTGTGCAGCACGCGCATCAGCAACAGCGGCGCGCACACTGAGCCGAGCGACTTTGGGGGCGATGCGCTCGACGGCTGCGACGCCGTCGACGGGCGGAGCGACGCGGGCGTGGGGCGGCCGCCCACGGGCTCCTCGTCGTCCATGCAGTGGAGCCCCCTGGAGAGCGAGTCCTTCTACCTGGACCTGCACAGCTCTCCGTGCGGCTCCCAGCGCACGGGCAACAACAGCCCATCGGAGCCGTTCGCCACGTGCGTCGATCGCGAGTTTCGCTCGGCGTCGGCGCTCGACTACGACATGGACACGAACTCCAATGGCAGCCTGTGCGGCTCGGGTGAGCACGCAGCCATCGCGGCCTGCGGGCTCGACGCTGGCGGGGAAGGCGGCCGGCGTGGCGCCGGCGAGTCGGCCGCCGCCGCCGCCGACGCCGACGACGAGGACGGTCTCGGCGCGAGTGCGAGCGTGGCGACCGGAGGGCGCGATTCGCCTCTGCCGGGGGTGAGCGGGTCACGGGGCGAGGCACGCCTGGTGCAGGCCATGCAAAACTACTACCGGCTGGTCACGGTGGACCTGTCCACGCAGTCGACGCCATCGCACACGGCCGTGTGCTCGTCGGCCGAAAGCAGCGCCTCGTCCGAGGGACCCGGCGTCACGTTTGGCCCGGCTGAGGCATCCACAGAATACTACTTGTTCGACAGACCACGCGCTGGTGGAGGGGGGGCAACTCCCGCGGATGACGGGGGCCATGCGTCGCCTGACCTCGCGGGAGGACTATTGCAGAAGGCCGAGAGAGATGGGGGGAGCCTGAAAGCGGTGCAGCGGCGGCAGCAGCAGCGGGTTGAGGAGGATGCGTCCGGTCAGCGAGCGGACGCGGAGTCAGGCGGCAAAGTCGTGGAGCGCGATGTGTCGGCGAGCGACGAGAATTCGGTGCTGGACTCGGTGGATTTTGCGAGTTGGGCCGAAAGGTTCAAGACGCACCCGCACGAGAGAGACGACAGCCTGGGCTACGGCTCACGATGTAAGGAGTCTCCGAAAGATCTTTCCGTTAAAACCCCGATGAGGGATGATGAAAGCCAAATGTTAGAATTGACCACCTGGTCGTTCCGAAGCAAGACCTCCGTCGAGAGTAGGCAGGAGTCCTTAAGCGACAGTCCGCAGTCTTCCAACGGTGCTTACAGAGTGGGCGAGAGAGACGACGACCTGCTGAGGGGCTTTGACATTCGGCCGTACAAACACGTCTGCGGCCTCAACACGTGCCACAGCTTCCCGAGGCACATCACGCCCTCGCTGAGGCAGCGTTCAAAGAGCTACGACCAGAGCCTGGGCCGCAAACCTCTCCAAGGCATCGTCTCCTTCAACCGTCTGCTCAGCTGCCCCAGCGAGCTGAGCCAGGGCTCCGCGTTGCATCAGGCCACACCGCAGAAGCGCGTCACCTCCTTCGCCAAGATCGCTCAGAGCCGCAAGAAGGGGGGTGGCCCATCACCGCAGCAGTCTCGGTACAGCGACCTGGCATCGATGCAGATCATGCCCATCGACGAGCGGGCAAGCGTCGAGAACGGGCCCTACGATTCGTCTAGGGGCGCTTATCCTGTCCTGGATGACGCGGCGGGCGCTTCCCTCGATGGTTCCCCCGGTGTCGTCCGATCCCTGTGCCGCAGATCGAACCCCTTCCAGAGCGAGCCGAATCTCCCGCAGAGCAGTCGCCACGGCGAAACTGGCGGCGCCCGTGGTGCCGGCAAAGTTGCTTCCTCGGCGAGCTTCACACTGAACGGCAGAGTCATCCCCGAGTACCTGCAGACGTGGAGCCCCTCGCCTCCGCACGCGCGCCCTGCGGAAATTACGGCCGGCGACGACGATGCCCGCGACGGCGGTGGGGAGGGCGGCGGTGGCGGCGGTGGCGGCGGCCGTGCCGGCGCTGTACCGAAGGGAAAGAGGGAGGAGGCGGTGCCGGCGGGCGTGGGTGCTGGCGCACGAGGGGAGGTGTGCGGAGAATGCGCTGACGGCCAGAGGAGGGACGTGGATGTGATGGGCGCGTCGGGCAGTGGGCGATCGTGGTCGTTAAGGGAAGGAGGTCACGCGACAGCAGGTGAGGTCGCACCTGACTCGCAGCTTCAGCTGCATGCAATGTCATTCCTGAAGTGCATGAATTTGTTTTTTAGAGTAATTTGCTCACAATCGATGACATTCATTTTTGGGTCAGGTCACGTAGAAAATTATAAACTAGTGTCTTTTAACACCTCCACCAACCGACATGGCCAATTAGTAAGGGGTTGTCACGTGAGCAGAGAACGTGCCAATTCCTTTACTATCTCAGCACACCCGTGTGTTGAAAAGTGACCCCACAATATTTTACAAAAAAAAGATACTATTTTATAATTTTCTACGTGACCTAACCCAAAAATGAACATCATCGATAATATTGGTCACGAAAGCCTTGCTCACAATGTTTGTGCAAATAAGCAAAGGGTGTTTTTAATTCATGAGCGTTGTATGCAATTGAGTTTTGCAGTAGTTGCGTTGGCTGGCGACCCCTTCAGTACAGTGGCAAATAATAATAAGGCGAATTGTGGCCCTGAATCATGACACTTCTTAACAAAAGAGTGAATAATAAATACACGTGTGATATGTGCACAGCCCACACAGGTGCAGGCCAGAGCCCACTTAGGTGACTTATCTCTTTGTAAGGCGACGGCACGGTGGCACAGTGAGTGGCGCTGTTGCCTCACAGCAAGAAGGCCACGGGTTCGGTTCCCTGCTCGGCTGCCTTTCTGTGTGGAGTTTGCGAGGACTCCCCGTGTCTGCGTGGGTTTTTGGCGGGTACTCCAATTTCCTGCCACCGTCCAAGGACACGCTGCTGCCTAGGTTCATTGGCCTGCTGAGTCAGTCAGCTCTGTGCAGCGCTTCGTGACCCTCGGGTGAAAAGCGCTCTATAAATGCAATTATTAATATTATTATTAATTACCCTCAGTGCCCTGTGATGTACTTGCTTCACATCAGGGGTATAGGCCCACAGTGCGCCCTCTATCTGCCGGGATAGGCACCGACCCGCCCACGATCCTGCCCAGGTATAAGCGGGTATTAATGATGATCTGTTTGTAAAGGACATCTGAGGTGGAGCTTAATTATTTTCTCTTCCAGATGGAAACTAGATGGTAACGATTACGTGACTTATACCGATACGAGATCAGTGGCATTGCTACGAACGACCCACGTGGCTTACGGAGAGCACAGCTGGCTTCATGGAACAGCTGCCCAAACATGCCTATGTCTGTTGGGCTGTCCAGGGAAATATTCTGCTGTTCTTCGTCACTCATCTATACCTGAAAACGTGGTCTCACTGTCTCGACACGTTAAGTATAAAAATAGTTACGATCGTTATAAAAATGTCAAGTGTAATTCATGAACATTGTCGCAGTTTAAAGAGATCACAATTCGGGCAAGCGATTCAAGCAGTGGTGCTGTTTTCAACATTCTTGGGACCATCGTGCCTCGAGTGCCCCCATTCTCAACCAGTGGGTCACGATCGCCACCTAGTGGTCTGTGGAGACCAGACCCAAGTGGGCCAAGTGGGCCTTAAGATGCAAAATGTTGAGCATCCCTGCTCTAGTGGCTGCAAGGGGTCACGTTAAATTCATGACTCGATGCATTGTTATATGCCCATATAACCCTGGATGGCACATTTAAAAACATTTTTATATTTCGCTGCTTTTCTGTGTGGAGTTTGTGTGTTCTCCCCGTGCCCGCGTTGGTTTTTGCTGGGTAAATCGGGTTTCCTCCCACCGTCCAAAGACAAGGTGCTGTCCAGGTTAATTGGCCTGCTGAGTAAATCGCCCCCCAGAAAGTGTGCCCTTGCTATGTATTGGCATCACATCCTGGGTATTCTCCCACCCTGCGTCCTTTGTCAGTCGAGATAGGTTCCGCCCCCCCCCCGCAACCCTGTACAGGATTAAGCGGGTATTAATATTAATGATGAATAAATTGTAATTTGTTGAAGTAATTTGCTGTCAACGTACAGCTGTCTGCATTCACGTGTATGTAATATTACATTCCTCCAATTACAGTGGTTCTTAACCTTGTTGGAGGTACTGAACCCCACCAGTTTCATATGCGCGTTCACCAAACCCTTCTTTATTGGAAAAATAAAATGTGATCACCTGCAGCCAGTGATGGCCAAGCGGGGCGTGTCATCACGAATCATATGAGTGAGGTGTGTGTCTTGACCTCCACCGAACCCCTGAGACTGACTCACCGAACCCCTGGGGTTCGATCGAACCCAGGTTAAGAACCACTGCTCCAATAAATGTCATCAATGCGCTAAGACTCACGAAACACACGTGTCCCGGCTACAACCCGGTGACCTTTGCTGACAGCAGTAAGCGGCACTAATGCAAGCATTGCGCGGGCCTCCCTGCAAATGTTGGTCGTGACTTCTCTTACGCCTAGACCCTCCACCAGTCAGAAAAACAAGAGATTACCTGCTCGACTCGGGGCATTCTCCTTTGAGAGCGTTTACAAACATCGAGCGCTGACGTTTATCAAAACCAGCACCGTTTCCCAGCATTTCTGGCACATGGTGGATCGGAATCAATGAATGAGAACTTCACGAAAAAGAATAACCAAATGTGCTTCTATTTTTATTGTACCGTCGTTGTGGAGTTCTTACGTAATTTCCCAAGCACGATCATCGAGGATATGAATAAGGCGTGTTAGAAAAGTACATTTACATCCCGTGGGAATCGGCGTGTTTGGGGGAGCGTGTGACTAGAATTGTTTGTGCGTTGGACTCTCGCCAGGATCATTCATCCCGTGAAAAATCTCTCTGCGAGGTGTCAGGGATCGTTGTGGCAGCGGTGTCTAAACAAAGGCAGGACATACTTTACACCCTTGACGTTAACGCACACTGCCTGTGTGTTTCATTTTAAATGCCCTTTTACGAAGATCATCTCAGCTGTCTCTCGCCTCGTAAAGTAAATGGTTGTTTCATCGGACCGGTTGCATCCAAGCTGAAAATCTGTATGGGACCATGTAATGTGTACGATTGAATCGCGTTGAATGGGCCCAATCTCAGCGGATCTAGGAAGCTAAGCAGGTTTTAGCCTGGATAGTGGTTGCACAGGTGACCACCATGCATAACAGATCTTGAAGAGAGCATTGCACAAAAATCCGTTGTTGTATATTACTTCTGTGCTCCCACATATATTCCCACTCTCCAGCACCCATCCTAACCAACGCGGTGCAGTTCGCTTAAATAAACCCAAAGCCCACACGGCTTTTGGATGCCCTCATCCAGCAGTGGATTTTCAACGGGTGGTACATGTCTCAAACACGGGAGTGATCTCGCGATGTGGGCTGTGACCCCTTTCAAGGACAGAGACAGATGACTGTAGCTCATGATTGGAAACGGGAATTTTGGAATTAATCCATTGGCTAGAGATTTGACGTTATAACAAGATTGAAACGCGCTGTTCGCGCGTACTCGTAAACCTCACCACGCGCGCGTTCGACAAACGCCATTTGAGTTGAAACCCGTGGCTGTGCGGCACAGAGGTCAGTGTCTCATCGTTGGGGTCACGGTGGTGGCCGCACTCGGACACTGGGTTTTCTTTGTGTGTGCGTGTGTGTGTGTGTTTTTAAGCTGCTCTACCCTTCAGATTTGCGGTCGACATCCTCATCCGTGCCACTGTCCCCGTCACTCCGTGTCCGCGGCAGCATTCCTAATGGAACGAAAACCTTTTAAATTCGATAAATAAAATCCTATTTATTTTCAGACTCCATTTGGGGGAGGGTGGGGGTGGTGTAAACAACAAATGAGACACCTTTAGCGACTCCGTTGCACGCACGTGAACAGCCCCATTATCATCGCTCAACCGGTGGGTTGCCAATAGGAATTGCCCACACGGAACCATAACCGCGCTCGATTGAAATATACATCAGCAATCATCGCCCTCCACTGCGAACGTTTGGCAGGGAGCCTCCTGAAAAAGTCATGCCTCTCAGGCGGGGCTGTCGGGAGGTAAACAGGCGTAATATTAATAATAATAAAACATTGTCAGATCATCTTTGAGCAGAACCTGAAGACTGGGTGAGGCATTCGTGAGTTTATCAAAAAACCCAACAATCATTCACAACCATTTGTCAGTCAAATTGGATGAGGGCCTACCCACACTGTGGTTATTGTGGTGTTGTTTGACTATACTTCACCACGCTGGTCAGTGAGGGTTGGTGAAGTGTATTTTTCAACACAACCGATTATAACGACCTTGCGGTACATCAAACCGCTGACTTCTGTACACAGTCAATACCTTTCAGAGAAAAAGCGTTTGTGGAGGCCACCCCTCGTTTTTGAGACAATATTGCGACGAGCTTGAGGCGACAGTCACTATACCATCGTTGAATCACCTTAGATCCCAAATTTAATTAGCATATCTGCCTAACTGCACATATCCACTCATACACATCTTTGTCTCTTAATGATTTGTTTGAATTATTGCTCATGTGTCTACTGTGACGTTGTGCGTTCTACTCTTAACTTTTTTTTTATAGTGGTTAGGCTTTCATATTTGCACAAATTGGTGCTGTCAGTTTGTGTACCGTGAGATTTTATATGTTGTTACATTGGTCAGTTCGAAGACTCTTTTTTTTGTATCGCAGGAAGCCCGCAGCAGGAGCTCGCAAGCTCACTGGGTCATTTCTACGGTAATAATAAACATCTATTTTACGTATATAAGATTACGGTAAAACCTGTTGTAATCTTATATATGTATACTGGCAGAAAGTACCCATAGCGTTAACAGCTTCATCTCTTTTACGCACGCATTTTCCCAGGGAGCGTAAAAAAGTGCATTCCATCATAACTTACACAAGCAATTGTCCAAAAGTGGGCCAATTTGCCCAACGAGTTGAGTTTTAAAAATACAGGCTTGCAGACAAGATTGCATCGAGTTTTATATAAAGAAAACACAATCAAAAGCCAATATTCTGCAGTAGAATTCTACCCAGGCTGCATACCTCCAGACGCGGAGACAAATCCTTTGAGCTGGCAACATCATCTAATGGAGGAAGCAGCCCGGTTACGCCGGATGTGTGTTGGGAAATGTTTTGAGCTGTCTGTGGTCGACCCGCTGGCGTGCGTTTCGCTTCGGACGGAAGACGAACAACAGCAGAGCCGACAGCAGGTATCAACGGCATAGCAGCTGCGCGTGTGTGCGTGTCAGTGAGCCCGGGACGCACTGCCATCGGCGAGAGGCTCCTCCGCGCCAGGCGAGGCAGTCGCCCGCATGCAACAACGGTTGCTCTTTCCGAGGGATAGACCGCGCAAAACGGGTGGTTGTGGCCTCGAGAAATGGCGCAGGAGGATGTAAAGATGAGTTGACTGATCAGTCAGAACATATTTTACACATTGTTCTGTAACGACGTGTATATATATATATATTTAAAAAAACCCTTTAAAATGTTATTGCAAATTTTTACGTTCTAATGTCGTTGATGCGCCGTTCTCTCCGCAGCTCTGTGCAGCGCTTTGTGACCCTCGGGTGAAAAGCGCCCTATAAATGCAATTATTATTACTATTACTTGCCGATGACTGGCGCCCAGTGGTGTCGGGATCATCTTCGGTGCGCGATGGAGGAGCAGCGACGCTCGCAAAAAAAAAGCCAGGAGATAAAATTGCACAAAATTAGCAACGATGAGAGCACAGGTGGTCCCTCTGCCGGCCATATCGATCAGAAACCCATGGCACATGGGTCTGTTCGGTGATCTGCCAACAGGGAACTTTTATCACTTCACGTCGTGGCCTCTAAAGTGGCCCTCCTGGCCTGGCGCATGCACTTTAGAGGCCACGTGAAGTGTTGTTGTTGTGTGTGTGTGTGCGACAGTCAGAACGTTCTCCCAACACCGCGAGACGTGGCTGTAGGCAAGGCTGAATGCTTCTCGGGGCCGGACTGTATTTATAGAGTAACGCCGCTCCCAGCCAGGCGTGCGGTCATCCCTAAATCGGGACTGAGTAAGAGCACGGCGCTGTCAGGCGTCTCGCGGACCGGGGGTTAAGACAGCAGTCCAGCAGCGGTCGCCGCTATCGGGGTTAATGCCCTCGGTACGGATGCTGCCCTCGGAACGGATGCTGCCCTCGGTACGGATGCCGCCCTCGCCCGCCGCCTGTGCGTAAAAGTGGATGACTTTGACAGCTCGTCAAGTGGAAGAGCCTCGAGCGCAGGCCAGCGTGTAAACGAGCGTTTGTCGATGGTGATGATATCGAGGTGTGATTACAAGATCGGAAGGCTCTTCGTGTGCTGTCACGTTGGGGATGAACGAGGCTCAGCTGGTGGAAATAAATCCGTGCAGTGGTGTTGCCGTGAAACCCGCCTTGTCGGCGAGGATGTGGAGCTGCTATGCACAGATCTAATTATCTGTCGCCGATAGCCGATATCTGCTTGGTTGCGGATAATCGGATGACTATGTAACTCTTGCATTGAAGGGCTTGCCAGGCTGTGTTCGCCGTGGAGGTTTGTTTGACCGTGCTTCATCTTGCTGGTAAATGCAGGAGTTGGTGAAGGGGGGGGCACCCATCATTCGCTTAACATACATGACTATAGATTCACATGTATTGAGGTGGAGTGGTGGCACGTTGACTGACGTACTGCACTCGCAAGCCAGTTTTGTGAGTGTGATTCCTAGCCGAGCCTAAGAGCAATGGCAAGTGATTTCCGAATTCATTCTGGGTTGCACGGGGCTTCAATAACCTGCGTCGAACAGCGTGGTGGGAACATCAACGCCAGCGTGCTCAGGTCTTCATCCAGCAGTGGAATTATAAAGGCATGCAGGGCAGCATTTCTTCATTTATCCCAGAACGTCGCAAGTTACTTTTTCACGAGGTTCCAATATTGCAATCGTGGGCCAATTCTGTTCAGAGAATGTTTGGTATGTGGGAGGAAACCAGAGGACTCCGAGTAAGTCTCTCGCACTTGAGAGAAAAATGCAAACAAATTTCCTCACAGATTCAGCAATCAATCGCTGTGCAGCCGTCTACAAATTTCCATTCGGTTCCTTCAGATGCTCTTGATGAGGTAATCACTTCCGATGTCCATTACTGCAGTAATAATAATGATCACGATTCAGGATAAGTGCAACATTGATTTGGCAAAAGCATATACCATAGCGCTTGATTGCATGAACAGAGAAAGCTGGGAAATGTCCGTCACAAAATTTTTTAAAATGTTTATAAATGACATTTTCGAAATAAGCATGTGACAAACATATCGATGCACTTGCCAGTGTAAATCGTAGCCGGAATCTCTTAAACTAATTTTTAATCGGTACGCATGAGTGAATACGGCGTGTGGGTGCTACGAACCCAAGCAGCACATCAATCACACGCGACAAATGCTGCCCGCGTGCGGCGCGACGGTGGTAGACGGAGTGTGAATTGCATCGGATGGATTTTCTGGATGATTCATCATCGTCAGCTACAGTCTCTCTTTGCTGCTAGATGACGGTCTGGACTATTAGGTGTTCACGGAGCCCATTTGTTTATTTGAAATTCCTTAGACACGATGGGCCAAATCAGAATGTCTCTTTTTTCCAGAAATGTGAAAACAGATGTGTGTGTATTATTATCACAGATGTGCTAAGGCATCATTTAATAACAGACAGACGTTTCCTTTTTGGACCTCTACCAGGCAGCTGTGCAGCACCCGGATTATAGAAGCTGTTGTCACAGATCTTCTAGATCTACCGCTGAAACCGCTTCACTCGGCCTCTTTATCTACACTAGGGATACACCGTTCACATGTCCTGACTATCAAACTGAAGATTTAGAATACGAAAAGCTGGAAAAAGCAAAATTAATCGAAAACCAGGTGTATTAATGCACTGGGGTGGTTGGGGGGGGGGTTAGATGCGTTGCTGACTGATCTGACATCAATTCGAGAGCTAACCCTTTTAACACGAGTGTTTGTAACCCAGATTAGAACCCAGGTTGGGTTGTGCCAGTCATATGGTGTCTAGCACGGACGGTATGAACTCCCTAAGCCACCCGGCCTGCACTTGCGAATTATGAATGTGTGAAATAAGTTAGTTTATATGTCACTGCCAATTGTGTTTTTATTCAGGATTTAGGATTTAAGCTTCAAGAGAGGTTTGTGCAACACAAATGGGTGGGAATGTAATTTTTGTAACAGTATCATTGTAACGCACCAGCCATGAAAGTCATTGCGATTGAGACTCACGTCCTCGCAATGTAAACATTTAAAGCACGGAATGAATCCTAAACTATCACGACGACGTACTGTTATGATTCATCCGTCGTGCTCGTCGCATCACAAGAAGCCAGGAAGATGATGCTGTACAGTACCCTTATGGTTACGCTTCAGCAGAATTTCATTTGTACGTTTTTCTGACATTTCTGTGGCAGCCCAGAGACACTAATGCAGCCTAATAAACAATTCATGATAAATGATTTGTGCAGCAGAGTGCATCAGCACACCACACAGCTGCGGTGTATTACCCACAGTAACCCGGGGCGCAGCGACCGCGGCTGTTCAAGTCACAGGGGAAACGTTTTGCTCTGCTCACAGACCGAAGCATCTTTCCCGACTCGCTGCACTTGCCTTGTGTCACATGTGAACAGCTGCCACTGGGGTCCCCTTGATTGGACTACCGTCAGGCATTGGAGTTTTTGAGATGATCCTGGGATATAAAGCTCGTGTGATTCAGGATGGATTTAAGCAAGCGCCCTGTAAATAAAAATCGGTAACCTCTCTCACTCTCCCTGCAGCTGTTAGTTGGGGTCACCTGATTATTTCCATTGGGCTCATTTCTTTTACGATACCATTTACATCTTTCGTCTGCGTCAATTTCCCCCTTTCGCTCCTGTTTCTATGCTCAGGCTCGGGCGGAAATGCAGATGCAAAGACAACAACAACACCACCACCAACGCAATATGGCAAAGAGCACAGGCCCACGACGCTGCCCATCCAGCCGTTCATTCTGCACCACCACCTGAGCCGACAGCTCGCCGCCCGCCCTGTACGTCCCGCCCGCGGCACTCCACACCAGCCGAGCGCCGCTCTCCCGCTCGCTTGTGGCCAGCCGCCGGTGGCGGAGCCCACCAGCGGCGGCGCCCCGCCTCCGTCGAGCGCTCCCCACGGCCGGTCGGCCCCGCTGGGCCACCCCGGCGGTCAGCTTCCCCTGCAGATCTCTCGCCCGACCCTGACGGGCACCCGCTTGGCCGCCTTGGGATCGTCGCAGTCGCTTGGCGGCTCGCAGAGCTCGCGTGACGTCGCGCTGCAGCGGTCGCTGGGCGAGGACGGAGGCGACGGCGCGGCGAGGCTAGCCCAGCAGGCGGCCGACGCCAGAGACAGCGGCAGCGACAGCGACCAGTGGAACTCGGACGGAGGTGCGGCGTCAGCGGCGCCTTCAGTGGGGACTTCACGGCAGAGCCTGGTGTGCGAGTGCCGCTCGAGGAGGCGCTGGCGCCCGCCCCCCGGTGCCATCCGCCCCTCGCCGCTTGGGAGCCTCTCGCCCATCCGCGCCGACCTCCTGCTGTTGGCGTCGGCCTCCCCTACTCGGTCCAGCGGCGCCGCGGGCGCCGGCGGAGCGCTGCCGCCTCCGCCGCCGCCGCGCAGCTCGTCGTACCCTCCCGCCGTGGTGACCTACTCTTGCGGCCTGGCGCTCGCCGGCGATAGCAGCGCAGAGCAATCGCCCGCCAGCTCGAGCGTGCCCGGGAGGTGCTCGTCTTCGAGGCCTAGCGGGTTCCTGGGCGACGCGCCGGCCGCATCGCCGAGGGCTGCCGGCTCGTACGGAGAGACGTGGCGGCCACAACCTCTGAAGCGATCGCCAAGGTTCACGTCCTTGCAGGCCAACTCGGGTCCGCTCTGGCCTCCGCAGAGCCACCAGCGAGCCGCTGCTGCCACTAGGCACCTGGCAGAGCAGCGGCAGTGTGGCTCGGAGGCACCGAGGTCACTCAGGGATGGACTGGCGGCGGAGAGGAGAGGAGACGCCGGAAGGTTTCACAGCAGCTGTACCATCTCAAGAGCCAGCCAAGGGTCGCTAATACAGCCCGGTATACCGCTTCTTCTTCTGCGCACCTGTCTGGTCAACTGGTTTCGCTGCTCTGTGCTCTTGTGCGATGGTATTGCAAAAGCTGCATGCTTTCTGCAAGCAGCAGCGATATTGTTACTTACTGTCAGGGCTTAATTTCAGTAAGAGCCATCCAGAGCTGAGCTTCTTGAAAATATTTATCTGACTCCTCCTACGGTGGTAATGGGTTGGGGGCACCTGGATAATGTGCCTTGAGAAATTAAGCCCCGCTTCTTATCATTGCTTACTCTGTTGTTAGGCCATAGTGTGGGTGTTTTTGGCGGTCATTATATTACGAAGTCTTGCTAAACGTGCCTCAGCCATTGCTTATTTACTGGAGAATGTTAAACATTAATTTGGTGCAAATTGCCTCTGCGCTAAGAGATTATTTCACATTGACTGAGGCGTTTGCTACCATAGTGTAATGGTTAACGGTACACGGGGCTTGCAATCCATAGGCTACCGGTTCTATGCTCTCTCCTGGCACAGCAGTTGTAAAGAGTTGTGCATTTTGAGGGGCTCACTTGAGTCTCCTGTCGAGGAGGCCCATCCACCGGCACTGACGTGAGCAAGGTATTGCAGAGCCTGCACCTTTAAATCTTAATTTCAGCTGTTTATCATGTCACTGTTTTGTCTGTACAGGTGCTTGCATCCTTAGGGTTAACGGACTTTACCATTGCAGTTACTAAAAATAAGTATACGCACTCCTTTTAGCTGGGCCTTTATTCCATTTTAGTTATTTATGTTAACTACCTCTCACGCTAGAGGCATCCTGCGCCTGAGGATGCCTCCAACGTGTGAGGCGAAACGTCCGGAGGAGAGGAGAGAGAGCCATCGACGCGGCTGTCCCGAGAGAGCAGCTTTTCGAAGCAATCATCATGCATTGAGCCGTGAAAACCCACATCATCTCTACCTTTCTTAATTTTTATTTTAATTACGTACAGCACCATGTGACCTTTGCAGAAATGCACCTTATATAAGTGTAAACAATGACTATTCTTGTGTTTGGTGTCTCTGTGCGTGCACAGCATCCGATCTCGAAGTGCTGTGGCGCGGGCGGCAGGGCTGTCGCTCATCGAGCTCCCCAGCCGTGCGCCGAAGCGCGTCCCCTCGCCGCGCGACCTCTTGGGCTTCGCGCACGCGCACGCTCGCCCGCGGTACGGCCTCGAGCGTCGCCCGCGCCCGTGCCGCTCGCCCCCCTGCAGCCGCCCCAGGGCACGGCAGAAATATTTGGTGGCACAGCCACCAGATGTCCAGGGTAAAGTAATAATATCCGAGGTGGAGCTGTAAGACCCAGGGTAGGGCAGGGATTGAGATTCAAGGTACGGTTGTCAGTGGTAGGGGACAGTAATAAGGTCGAGTGTAGAGGCGCCACACCCAGGGGGCACTGCTGTGTGAGTACAGAAGCTTGACCACTGACCTCACTGAGCTGCCAATTGTGAATTGACCATGTGGTAAACACCGCCTGTCGAGTTTAACTCCACACTTAAAGCCCCTCCGGCATTAGATTGTCAACGATTCACTGCGTTGAGGAACAAGCGGCGCTGTCATCCCTGGCGCGTTCTGCCCTTGGGGATTCGTCCAAGTGCTTCCCCCCCTCCCAACCCCCCCCCCCCGCGCCAATCCCCCCAAGCCCTGTCGTGTGCATCCCACGCTCCCCAGGTCCATTGGTGAGGCCGCTGCCGGCCTACTACAGCGACCTCTACCAAGACTACTTCTCCATGGCGGAGCGGCCGCCGCACGAGTTCTGCCTGTCGCCCGACGATTCGGACTCGTCCACGTCCATCGATCTGCTCGAGAAGAGAGGTGAGCAGGCGCCGTGCTGCGCTCGTCAGCGGCGGCGGTCGATCAGCCGCTGGATGGCAGCTCCCACCGTGCGAAACCGCCGAGACATCCCGGCGTATGATAATAATAATAATGATTGCATTTAGAGAGTGCTTTTCACCCGAGGGTCACGAGGCGCGGCACAGAGCTACGGCGAGGACGGCTCGCCAGCAACAACGACATCAGAACGGAAAATCGGCAACAATAACTATTTTTTTGGGTTAAGGTGCTGCATCAGAAATTGATATCTTTGCAGCTCTGTGCAGCGCTTTGTGACCCTCGGGTGAAAAGCGCTCTAGAAATGCAATTATTATTATTGTCCGGTAACGGAACAATCAATCTCGGAACCCGTGCACCAGCTGGCACTGAATTACTTTCATTAAATGTGTCCACTTGGCAAATGTATCCTGTCACTGAAGCATGATGAATGGCTCATGCTCAGCGTAGTGAGATTCGAGGTTAATAAGTTATTCTGATGGTTCACCTGGCAACTCTTCACCTCGATGCCCCCCCCACCCTCACAATCCCTTCCAAATGTCTCATCTCATCTCATTATCTGAAACCGCTTAGTCCTATACAGGGTCACGGTGAAGCCGAAGCCGGAGCCTATCCCGGCAGACACAGGGTGCAAGGCAAGGATATACCGACGATGGGACGCCAATCCATCGCCGGGCACTGCGGGGCAATTTAGCCTGCGAGCCAATCAACCTATGTAGCAGCATGCTTTTTGGACTGTGGGAGGAAATCGGAGTGCCCGGCGAAAACCCACGCGGACACGGGGAGAGCATGCAAACTCCACACAGAAAGGCACCCGAGCCGAGAGATTCGAACCCGGGACCTTCTTGCTGTGAGGCGACAGCGCTAACCACTGGGCCACCGCGCCGCCCCCCCTTCCAAATGGCACATGCTAATCCAATATATAATTTTTACAGGGGCCTTATGTCACATGATGGGTTATTGCAAATGGTAGGGCTGATAAGTGTGGATGGTGCTAATAACCCACCATATCCGGTCACGGTTCAAAAAATAATATTTACATTTTTAACGCACGTTTCACTCGACAGTCACAAAGTGCTGCATAGAGCTCTGGAGAGAGCGGCATGTCAACAATATCAGAGTCGATCAAATAAGTAAAAAAGGCGCACAGCAGTGAGCAGCATCAACAGTTTTAGGCAGAAATTTCCACCTCCTGTAAATATCACCTTAATGGATAGCTTTGCCGCATGGCTATATTCATACAGCGTATACGGTATGGAGAATTGTCATTTAAAAAAATTCTAATTAAAGTCATTGTCAGACATGTGTAATTACTGCCTAACAAGTGTTGGCGTGAACGTTTGTTTGCTTTGCAGCGCTTGTGCAGACGGTGAACTCTGCGGTTGACCTGATCGTGGCTCATTTCGGAACCACGCGAGACCCAGGGGTGAAGGCAAGGAACACATCATTGCGCCAACGTGTATTCTACAGGAGTGTTCATTTTTTTAAATTGCTGTATCTTCAGTTGAGTAAAACTATACTTTTGTTTCTCTCGAGTATATTCAACCCCCGGCCCTGTTGTCGGCGGCCTACGGTGATAGATCGAAACTGATTATGGGCCTCGACTATATCGAAACCGCACTGGGGAGACAAAGGCGGCCGGACATGGTGCCGCTGGCCATGCGCGCCAAACTCGCGCACCGTACTGCCAAAAGTAGGTGCTCGCTAGCGGTACTTGCCCCAACAGCCTGCGAAAGGCTACACGGGGGATCTTTGTCTGTGGTGTATGTGCGGCGTAGGCTAAGCTCGGTGACAGCTCGGTGAGTCCAAATGTGGGCCACCTGGTGCTCAAGTACTTGTGCCCCGCGCTGAGCAGCATTCTCAAGGATGGCCTGAGACCTCATCTCCTGGATCTCATTGTCGGCCGACGAAGGAACACCCCCTGGAGCGTCGTCGAGTCTTCCACGCAGCTGGGTGCGCGAGAGCCCGATTAATATCAGACGTGTCGCACGAGGAACAAGACCAACAGCGCCTTACTTTGCTAGAGAAATGTGTGTTTAGGTTAAGGTTGTTGTCATCATGGCACTCTATGAAGTCAACCCGGATGTCACTGCCATGTGTTTTAACGCCGCGTAAATGTTGTGACATGATTTGACGTTCGTAAATTTAATACGCCAAACGTAACAACGTTATTAATAATAATAATTGCATTTTTAGAGCGCTTTCCACCCGAGCGTCACAAAGTGCTGCGCAGAGCTGTGGCACGAACAGTTTCTTTAAGTTAATTGCCATAATTACTGAAGCTTCAAACTTGTGTCAAGCAGGCTGGCATATGCAACCCGTGTTTATATTCACAAACATAAGTACCATCATTGCAGAAAATCCACAGACACATTTCCACCTTGCATAACCATTGATCATATTAGCAATGTGGTCACATTCGGCAAATGTAAAAAAATATCGTGTTAACGACAGACAATTTGAAAGACGTGGTATTCCGTCTTTCACCGTGATGTCAGTTAACCCAGCAGCAAAGTGGTAAAGGGGAGCTGTCACGTCTCGTGTTGATGTTGATCACTGCCGGCCCAGGTCCCTCCACAAAGAGACTGCACGGCCTCTACCATCATTTGTGTCAGCTGCCAGAGCTGAGCACCCAGAGCATGCGCTTCAACGCCTTCATCCTCGGCCTGCTCAAGTGAGTCCTCGTTCCCCACCGCCAACATGGACACCGCCACTGCCACCGCCGCCACCATTACCGCCGCCGCCACCATCACCGCCACGACCGCTTCTGAATAGATATTTATATTACATTGTATTCACAGGCGTGAATACGCTGGCTGGATTCATCCATTGGTCCATAATGGGAGGGGGGTCTATATTACGAATGAGTAGGATCCATTATCAACTCCCTGTAGTATAAAGTTAAGTTGCATTCCTGACATATCCCATTGAACTCTGGCCATATTGATCAGAAAAAGATGCAGCGCTTGCCCTATGGCTTCTGTACTGATGATCAAAGCACGCACGTGAGTGCTTAGAACCTGTTTTATTCAGCACGTGGGTCTAATGTAATTCCAATCTGTGTTCACCTCTACAGCATGAAGTCCCTGGATTTCTGGATTAACTACCTGCACAATAATGAAGGTAAATAGACGGTCAACAGGACATTTCAAACGAATCATTGTGCATAGTTTGTGCGTGTTTATAATTGCGACCGTCGCTAAGAAAACTCGGCGACATAGCTACCAAGCGTACAGGCAGTGCAACGGCACTGAGACCCTTGGGCCACAGAAGCCCAGGTGCCAGGCTATGAAGGTGGGGGGGGGCTTTTTCAACAGGTGAGAAAAATCAAACCGACTGTCCTGAGGTCATTGTTGCACCAGTGGGGCCTTGGAAACCATACTGCACCATGCACCAGTGCCATTAACGCCTCCCATTCACTTCTGCCACTCCCACTGGCCGTGCCGCCCGATGACCGCCTGCGTCCAATGCTGCCCCCCTCCGTGGGCGCGCGCAGGTGTCCTCAGCACGCACTACCTGCCCGAAGGCTTCCTCGCGAAGCCAAACGGCGTGTGCGCCCCGCTCGTCGACGAACTCCTGCTTCTGCTGCAGCCGCTGGCGCTGCTCCCGTTCCGTCTGGACGAGCGCTGCGAGGTCACGTCAGGGGAGCGGCAGTGCGAGCAGGCGGGGCAGCACGAGCGGCTGCGCGGCCAACTCGAGAGCCAGCTCGAGATCCTCCAGCGCTCTGTGCACTCCACCTTCCAGCTCGTGCGCAACTGGGGCAATGCCGCCGGTGCTGCCGCTGATGCCGATGCAACTGGTGTCGCCGCCGCCGCCACCGTGCCGAGTGATGGGGAAGGGGACGGAGGTCGTGCGACGGACGAGCCGGTGGAAGATGCAGGGGTGTGGGACCCTGTCGTGTCTCCCGCCGGAGGGGAGGAACACGTGGCGGTCGGGTCGGAGGACCGCAGCCAGAAGGACGTTGAAAGTTTCAGCCCTGACCAGGAGCAGTCATTGTACAGCTCGTGCCAGGAGCCGAGGGATGATGTGGTTGAAGGTCACGCGGGGAGGGAGAATCGCTCGGCTGGCGCTGAGCGACATGCGTCGTCCGACAATGCCGCGTCGCGCGATGGCACCGAGAGCGAGATGCTGACGCGTGCCGATAGCAAACGTTTGACTTCCAATGCACAGAGTGTGGAGGTGAAGAAGCCTGAAGGAGGGGAGGAAAGTAGTGCAGGACGTTCTTTGGTGCTGACAAAAGGGGAACGTGCCGGCGCCTGTGCTCCGGCCGATGTTCAGTCGGAGAACCCCGTTCATAACAAACGGCCGACGTCCAGCCAGTTTCAGGCAAAGAACACAGACTGGTGGCAGCAGCTCAAGGAGAGCTCTCAAATATATCTGACCGTGGAACGAGAGACCGGCAGGCCAGGGTACTCCAGGTGGAACAGGCCTCACTCGTTCACGTACACGAAATCGAGCGAGCCACCGGAAAAGCACTCGTCCAGAGGGCATTCGCTCGACGGCAGAGATTTGCCGCAAACGACACAGGACGACAAAGATGAAATTCCCTCGCCGGATACTTTTGCGGTGCCCGGCGAGCCCGCTCGCAAAGGCGGAAAGGATTGTTTTAGGAAGACGCCACCTTCTGACGCTGTAGCCGGACAGAAGAAACGAGGGTGGATGGGAAGCACCCCAGACTCGGGTGACCTTAGCCAGCAACCTGAGGGGGTCGTGGAGAGGCGTGCGGGCGACGCAGAAGCGCCGTCTGCCGGCCTGTGGTTGGGTCGTCTCTTCGGCGCAAGTCCTCACAGGCAGCAGCAGAAGGACACGAAGGATGCGCAGATGCTGAGATCGCCCCAGATTAACAGGCAAGAGAGCGACCCACGGAATGGTTTTAACGTCAATGTATACATTACGTCAGTTTCATGATTGCTTCTAAAAGCTGCTGTTTCAGGATGGCCGCGTCGATCGCTCCTCCTCTCTCCTTTGCGACGTTTCACCTCCCTTATTGGCGGCATCTTCAGGCGTTTCGGCCTCCAACGTGGGAGACGAAACGTCGCGAAGGAGAGATGAGGTTCGCTCGACACGGCTATCCCGAGGAAGCGGCACTTAAGAGCAATTCTCAGATGTTTCGTCAATTAATAACAATAGTGTCAAGAAGATTCGTTAAGTTCTCTTCTACGGAAAGGGAGACACAGCGAGGTTGTTTCTTGTTCTCCATTGCTATATTCGGTCAGTTTCAGGTTAGAGAAGGTTCTGTTTGTGGGAAAGAACCAGAGCACTCAGATAAAAATCACCGAGAATATAAGGGGATAAACACCCTTATATTCCCGTGTTTGTGAACCCGCTTGCTGTACTACTGTTTCCTCCAAAGTGCAGGATACATCATGCCCTGCTCATGATTCTAATGGAATTTCATTCACAATTCATACAGTTTAAATTTTATTTATCTTCAATCGCATGAAATATTAACACTTCGTGGGTTAGCTTGAGAGTTCTTAGTAACATATTCGTTGGAAAAAAATTGCCCGCCGTGTTTTTTGAGTAATTTTTGTCCAACGTTTTGTCGTGCAATGACTGTCAATGCGGAGCATTAATGTTTTATATGGCGTTGTTGATGAACTTCACGTTCAACTGTGTTGAGCAAAACATTTACTTATCTTCATCATCGTCATTATCAACACCCGCTAAATCCTATAACAGGGTAGCGGGGGGACGGATCCTATCCCAGCAGACAGAGGACGCAAGGCGGAGCTATACCCAGGATGCGACGCAAGTACATCGCAGAGCACTTTGCGGGAATTTAGTCAGCAGGGCAATGAACCTAGGCAGCAGCGTGTTTTTGGACGATGAGACCAAACCCCAGTACCCGGCGAAAACCTACGCAGGCACAGGAAGAACACGCAAACGCCACACGTAAAGGTAGTTGCTCTTTCTAGTTATAATAACTCAAAGTGAAGAAAATGATACCAATGCTTTTGTGTGTTTTAATACTGCATTGACAGTGGGGAACAAGTAACAAAAACTCACAACATCTATTAATAACACCACCTGATATGGAAAGCGATGGTTCGGACATTGGCCCTGCATAGCAGGACGATTCCTATCAGCAGATGATATGTAAAAATCTCCCTAATAAAGAAAGCTCATGGCTCAGAACAAGAGCTCTTATATACTTTCACATGTTTTCCACTTAAGTGCCGTGTTTTTGGCAAATGTCTCAAATTCCAGTGCAATCGCTGAGCAGATAATCTTTGCCAGTGTTCCGTTTTGATAAATGATCGTACAGAGCTGACTCTAACAACACATTTTAACCAAACGGAATGTTTATTTTTTTTGTGATTTTTTTTTTGTCCGATTGTTTTGGCAACAACGATGTGGGCCCTCGTTCCAGGCTGCCCTCCAGCTGGCTGGGCCTGGATATGGCGGCGTTCGGCCTTGTTAGCAGCCACCACCCGGTCGCCGCGGAGACCACCCCAAGCCCCGACAACGGCGATTCTGTCTCCGCAGGGGCGACCACGAGCGCGCGGTTGCTCTCCGCGCTCGCCGCTCGCCCCGCTCGCTCCGCTCGCAAGACGTTGCCCCGGGAACGTGGCTCCAGCGAAAGCCGTGACGACGACAGCGTGAGGTGGGTTGCTGCTGACGAGCACGTTGGCGAGTCCTTCTTCATCCGGCAGTGGATCGACCGTGACTGATTACGATTGCTCGAACAAGTGTGCCCGCCATAATCCATCCTCTTGATGTTGGGATGAAGGGGGAAGAGTGCTGAAGAGTGTTGATGGTTGTTCGAGTGGGAATTGAGAGCTGAAGAAGTGTTCACGTTTCAGAAGAGTAACCAGTAAGTGGGAAGTAAAAATGAAATAAGACATAAAAGCCTTGGTGTCGTGCCAATTTAATTTGCACTTACGGAGGATTTGAGTCTGGTACCCTCAATGTGGACATATATATATATAAATATGCCGGGAATTCAGTTCTGGGTTATCTGGTTTTCTCCCACAGTTCAAATAAATGCTGCTGCCTAGGTTAATTGTCCTGCTGACTAAATTGTAGCCAGTGCCCTTAAATATTGTGACTTGCTTACTCCTCCCCACTGGATAACTGTTAAAAAAAGCCACATAGTTCAATGGTTCCCTCCAGCTTAAATAACAACTCACTGACTGACATACACTTAACATGTATGCGTATAACATTTATACCCATATATACAGCAGATTCTGCTGCTTGTTAGATTTCAGTTGCTTTCACAATTATTTGTTTACGTGGCCGCGGGATGTCTGGTAGTTGGTCGGCCGGCCCTCACTTCCGCCGAAATTCCGTAGCTCTGTGAAGCGCATTGTGACCCTCGGGTGAAAAGCGCTCTATAAATGCAATTATCTCATCTCATTTCATTGTCAGACACTGCATTTTCCTGTACAGGGTCGCGGTGAGCCGGAGCCTATCCCGGCACACACAGGGCGCAAGGCAGGTATATACCCACGATGGGACGCCAGTCCATCACCAGGCACTGAGGGTAATTTAGTCTGCAAGCCAATGAACCTATGCAGCAGCATGATTTTAAGACTATAGGAGGAAACCGGAGTGCCCGGTGAAAACCCACGCGGACACGGGGAGAACACGCAAATTCCACAGAGAAAGGCACCCGAGCTGAGATTCGAACCCGGGCCCTTCTTGCTGTGAGGCGACAGCGCTACCCACTGGGCCACCGTGCCGCCCTAAATGCAATTATTATTATAATAATCACACGCACTCGAACCACTCGTCAGTCACTCCTATTAACGTCGTTTACTTTTCTCTCTCCCGCTCCCGGCACCGGGGGCTCCGGCGGCGTCGTTCGGCAGGGAGGTGACGGCGCTCTGCCACCACACGGCGCCCGATCGTGGGCACCTGAGCCTCCGCCAGGGCGACGTCCTGCGGGTGACGCGCACGGTGGGGCCCGGGTGGCTCCTGTGCCGCGCGCGGGATGGGCGGGAGGGGCTCGTGCCCGCGGGGTTCGTCTCGCCGGCGGGAGACGGCGACCGCTAGCGGCGGCGCTCGACCGAGCCCGTCGCGTGGTTCTGGTGACCGCGCGGTTCGTCGACTCTGCCGTCGCGTGTTTTGGTGGCCGTCGCGGAGTCTAGGTTTATACACTGAAGGTTATCGCTGCTTGGATAGGTTTATGTGTGGTTGTGCGTTTTTGTACGTAGAGGATAGAGTTGCATTTTAAGTCACCCCAGCAAAGGGATGTTCGCTCATATAACATTACTCCCCTGTTTAAAATAACTTAATTTATGATTTTGCAGACTGCAGCATCCGTTGCCATTTGACTAAATGCCAAATATGATAACCAATTATATACAACCATTGTGTTTAAACCTGTGTGACGAGGGCTTGTAGGCAAACTGCAGTCGTTGCCAGGAGTCCTATTAAAACAACTGTCATCTTATGGTGTCCGAATATGCATGTAGACAATGTAATTTGTCCACGGTCACTCCAGATGTAACAATAACAACACGGAATGAAAATTACCGTAGCGTCGCGTTTAAATGCTCCTTCAGTCGCATTGTCAGACCCAGCACGTGTGCAGTGCCGCCTGCATTGGGGCGACTGCAGCTCGCGGTGAATTGGCGGGCGGTGCCAAAAGTCGTTCGTCCACCTTCTACGCGTGCCGTTATGCAGACTGAAAGTGCGACGTTTGATTCAAAAAAGGACGACGCAGAACGCTTCCTGCAGCAGGGCACGATCCTCGGAAGGTTCTCGATGAGCACTGAATCAAGGAGGGAGTTTCCAGTTCTACTGTTGGCACATTGTATACGACGGTTACACCTGTTTGTACGTCACCCTCTGCCAAACGATCGCTACCCACTACCCCGCGTGAGATGTAGGCCGACGTTACTTTGTTGTACGACAAAGGCTGCACACAGTCTGCAGAACGGACAACGCGATTTGTGTTGCGTACCCTGTATTCTGTATCGCGTGCCCTGTCTCATGGCTTAGTGGCATATCCTGGTGTGGCCTGTCCATTCCCAGGCAGCACTCGCTGACTCCCAGGAATCTAGAGGCACCGTCCAATGGATTTTTAAAAATTTTATTTTGCTCGTTAATGTTTTGTAATGATTCAGGTTTTCACGGCTCGATGCATGATTGCTTCGAAAAGCTGATGTGTGCTTCGAAAAGCTGCTCTCTCGGGACAGCCACGTCGGTTCATACGTGGAGGGAGAGGGAGCAATCGACGCGGCTGTCCCGAGAGAGCAGCTTTTCGAAGCAATCATCATGTTTTATTTCCTTTGTTTGCTCTGTTTATCCCAACTGTGCCATTGCTGTCGCGTCAGTCACCAGGCCAAAGCATTCTCTCGAAGAGCAGTGCAACCCAGCGTGTTAAAGAATGGTCCACAGAAGTGGAAAACCTAGAGTTATAGCCGACATCCTTTCTTGTGACTCTCTGGTCCGAACGCAGTAGAGGAAAGTGGCACTTTGGTGGGTTTTTCTTGTTTTATGCCGTTCCTCTGGAGCAAAACCTTCCTCGCGTGCGCCACCTTGTGGCTCCACTCTGATAGTGCATCTGTTGCCCTACAGTTTATTGAATTACGTAACGTGTATACGGTATTTAATGATGAAAGGCATTCGACCCTGTATATTGTGAAATAATACGATGTAGAGAATGACGTGTTACATGCCCGGGAGTAAAGTTTCCTTTTAAGAGTTTGAACAAATTGGGTGCACTGACTTTACTAATACTATTTTAATATAACAGTGCAATTGAAGGACGAGTCAGTGTATTTTACGTATGAACCGAACACTAATGATTTTAACCCATGACAGATTTCACATTGAGAAATTCCATATCCGCATTTTTTAAATGAGGCAGTGCTGATATATAACTATGCTGCTACCACATCAGCACTGCAGGGGTGCTTTGTTTACAGCTGACGAGAGTTATAATTTTACGCTTTCGCTTACCAGTTGCGAAAGATCACGCAGCATTGTTCAGTGACTGTGGCAATGTGTAATGACAGTCTAGTTTGTCCGTACCACGCGTCAGGGTAGCTGTGTCGAGCGTTCCCTGTTGAAGGCATCAGCAGACAGTTCTGAAGAAATCTCTTGTTTTTTTTTCCTTTTTATTTTACCGGATGAAATTGACCCTCCTTAGTCCTTCAAAATGATCCCGCTATAACTACTGCTCTTAAAATAGTATAGCCCAAGTTACATGCTGAAAACATACTCCTTGACTTATCGTGTGCTTGCTTAGTAACTTGTGCAAAATTCAAATGCAGATGTCTAATGATCACCCTTTGAAGAAAAAAACCCTTATTTTTTCCCCTTTACAGATATGTCCTTGCCATAATTTATTTTACCATAAAGGGACTCCCATCGACTTGTGATTTCTTTTTTTCTAACTACGTGATTAGATGAAACACCACGTAGACACTTGGCCCGTGGCTGTGCTGCCGTGGTTCGTCGCAATTGAGAATCGTCAGCACTGCATGCCGATGCTGGCCCGGCCGTTGTATATCTCATCTTTGGAATTAATTCGTATTTAATTGTGTGTCCCGTTCAGTCCGTAGCTGGCTCATGTACAGTATAGATTCATTAATAATTATAACTTATTGACTATGGTCATGTGCAATGTAAAAGATAATATCCATTACAATAAAGCACATCGTTAAAGTCGTGTTGGGGGTGTTTTAACTTAATTTTTTAATGTCAACAAGCACCGCATTCCTATGGTTGCATGTTCAACGGCAGTTGAATCTGGTGGAGAGTTGATTTGTGTTGGCCTTTTCTAAATTTATTCCAAAACGCTACAGTAACATCGTAAGAACTGGAAATATTGCATAGCTAAAGGTAAAATTGTGTGCAACCAAGAGAATGACTGACCAGTATAAATTCTGTAATTTACAAACAAGACTATACAAGGTTTGTATGTACACACAGTTGTAGCATTACTTGGTGAGTTGTCTAAACATCAGCTCTAGGGAAGACACGCGACCAGGTGTGGTAACGGCCACCCACTCCCTCTAGTGTCTAGTGCCATAACAGGCTTCACGCGTTCTCACTAAGCCGCAATTGCTATGCCGATCTTCTATACCCACTCAAATCCGTCCGCTGTCAACTCTGAAGGTCTAGCTCAATTCAACAAAAGTTTTTTTTTAATGCGAAGGCAGTTGTCGGGTGGTGGAAGGTTTACGACAAACATTTTTTTACGTAACCTAACCCAAAAAATGGAATTCATCGAAAACATGTTTTGCTTGTCGGAACCCCGCACCAATTGACCAAGACTGATCCCATACATTTGGTGCTTGAAGACCAGACGTTCGACGTTGCTAAGGCAGTCCAGAGTCTCGGAGTGATTCTGATTTTTTCAGTCACCTTCGAGACACATCTATAAGGTGACTAAGGTAGCCTCTTTCCATCTAAGAAATATTGTCAAACTATACAACATCCTGTCACCCTCCAACGCTGACAAGATAATCTTCAGTGTATTATTTTCGCGAATGGATCATTGCAATGCACTACTTCTTGGCATCCCTGCCTACCTTATCAATCGTCTTCAACGTGTGTCCTCACCTGCATTCCCATCCACGATCACAAATCGCCTAGTGCTGTCGTCTCTCCACTGGCTACCGGTTAAATACAGGACTCAAATCAAGACCCTCCTCACCTACAAGGCTGTTACTGGCGCTGCTCCGACTTGTGACCGACTTCAAGCACCCTCCTCAACAGCCTAATCCTGTACAGGGTCGTGGGGGGTCAGAGTATTTTATCCTGGCTGACAGGGGGCGTTAGGCAGGGAAACACCGAGGATGTGACGCCAGTACATCGTAGGACACACTTTTTGGGGCAATTTACTTGATAGGCCAATTAACCTAGGAAACCGCGTGTCTTTGGACGGTGGGAGGAAACCGGAATACCCAGTGAAATCTCACGCGGGCACGGGGAGAACACAAACTCCATACAGAAAGGCACGAGCCGGGAATCGAACCTGGATCCTTCTTGCTGTAATGCGACAGTGCTACCCACTGCGCCACCGTGCTGCCCTAAATAATAATATACTATATTTTATGCCGGAAATTTGAGCAATTATACAAATACACCTATGCGATTATACACAAACAGGTCATACGTCTTTAATTCGAAGGCTTTTGTGACCAATGTTATCGATGAAATCCCTTTTTCTGCGTCAGGTCACACAACAAACAGTGTCTTTTTAACCCTCCACCACCCGACACGGCCAATTAGTAAGGTTTGTCACGTGAACAGAACGCGCCAATTCCTTCACTATCTCAGCACACCGGTGTGTGGGAGAACGAACCCACAGTATTTATAATGAGATTCACGACGTTTTGCTGAGTATTGCAACCAGCATCATGAGGCACCCGCGCCAAACCGCTTGCCCAGGTTTGTGTATCTCATAAATACTGTGGGTTCGCTCTCTTACAAACCGGTGTGCTGATACAGTGAAGGAATTGGCACGTTCTGTTCACGTGATAAGCCTTACTAATTGGCCGTGTCGGGTGGTGGAGGGTTTAACGACACTATTTTTTGCATGACCTGACCCAGAAAAATAGATTTAATCGAGGGCATACGTCTGTGTGTGAGCCGGGTTACCTCATAGGTGTCTGAGCAACAGCTTGTTGAGGCTTGCCTCCAGCAGTGGCTGATGATGATGATATAATCCTTCACAATTTCATAAATTCACATCGTCTGCCAACTCAATTGAAAACTGGTTAGAGTTAAACCGCCGCCCCTTCTCTCTTTGGCTTGGTTTTTACCTGAAAAGAAGAATTTTAAAATGCTGACTCGAAACATACATCGGTCCACATCTCCAGTGATTTCCAACCGAGCCAAACGGTTGCCTTGCCGTTCTGCCTGTTGTGCTCGATTGCCAGGTCTCCGGGGCGTAAAAGCACTCCGCCCATCACGAGGGCCGAGCGTGGGTAAATGAGCTCCCGCGAGTCCTCGTAAACACAGACCTCTCATCTCGCCGAGGCGCCGCGTGAATTCTGCGCCCAATGCGCATTCGCACATTGCGCTGGCGCTTCCGCGTTCGCGGAACGGTGCAGGACGGAGTCGCTCCAAAGCAACCGCGAGCGCCGTCGACGATCGCTTTGTGTTCGGAGCCACGGTCATGTAACGGTGCCGTCGTTGGTGAAATTTAACGAACAAAAAAATCCCGCGGCGCAGGGTTACATACGCGGGGAATGCGAGATGTTATTGCACGCAAAGGTGACACTGCGTGAGTTGTAGGATCATCAACGGAGGGACACGGTGCGGTCATCGTCTCCCGGAACGCTGCGAGTACAAGCATCTCCGCTACGATCAGGTACAAATCACTGTGGCGGTGTCTCCCTTCTCATTGTGGTCACGTGTATGATGCTCAATCGTTGGAATGTCTCACCAGGATTACCCTTGAGGTGGAACAACTCGTTTGCAGGTCTTCAGGGTTGAGTGCTCGTAACATCAATCATAATGAGAAGATTTAAAATGGAATTATCTCTCGCTTTATCTCTTTTGCAAAGCTCTTGGAACCTTGCTCAATATAGGTAACTGGTGTCAACTCGTGGCTATTACAACAATGATACTGGTGTATTGATGTGGAGCAGTGGTTTGCAAACTTTGTTTGCGATCGAAGTAAAAATATATTTTCATGCCCGCTACTCAACGTTTTTTTTTACTAGAGCTTTCATTGCAGTAAATGATATCCATC
>JAZEWT010000010.1:19443534-19458442 GCA_036362905.1 Mordacia mordax
TATACGTGTTAAGACATGTTGTTGCTGTTGATTTTTCATTCTGGTGCCGTTGTTGTTGACGCGCCGTTCTCTCCGCAGCTCTGTGAAGCGCTTTGTGACCCTCGGGTGAAAAGCGCTCTATAAATGCAATTATTATTGTTGTGATGATGATGATTGCTTCCAAAAGCTGATCTTCCAGGGTCCACGGAACGCCTGAAGATGCCTCTAATGTGAGGCAAAACGTCGGGAAGGAGAGAGGAGGAGCAATCGATACGGCTATCCCGAATGAGCAGCTTTTGGAAGCAATGTTCACGCATCGAGCTGTGAAAAAACCAACTTCAGTAGAGTGGCCACACTAAGTAAACTCACTTCTCTGCTGCCTCCCTCTTTCAAAGCGATTACATTCTTGCTCTAGTTTTTTTTTAAAGAAATTAACGGTCATCGATTTAACAGGGATCAGTGATTCGTATTGATGTAGGTTTTCACGGCTCGGTGAATGAGAATTGCTCAGTCGAGCTGCTCTCTCGGTATTTCTTGCCCATACAAGCACTGATTCGGTAGTTATTTCCTGTTTACTGCCCAGAGCCTGTTGGAAATTCCATATTCCTGTGGCAGAGGCAAATCTCGCCAAAGACCAACCGCTGCTTCCGATTTCAGAGCTGCTTGCTCACCAACCACACCTTGAATGGTGGCGATTGTTAATGACCCACTTTGGCATTTTGAGCCATCGGGTCAGTGCTCGGCAATCGTGATTTAAAAAATGAAAGTGACACGTCGTATGTTTGTGCAACAGCCGTTAAACCGCTGCAAGAATTCCTCCCGCGACAGATTTACACTGCAGCTGCCGCACATCTGTGGAAATGTCTACTGGAGTGCGCACGTGTTTTGGAAGCCAAGACACATATTTTGTTTAGCGCTATACGCCGTCCGTCGCGCGTGAATAACAACACTCACAGACCGAATGTGAACCTATGGTCGAGCTGAAAGATGTTTTCACCCCTCTAAAGTAACTCCCGTCCACTGTTGATAATGAATCGCCGTTTTGTTTTGGTCGTGGAATTTCTACGTAAAGTGAAAATGAGTATGGTATGTCAACACACAGATAAATGGCATCCTGAAGTCTCACTTTCATCGGGATGCGTAGTCAAATCCATGAATTAACGTTTAGCATGCACGGAAAAATCCCCCCCCCCACACACGAGGAAACAACATTACACACATAAGGGTCCAAGAATGAGCTTAAAGTACTGCCCTCTTCTGGTCATCATGCAGCCCAGTGGGTTTGGGCGTTTCAGTTGAGGATGATCCATCAATCCCTGCACGGAAGGTGGTGGCAAACAGATATGCACCACCGCAAGCAGCTACGATTAAAAATGGAACACGAGAAGGAGGACGACAACATTTACACATCATTATTAACAGATTAAATGGGGGGAAAAAACGAAATAAATAAATTAAAACACCGAGGGCGTTCATCAAGGCAGAGCCTGTAAAGTATTTAGCCGTACATTAACCACATGACCAAGTATGCAAAATGAGTATTAATCAGTGTGTTCATGAACATTTTCACAAGAACGTCCTTTGTGAGCTCATAATATATCTATCGTATGCGCATAACCAATCCTCCTTGTGCCAAGAATTCACAGATTCCACATCAGTATACATTGCTTGCAGTGCTCAAGTTGTAAATTTTAATTACAAGACACTCTTGGTAATGGACTAAAAGTTGAAACGGATCACAGTTCCACTTTGTAAATTATGAAATGCACATTGCACACTTAGAGATGAAAACGTTTACATTCATGAGAATAATATATATTACACACTTAATATGAACTATACATAAAATTCCTTCGTTTATACGTTTTGGTTACTTTATTGGCTAAGGGGGTCTGCTGTCAGATAATACACAAGTTTACTTTCTTTTTTTGCAATTTTTTTTATGAACGCATCTTAGTCTGCCTTTAAAATAATAGGGTGGCACAATATGTAATTATGGTCAAGAATTGAGTTTTCAATATATATAGCTGGACTTGGACAAGCAATGGGATAATAACACTTAATACAGAAAACTACAGAACAGCATTAAACAAAAACAAAACTACGGCACACCTGTCATTAAAAAAAAATCTTAAAACTTCATTTGGCACTGTTTATCGTGTCAAAAAAATGTTGGTCGTGTGAAAATGATTAAAATGATGAAATGTACGTGTGTAAATATTACAAACGGAATAAAAAAAAAACTTTAACAAAGAAATGATTGATCCACGACCAAAGCCCTGAACATTTCCCAGTGACATTTTTGAACAAACACGATCTTTTTTTTATTCCAAGGATTTTTTGACCAATATTTATCGATGGATTCCATTTTTTTATTAGGGGACGTAAAATAATGTTTGTCAAACCCTCCACCACCCGACAGCAGCCAATCAATAAAGTATGTCAACGTGAACAAAACGTGCCAAGTCTTCACTATCTCAGCACACCGGTGTGTTGGAGAGCGAACTCACACCATTAACAAAATGAAAAATAATGGAATTCAACGATCTTTTTTCTTTCAACGATGTGCCACCAATTCATTCATTAAGAGGCATCGACTTCCAAGCGATTGGCCCAGCAAAAAATAAGTGCTTGTGGCTCATTCTGTCTGCATGCCTGAGCCTCGTGGTCACTGACGTGGATCGTTTCCAGTAGAAATAAACACACGTCAAGGCTGTCTCTTCACCGTGCTCATGTGCGCTGTAAATACCCGAACACTTGCGAATGGCGACTCTTTAGAAATAAAAAAAAACATGAATAAATTTGTAAAGCATGTTGTCCGTTTATAAAAAACGTTATCCGTGAATGTATGTTCAATAAAAGAGACTGCACACGTTGTTTTTTTTCTTGAACACGATTTAATTGTTTTGCAGTGTTATCAAAGCCATACGTTGTTACGTACGAAAGCGAGTCAAAATTGCCACCTCGTGTCCGCAGTGGGTATTAAACGATTTAAAACTACACGGTCTCATCTGCCTGTACAGATTCACACCAGATTCAACACTGAGGTTCGCAACAAGGACACAGTCAAGCTGGCTCAAACATGATTTTTGTTACTTAAGGACAAGGGTCCGTGTTTATCGCGTACTTTAAACGCCATAGTGGCTCACAGCGGTTGTAGGAGAGCATAGCTATTCGAGGAGTTTTAGTCTAAAGTCTACAGTGAATGGTTTGTGTTCAGCCACTGGGAGGCATGCAATATTCTGCGGCTTTTCTGTCCATTGTCAGTCCCCGCTTATTCCTGTGCAGGGTCATGGTGAGCCGGAGCCTACCTCGGCAGACACAGGGCACAAGGCAGGACTACACCTAGGATGACATTTTAGTCGAGCACGGGGGCACCGAGGAGGCGGCGCAATTGAGTGATCGCAAATTAAAATGGACACGGTCAGAACATGCAAACTCTCCACGCAAGGTTCCCGAGAGAGGAATCCAAGCAGAGCCTTTTTTCGGCGAGGCCGCGGCGCTGCTCACCGCGCCGAGCCTTGTTTCGCTGTTCAAAGCGTGGGGTCCACAGGCTGCTCAACCACCAGATGGCGCAGAAACACCACGGCAGCGCTCAACAGCCACGTTACAGGAAACACCACTTTTCACAGCCCCCACCACCACCACCACGACAGCGGTACACATGAGGGATCAATTATTATGCGTCACTTGCATACGGAATGTTTTAGGGTTGTTGTTTTTTTCTGTAACGGACTCAATGTAACACAATGGTGCGGGCAAAAGCGTTAACATTAACCAAGAAAGCACAATCGAATGACGCGTCTGTTAGTGAATCTACTGGGTTAGTGAGCCGTGGTATAAATTGTGGAGTGCATCTACCATGGATTTTAAATGTTTTACACACTCGTACGTTTCCAGTCAAGTATCCTCCATCATCCATTGCCGCGTTATATTTCGTAGGTATTTTTTGTTTACTTTCAATTACATTGATTAGCAAGCGTAAACGTGTGTCATTTGCATCGTCGAATTATAAGTATGTTTTGGATTGAGTGGAAGAAACCCGATCTATAAACAACTGCTATCATACACTCGTTATTTACAAAGTGACGTGCCAACGTTCAATCAGAGGTTTTGCAGCGTCAAGTCCCTACCTGTCACTTTGGTTAACCCATACTGACATTGGCATGGTCACACCTCAAAAAGTATAGGTAAGTAAAAAAATAATAATCGTAGTCCTCGTGTACGGTTCGCCAATTGAGATGTACACACCGGAACCCTTTTCACGATACAGCTGGCTCCACCAGGTCACGAACGTGCAACCACGTGGGTGAATGGGAAATGTCGGCAGAAACCTCTGCAAAGTCCACCACTTCGATAGGGCATCCGCCCGGACTGCCGCTCACCACGCTCGTCCCAGTACGAAGACCGAATATACCTTGAGGTAGGAGGTACAATTACCACACCGGCTCCCCTGAGATGGATGCCAATTGCTTTAGGGTTACTCGATAGGCAAGTAAATGTAATTTGAAGGGGGTTTACCACGCTAGTTCACCCAAATCCGCCAGTAACCTCTTCTTTTTTGCATCACCCAGGTTATGCACAGCCATGTAACAATTCATCCGTTCAGTCTAATACTCAAGATACACGCAGTGAGCGCCGACGCTAACTGCGTGTGCCGTGAGGCTGATGGATGAAGAATGTTTGAGAAGGGAGACAAAACAATACACACGGCACAAACGGCAAGAGAATTGATTCTCGAATCGTGACATTGATTCGTGATCATTCGTCGAATCAACAGAGATAATGTTACGTGCCTGGCAAAATTTTAACAGGGCTACTTCACTTCATTTGGCAGAGGTGGGAGCATATCAAGGTACGATATTTAAAATTAAGCCTTGATTGAGAATGTCTTCAGTGGCGCTGTAACTGATAATTAGCATCAATAAAGTTAACGGCACCAGCGTAATAAATTAGGTCATGCGGCAGTCGAGTGCTGAAGAACACCCTCCCTCCCCCAGCCAAATTAAAGTGGGCGGAAATTACAAATCATTTCACATGATCTCTCTTCCCCATGCGAGCATGCGATCAGAACGATGGCCTCCGTTGAACAGAGCCCTACGTACAGCAGATATATATATTTATCAATTCAATCACTCTTGGTAAAAGCTGATTGTAGTGTTAATTAAAGCAGCTTCAGTTACCACGGGGCAAAAGGAAAAGAGAAGGAGTTGCAAAGCTGAACAATGAGAGCTACGCGAAGCGGAACCGATCTTCGCTGCATCACGTTGGACTTCTGAGAACCGATATCCAACAAGGCTCGTGTAAAGAGATTTCAAATGAGCACTCGCTCACTTACGCACACTCATTTAAGTGGTAAAGCACACTGCCAAATATTAAGTTATGGGACCCACAGGCTGAGTCCACTGTGTATCTTGTAACTCTGTTCCAGGAAACTAGGGTTCCACGGCAGAATCGAGTTCCTACCCTGAGCCCCGTAACAGCAGGGTACTACAGGCTTTAATACTTCTGCAGATTCTATGCAGAAAACACAAAATTCAGGGATCAATTTAAATGTGCATAAAAAAAATCATGAACTCTATTGTTCAGCTCCAATGACCATTTGCCATAAAAAGAAAAAAAATACGTGGGCTGTAAAAGCGACCTAAAACTTGTTTGCAGAAGTTTCGCGAAAGAATTTTGAGCCACTGGGGAGTCTTTTTCATTATTCCAGTTTTATCTACAAAGAAACAATTCAAACCAAGATTTCAGTCAAAACAACTTCTATCAACTCATGTTTTAACCAATGCTATTACAATAATGCACATACCAAAGGTATTACATGTACACAATTTGGATTTATTCAACGGCTAAGTGCAACAGAACCTCATGATTCTGCACAGAAATATTCCTAGAGCGGCAGCTGGATATGAATCTCAAAAACCAATGTCCTGTGCAGAACCGCAACGTCTCACGGAATGTATTGCCGTAGGACTTTGAACACGTGTACGGAGATCGCACGCTCATATAGTTTGCCGATCTTCCGCTCATCAAAGTCAATCTTGGTTTCAAATGTTTCTGCATTAAAAGACCTCCCACCATCTGTTTCATTAAAGGAATGCGATAGCGAACAAGCCGAGCGCATCAACGAAAAGGTCTCCCCATCAGAGGCCACGCCGCTCGAGACAACGGGCTGCCGCGTTGTCTCGAGCGGAGTCTTGCCCGCTCTTCCACTGCCGGCGAGACGGGTGTGCAGGAGGAAGCATGCAAACATGCAGGCGTTTAATCAAAGAGGCCCCAATTACGGGTACACTTACAGCATTTAAGGGAGAGCCCAAACGTCAATGTCACAAGGGTGCGACGCACGTTTGTCCAACATGGGAGGCATTTACATTAGTACCGGTACTCCCCATGACTATGCACACACCCAACGGCGGCCCCCGCCCAAAGAAGGAATTGCTTTCAAAGTTCAACTTACTGCTATGTATAACTTACAGGTCCGCACACGATGACTGCAGTGTGTTTTACTGGTGGAATGAGTAAGGTCTTGCAGGTACAGACGGAGGCCTCCTGGATGATACAAAGGAAAGAATTACTATGGGAATGTCACATACGCACACCACAACAAAGCGCTAAATAAAGAGCCAAGCAATGATCTCACAAGCGCCAGACTGCTGCGCCAATATAATTCGAAACGCGGACACAATTATAGTTTGACCGTTTAAGTCCCAAAGGGAAGGAACAAAACCATTCGTGCATGCATTTGCAGCAGTGTGTTCCACGTTTAAAACTGACGCGCAAACGACACAACGGGGCAGGAAATAGTTGGCTTGGGGTGAACGGCACTGACTTTTAACCTACGGTACTCGAGAGATGACAAAAAAACGAGCAAGCACACGCTGAACAGGGGACAAACAGCACTTTATTACAGCAAGTAGTTGCAACAAGTTGGAGCAGAACAACGGACTAGACTATAAAGCTAGCGATACATATACCGGCACACGACTTTTAGGCTGACAGCGCTGACCTGCGTTAACGTTGCGTGTTCGATTCACAATACCACTCACATTGCACACGCGACCTAAACTTGAAATGTGGGACCGAGGTGTTGTCAAGGTTCACAACAACAGTTTACATTCGTAGAACACGGGATCTCGCAAAAGGGTTTGTGAACACAATGCAAACTTTAGGGACATTTTAATACTCGTACAAATGAGCCACTGCACATGCTGCCCGCCCCCCCCCCCTGCACAATTACATAAGTGCAACAAGCACGTGACGAGTTTAACCAACTCAAAATACGAACCACAAGGTGACGGTAATAATATAATAATTGCAACTGATAATTTCACCTCTTTTACCAGCAGTCATGATTAGCCATTTTAAATCGGCAGTCAAAAACACGAGGTGCCACACTGGACAAAGCGGAAGAATGCGTATATTTTGAGTGTAATCTTGGACGTACTTTCTACATTATAATGTGATTGCTTGTGTCAAATCGAATAATGAGTGCTGAAAGTGAAATCAGGATACAAAATTAAGGTGACCTAATTCTTTATTCAATTTTGCATAACATGTTAGCATTGGTCATTTTGTTAATAGCTGCGTATTAGCAACAGTTAACTAATATTATGGTGAATAGTGGACTTACCTTCTTGAATGTCGACAATCAACTACTGACAATTTCTAATGACAATAATAATACGTAATTCCATTTATCTACCCACAAAAGCACAACACTTAAGGTTCTCTTTGGAGAGAGTTTTGTACTGGGATGTTTGGCCAATTCCATTAATGAGGGTTAGGCTTCATGTGGGAGGAAACTGGAGAAGGTGAGGAGAACCTACCACGCAGACAAGGGAGTGACACTCAGCATCGCCATCCCCTGGGCACATTCCAGACCCACGCCTATGACGCCTGACCAGTCGTGGTTGCTCAATCACGCTTACCAACAAGCAGGCTCACACCCGGTGAGCTTAGGAGATCGGTGATCGTGAGCAAATTTATGGGCGACGGCACGCTGGAGATTAAACCTGACATGAGAGCCGGGCTGAAAGGACTTCACATCTCAAGTATTGAAAAGACTGATGATTTCTTTTTTTGTTTGGCATGGGCAGATTTTAAACCAGTGTTTAATAGCGCGCATAGACTCGCGTTCCTCATAAAGGTAAATAAAAAAAACATTGCGGCACAAACGTCAATTCTGTTCGCAATACACAAACGGTAGGCCGGGTATCGCGCATGCTTTACTCTGCGCCAATTCGTATTAGAATGTACTGCGTTAGAGTCTGCAATGGGGAATGTGAAACACCGAAACAGGACTTGAACCTCACGTCTGACAAGCGACGCTACCGTGCATGCACACAGGACACTCACTCACCACAGCTACTACAATATCACCACAGAACACTTAAAATGTCAGCGTACGCAATGCATATTTGCGTACATTGTGTAGGCTGAAAGAACACACACACGCAAAGCGTTAACGCACGCCACTGCAGATCGGCAGTAAGAACACACGATAGAACGCGAGTACATTCGTGTTGGGTTACGGTAATATGGAAGCGAAACGTCCGTGTTATTCGGCTCACCTAATGAGACAGACCAGCATGTGAGAGACGAGCAACTTCTCACGTGATCGCTTCAAGATTATTTAACACAAACGAAGCAGACTAAGAAAACTGTAGTTTGACTTTTAGCAATGTGGGCTCTAGGGTACTTTGCCTGCATACTACCAGAAGAGAGACCACACAAAAAAACGTATTCATCGTTGTCAATAAAACCATAATCAAATTAAATTAAGATATCTGCCGATATTACTTAGCAATCAAATTGTTGAAGTCTCCAAACAAATGCCATTACCTTTGAAAAAAGCCGTCTATCGCTTCAAAGCTCGACTCGTACACGTATGGTTTAGCGTGTGCATTGATCCAGTCACTAGCTTAGCATGAGCAAGCTGTTAAGCAAGCACTGCATTACAGACACGCTCTCAGCTGTCGGGACACACCATTGCACCAACCTACTCAAAGCAGCCTTGTGTCCTAACATTTGTGCTCGATATAACGGCCTTGATGCATCAAAGCTTGCAACATCTGCACTTACGAGGCATGCACGCGTACTTGAGGTACGCAAAGCAACCCACTGTGATGCAGTCACAACAGGCCAACCTAAGGTTATTTTCACCACTATCGGAGAGGATAAGCTCATCAATGTGCACAAAGCGCACACACACAGATCATTACGGAAAAGGATATATATTTATCTAAATAACTTAGCCGCTGCGAATTCCAGTTGCCTCCAGCTGCACATTTTAAACACTGTGTGAGTGGACAATGTGTTTTTTTTTTCAACTTGACTTTAAATCCCAGCCACATAAAGTCGTTTTTTTTTTTACCAAGGCTTGAGAAATGGTCGACAACCGTATTGGTTGCGGGTGAGGCGTTCCAATAATACGCCTTATTATTAGTATCGTGTGCGCTAGTTTTAAAATGGCAAGGGTTGCTTACCAATAACTAATATTTTGCAGTTACTGGGGCAACGGGAATGTGCTTATTGGAAAATTGGAAACGCGCGACATACCACCAAAAGCTACCAGGCGGGCGAGGTTAGACTTGGAATGGTACGCACAGGCTAACACGCACGCTCCGATACATTTTGTGCCGAGGGTATAATCTACTTCGTGAAGGTAGTGGCAAGCCAAACGCAGTGTCTGCGTAAGACCACACAGCAGCGGTGGTGGTGGTGGTGGTGTGCGACGAGCGTCAAGGCTCAGTCGAGGAGATTGGAATCTGGGCGAATCATGGTCGGGCGAGTGGGAGAGGGTGGAGGGCGCCTGCTGCTCGCCACAGTGGCCAGCGCGGCACATACGCACACGGGAGGGAGGGGAGGGGAGAGAGGGACGTGTGTGAGCGAGTGAGAGAGATGATGAGGGGAGAAATAAGGGAACCAGAAGCCAGGGTGAGAGAGAGAAAACAAGAAGACGAGGTGGTTAGTGAGGACTCAGGGTGGAGAGGGGAAAACAAAGCCTCGTTGGTTGTTTGTTTAAAACAGACGGCATTTTTATTCACACACACACAGTGGAGACTTATGCTATATTTTGTTAGCTGAAAAGCATTATTATTAAAATAGTGGGATATCAGCTGGCTGCTAATAAAAAAAAATCAGCCGACATGCAACCACATGCTGGCATTTTTGGGACATAATAAAGCAGACAGAGAATAAGCCCTTCCTAAAACACTCGGAGGTGGTTAATTTGCAGCGGAATATGAGCGCACAAGCAACCTGCGCTCAGCATGCGAATGACTGAAGGTGGCCGCGCCGCTCTGACGGCTGAAACATTCCGTTACGGAGGCAGCGGGAAAAGGAAGCCTCGGAAATCACAAGCACTCTCTTTGGGGGGTGTCTGCAATCCAAGACACGGATTTATTGCCACTTCACTGAATAAAGCTCATAGTGTCAGACGACGCGGGCGTACAGGGGGCGACGCGGAGTATGGGGAGATACATCAGGGGGCCATGTCCGTCCTTCAACAAAAGCAGTGCGATTAATGTACAGCACTTACAAAACGATAAAGTACGTGGATCGGTACTCGATAAATGTACATCCACGACCAGGTGGGCAGCCATGGGTTTATTTAAAGTCACCAATTAAAGTGAAACGCCAAAAAAAACACAAACGAGAGAGGGAAAAAATATGCTTAAGTGATCGTGGAATGTACTAAACCAAGGCACACGATGCAATATATACTTACCTTATGAAGCTTTATACACAGCAAGCAAAAGCTGTTTTTTTTATAACTTTGAAACTTATTTTCATTAAGCTGTGTCCTTTACAAGAACACTCAGGTCTGTTTGTAACTTGATTTCTAAACTCAATTTCAATATATATTATCTTGTGGCAATAATAAAATATCCACCAACTCCTGGCTGTCACTTATTTTTCATGGCTTAACTATAAAGCTGCACAAATCCCATCGGTTAAATATATATACTGTATAAACATATGTATAATTCACAAATTATTAAGTCCTGCTGGGGTAGCCAACCAATTTTACTTTGGAATAAAACCTAGCCACATGACTACATGCACTCAAGACACGCATGAGTGCATTTCCCTTGTATGCAAACTTACGCGTAAACATGCAGCTCAAAGTTAAGCAGACGTCACTGCCACTTAACCCATTCCAGCAAAGGCAAAGACGAAGCAGCAGACCTTTTGAAAGTGGTTCCTAACACGCTAGCAATGCGATCACAGCAGTTAATTGCCAATGTGCCTACAACTGTGAATCCAAACGTACCGACGATGCTTAGCACAAACATATAAAAAGATCAAATAAAGAGGCATGCATGAAAATATTGAAGTAACAATTGTAATGGATTTAAACTTGTGTCAGCTAACTTCACATTTTCTCCATTCTCATATAATTTCTTTTACAGAAAGTCCAGCTTCCACAAGCCACTGACGAACTGATGGTAAGTGCAAATGGATTTGCCTTTTGTAAAACACTCCAGGAGTGGTGGTACTAATGCCATCAATAACCTTGACGAGTGCTACAGGTCTGCCCCAACGCAAGCTAAGCGAGCGTGCATTCGCAAAAAAAAAAATCCTGCGCCCTACAGCCGGTCTTGCCGGGGACTCCAAGTTGGCAGTAGCTCATTGCACATAGGCACAGTTTACCCATGTGTTTAAATAAATTATATGGACAAGCCGTAGCAGAAGGGTGCTGTCAGCTCACCTTGGTTTTATAGCACAGGTATATAGCCTTTTTGGCAATCCACTGATTGAAGCGGTTCCTTCCCGTTCAGTGCCCGTCATTGCCGTTAGTCAACCATACTTCACCACACTAATCAGTGTAAGTTGGTGAAGGTGGGGCGGGGGTCAGCATAGCGGTGAGAGCTAAGTAGAGCAAGCAATGCCCTCTGCTGCCCACAATATCTTACAATACGTGCCCCAGGAATTGTTGGATTAAAAAAAAAATCTAACAAATTACAGAGCACCCGCGTCCCTTTGCTTGTGTACGCTTCGCTACTCCAACTGCCCACGTACAAGTCGATCTATAACCTACTGCAGTGCTAATCCAAGAAGGCAACACACAAGTCGGCTGTGTGTCAAACGAAACGGGCACAATGTGGTGCCCGGACACAGCAACTGTCGTGACGCAACCCCCCCCCCCCCATCACCAACGCGGGATCCTGGTGGGATCAACGCCGCCAAATCAGTTTGCCTGGAACCTTCGCGGTCTGCGGTAATGGGTAGCCACTGTGGAGGGAGTGGAGGTGTGTCCCTGGTTGCGAGAGCGGCGAATCGTACGAGGAGTCTAGAAATCGATGAGGTTTTGCCCGCTGGGGGGCAGGTATGGCGGCCGGCGGGGCACTGCGGGGGGAGGGCGGGTGGTGCCAGGAGTTGGCGCGTTCGGGGGAGGGCGGATGATGGTGGGCTGGCTCTGATTCGGACCAGAGCTCGCAGCAGAGGGAGGGAAGGAGGAACTAAAAACAGCGGGGGAAGAGAAAAAAAAACACACGCGCGCACGTACACGCAAGCACGCACATACGCGCATAAGGACACGTGCATGCAAAAAAATGGAAGGTGGATAAGAGCTCGATAAACCCCAAAAAATCAAACCTTAAAAAAACAAGCATGACCAACGAAAGAGAAAAGTGACTGAAGGAATGAGGCACACATCAAGATTCAAACAGTTACAGACTGGAAGTACCATCGACTAGGGAGTGAGACAACAGATTAATATGCAGAACTTATTCACACGGGCAAGACTGTATGAGCTCAGTTTTGAGATTTACCAATAAAGCTACGTTTTGTTTGGCACAACCGTGAGGCTGAACCTAAAGGAAAATTTTAATTTCAGGTTTTCCAGTCTGCTACTTTTGAAGAGGTCAGTTCTTTAACTGAACAATAAAAGGTCAAGAAGTGCAGTGACTAAAACCACAGAGATGGTTCACAGAATGTTTTCTGGAAAAGACGATTCTTGCTTATGCTTCAACTGGTTAGGACAACCGAGCTGTGGTAACACAAAAGGACGGAGTAAGGAAAGCGAGATTCAGTTTACCCTTAAACAGTTGTCAGTTAACCTTGCCAATGAGTTACACAACCTGATAGGTGCAATGACTGAGTACAATAAGTGGCACGAAAGGGGCAATGTTATTTATAGTACCCAATAATGATTTATGAGCGATTTCCAGGATAGTCGGGAGCCTACACTAAGAGCAAGCTAAGTGATTTGTACTGCAGGATTAACGTATGCATTCACAAACACGACAACACACGCACAAAGTGGATGGGTTAGGATTAGTGCAAGGATTAGGGGCAGTAGCTTAAGAAGTTAAGAATGTATTTTTTTTATTAAACAAAGACCTAAGATGGATGATGCAATGTTAATGAGCTTGTTAAAGTCAACTAAATGCACAGCGAAGTATCCTGGATATCTACTGAGACGACCACTACTGGCAATATGGTAAAGTAAAAAGGTACGCAAAACTAATTTGTTGACAATTAGTACACGTACATTAGCAGCACAACAACACACGCAGAAAATATATCCACAAGATAAGGAAACCAAGTACGGCACACACAAGCTCTCTCTTCTATAAGCATACCATTGTCAACAAGGAGCAAAAAGTAGATTCAAATATCTCTGTCTATGTGATGCACTGCATTTATAAATAAAACACTAATTTTACCAAATCTAAAACAAGTTCAAAATGACCAGCGAGCGACTACACTATACCGCCAGAAATCCATACGCCAAATAAAGCATCATTATGATGCATGAATACACAAACTAATAAACATAAAGCACTTAATCTTGAGTACACAAATATTTCATTCAAATGGATTTCCTCTTCAAAAGAGCATTAAAAAATCCCTGTTGGACAGCAACGGACATGCATTCGGTAGGCATCGCCATTAATCGAACGACTCCTTGTGAGAGGGTTGCATCTCCGTAGCGTTAGGAGCACTCGACCAAATCTCTCCGATGTGTTTTCGGTTCCTGAAACCGCCGCCAACGCGGGGAGCGAAAAGATCGAGCGCCGAACAGGACGCGGCGACGCGACGCCAAACACGCAGAGCCATGCGGTGCACCGGCAAAATCCCGGTCAACAAGTCGACGACCGCAGCGAAGAGATGATGACGTACCTGGGCACGCTGGGCGGGGCGCGGTTCGGGCGATTCGGAATTTGCGGGGGAGCCGCGAAGGGGTCGCCGCCGGGCGCCGGGTTGAGGTTGCCCGGGCGGTTGGGGATGGGGGGGCCGCCCATCGCCGCCGCCGCCGCCATGGGAGGAGGGGGCCCGGCGCCGCGGCCGGCTGGGCGCGATATCGGGAAGTTGGGAGGTCGCCGGACGGGGGTCGGGCTGGGGGGAGGCCTGAATAGGTTAAACCAAGGCGGGGAGAGAGGACAGGAGCAGAAAAGAGGAGAAGGGCGGCCGCCCGAAATGTGCCAAGCGAATCATCAGGAAGGCGACGGGTGACAGAAATCGGCGCAAATCAGTGGTGAAGCGTAGCAAAGAACAAAATATTAATGCGAAAACCAAGAGTCAAGAGAACTGCAGATGAAGATTCAACTCGTTCGATAGCTGTTCAACACAAAGGATCGATCTAAACCAGTGGTTCTTAACCTTGTTGGAGGTACTGAACCCCACCAGTTTCATATGCGCATTTCACCGAAACCTTCTTTATTGGAAAAATAAAATGTGATCACCTGCAGCCAGTGATGGCCAAGCGGGGCGCGTGTCATCACGAATCATATGAGTGAGGTGTGTGTCTTGACCTCCACCGAACTCCTGAGACTGACTCACCGAACCCCTGGGGTTCGATAAAACCCAGGTTAAGAACCACTGATCTAAACTATCAGATGCACAGCATGATTTGAGTTCCTAAAGATAACTTAATTTTATTAAAAGCACAAAATATAGACCCCCCCCCCTCCCGAGCCGT
>JAZEWT010000010.1:19458808-19487003 GCA_036362905.1 Mordacia mordax
GCTGTTCTGCATCCACGTGTCGTCGACGGGCGGGGGCAGCGGGGTGGTGGTGGTGCTCATGCTGATGTCGCCGATGATGGTCAGCGCGTCCTTCAGGGTGTGGTACATGCGCAGCACCTCGTCGCGCCGCTGAGCCTGCTCCGCCGACTCCTCCATCAGCGACGTCTGGTCGCCGGACGAGTAAAGGTGGGCCAGCAGCTCCGAGTGGATGAAGTCCTTCGTCTGAAAGGCGCGCGCGATCGCCGCCAGTCAGTCCCGTCGCGGAGATTTCCTCGCGGCAATCATTTGAATTAGATACAAAACAATCTCCGATTCTGTCTCGCTGTGGACGTAAGTCAAAATTGTTGGCGCATTCTGCCCCATGGTTTAAAGCGAAGGGTAGTTGAAGGGCAAATGTATTACAAAAGAAACGGTCGAAAGAACACCAGCAGAGACTTCACTTCCTATATCTGTGCTGCACCAGCTCGTCAATACCAAAGCTGGCTTCAGCGCACAGTGCTGTAGATGCCTTCACAAACGATAATGATCAGTGTGTGTAATAATTATGTTTATACGTTTTCTGTTTAAAGTACTTAGGAAAATATTTTAGAAAAAAACAGCTATAAACATGCTTATTAATAATGACTATTCAGGGTGTTCACACTTGGCACTGTAAAGCCATGCGTGGTCCCACTGATGAATGTAGGGGTCTCCGAAATTGCGTCAATCATGTGGGTCGTTTGACCATACCTCCCCATGATGCCTTACAAGAAATTCTTCCCATACAGAACTTTGATATCTTGGGAAAAGTATTTCACTGGAATTACTTTACAGCACATTGGACATTCATAATTGGGATGGTCAGAATATGAGTACTCCAATTGACAATACTCTTATTATGCTTTTTACATAGGAGGAGGCAACAGAGTAAATGTTGGCTCCTTTTCTGGAGGAACCTTGTAAGTTTTCGAAAAAACAGGCATTATAAAATCTTCCACTCAACAGACCAACTGAGAGTCCTAAAGAGACAAATAACATTTGGGCAGTTCACAAATTAGGCAACCAAGGTGTTAACACTTCAGAAGCAATCCGAACTATTAACATGGGGTTCATTTTTAAGACTGACAATCGATACTAAAGATGAATACTTTATTTCTATTTTAATCACAGTCCTCGTTGTTAAAAAAAACCTACTATGCCCAAGTCACTATGTGATTACAGTAACAATTAACCCCACATGTTTAATAAGCTGATTGGCACACATGTTCCAATATTGCCAAAAGCTGAATCATGCTTAAATAATATCCATCGGTCATTTGCTCGCTCACGTTATTGATCATGAGGTGCATGATCGTCTTGGGCATGAGGTCTCGGATGTTCTTGCTCACGATGCCCATGTATGAGTCGACCAGGTTGCGGATGGTCTCAACCTGACGCTCCAGTTGGGGGTCCATGGAATTCCCAAAGTTGTCACCGGCAGACTCCTCGCTCTCGCTTTGCTGTGGGAACAACGCAACGCGGGAGATCGATTGGAAAGGGATGACAGTAGTGGCGACGGTGCTTGCATTTCTAGAGCGCTTTTCAACCGAGGGTCACAAAGCGCCGCACAGAGCTGTGGAGATTCGTTTCACTCACCGATCGCGCACACGGCAACGGGAAAAAAAAAACCGTTTACAAAAGAAAACCCAGCTTCCTTTGTATCGTTGTAGGTGTTCACAGCTCGACGTATGAGAATTGCTCTTCAGAACTACCTTCGGGGTAGCCGTGGTGAGGAATGCTCACCATGGCTATCCCAAAAGAGTGGATCTTAAGCACATTCTCATTTTCGTTTATAATTAGTTTGTTTTTAACTTAACATCTAGTTTATAAATTATGCGGGCTTGATTAAAATCAACTTTTATGACCCCCTTAACAGTCTCACAAATGAGGCAAAATGGGGCTTAAAAACAAGACGGAGGGTTTTTTTTAAAGCCATTAAACATTCCAAGAAAGTTCGTAAACAAAACAAAGAATAAAGGATGCATGAAAAAATATGCTGAAAGGATTACTTCTGCAGCGAAATGAAAAAGTAAAAAAAAGAAACTTGTCAAATTTATATTTTTTGGCACTGTCAAAATCATAATCTATTAAATGGAAATGGAAAGAATGTAGCAAGTTCGCTGCAACCTGGCATGCAACCAAACTTACTTGGTCCTTGCTCCGTGAAAGCTGTTTAACACAGAGTTTAGAGTTTTTGATGCAAATAGGGCCATGCGAAGAGTTCACAAAGATGTTTAGACAAAACAAACGCAACTGCCCAAGTTCCCGTATAGCCAGCAGTCTTTACAAACATGTGACCCTTTGTGATAAAGCAAAAATAAAAACCAAGCAATTCGCAAGACACGACAATGTTACACCAAAATGCACGATCACGGTAATAGAGCGACATCCATTAATCTCAGTCGGAGTGCAGGAGAAAAATAATTTTTTGTGCCATTTGATTCGTGAACGTGTAAATCTGAATGCGTTAATATCCAAGTACACGGTAAAGTGCCAGACAACCTGCATGTGAAAATGATACCGACAAATGCATCGAATTTGGAACAAGTTGCAGGGGACAAAAAACTATTTAGAGATCATAAATTGTTTTACACAAGTCCAAACCACCAAAAGTTATATTCTTTCTTTCAAAAGTGTTCAATAGCACTGAAATAACAGTTTGCTATGACCGTTCATATTTTGGATAATGGCTTCACATTTTCTTTGAAAACATTCGCCAATAGCATTTATGTTTTACACTTGGAATCAACACACCATAACAATAATGTTAATAAACCCACTCAAACAAAATCACTTTAAATACCCATGTTTTGATAACCGTGCTTGCTCACAGCACTACCCTTTAAAAACATCATTTTTTATCGTCGAACTACTTATATGCATCAGTAGATGCAGAAATCGGAGAAAATGACGTATTTGAAATGTTTACCAAGCTCACAATAAAGCTTGACCACAGCTTAAGCTGACAACTAAACAATTTTTTTTTAAACAAACTTGTAAAAATAGAAGAAGCTTTACCATTGCCGGCAATAACACAAGCATTACAATCTCAAAACACCAAATCAACGTCTATTGTAAAGCGTCAAAATTGCAGCACACGTTTGTGGCAAAAAATACCAACGTTTAATCAGTCCATCGCTGGACGAATGCTTGTTTTAATAATATATTACCATTTGTTAACCTACCACGGAGGGGGGAGGGGTTTCGTGTTCCAACGCACCCCACTCAGTACTATGTCACCTGGGGTCCAACACTCCTGCGAGGAGTCTCCCTTGGTGAACAGGTCTTGGAGAGGTTGCAGAGAAACAGCAATCCAAAGACCCCGTGATTAAATGTGGTCGGTGTCAGAAAGGGCATCCGGGCGTAAATTTCCACTCCAATATCCCGACCATTGTGGGGCAATCGGCCAACCAAGGTCAACGCGGACACTGTCCATTAAAACCGGCTACAAGGAAGACCGCCCCCCGCCCCCCGCCCCATGCCTCGTAGGTCATGTGGGTGTTTTCCCAGATGTAGAAGTGGCTCACCATCTTCGTACATGTTCAGGTACACAAAGAGGGAGCGAAAGCCAGGAACTCGGTCAGACATTACTGACCATGCCACACCAATCTGCACTGCTGTGGATAGTGAAGTATGATCTAACAGGCCTGACATGGAGAGGCCTTCAACCAGCAGTGGATGACATTGAAGCTCAAAGTGGATATAGGAAGTGCCACTTAACTGACATTTTCGATTTTGTGCAGCACTTTGCAACCTTGGTTGCAAGGTGCTTTGAAAATGTTATTAAATATGAACTTAAACCTAAACAGGTAGTGCCAGGAATAGGGTTTGTAAATAGACGCCAATCGTTCATTTAAAAAAAGTACATTGCACATATACATAAGTTACAGAACGTATGTAATTTTGCATTGGCTATCAATAATAAAATTGCAGAGGTGATCTTATGGAAATGTCCACTGACGCACTTTTGTACAAGATGAGATACAGATCTAGTGTAAAAATATAACTGACACAAAAAATTATTTGGATCTTTTACTCGAGAGGTATGGCAGCAACAAGGCAATAGTTTGCCTCCAGGCTTACAAAACTACGAACCACAATGCAGACGTGCGAATGGAAATGTTCAAGCATAATTGACTGTTGGGCTGTTAATGCAGCTATTGTTGTTGAAAAAGTTAAAAAAACAAGTGTTCATTGTGGCCTTCATTTTATTCAAGCTAGAAACTAGGCAAGTGTCGAAAAACTGTTTTAAGTTTGAGAATGAATGTCGATTTAAAACTTTCACGTACCAATTCAGAGTTAACATATGACGCACGCTCAACTCGAATATATATAAACAGATATTCCACAATTAAGAATGACTGAGTGTTACTGGGCAATTGTAATGAAAAAACCCAAAAACTGCCGACATTTTTAAAATAACATTCACTTGGAAGAGTTCACGGGAATAGAAGTCAAGAGCTCATTGTAAGCTATGATAATTGTGCCTTTTAGCCATTGTTTGTGTTGGTCGGTACATTCGGCAGACATCTGGCCTGGATGTTTATACAAGTAGCTGGCAAAGGGCGAGCGCAGCTCTTGTGACGAGCAGTGGCTTCACGCTCCCAAAAGAATGCCGAGCGCTGGCAGCCACATTATAAAGGCCGCAAATCCCACCAAAATGCCTCAATCAGTCACCAAGGAGTTCACAGCCACACAAATTTCCCACGAGCAGGAACACATGAGCTCATTAAGAACGTTTCTCTCCCTCCACAACCACCCCCCTCATCCTCATCTTCCACACCCCCCCCCACCCCGCGGGGCAATATAAGAACCACACGTCTTTACGGTGGTCAAGAACAAAAAAAAAGAGACTGGCAGTCTAATGAACTTGTGAGTTGGTTACGTGCTTAAATGTGATTGTGCAAGAATAAACGATAGTAATTGACCATCTGTGTGAAGGCTCTGCGCCACTTTCCCGAAGACGTCCCGATTTTGCGTGGAGAATTCTAAATACGTGGAGTTGCTTAAACGTGTCCATGGCATACCACAATGAAAACCCGCTCACAATGCCCGCGAGTAACGGAGGGCGACGCACGCAGATGAAGTCTGAAGGAAATAGGTCGGTGCTTTAAGTGTCTGTCTTGCTATGGCATTCATGACCGGCTGCAAACACGTCGGCGAATCTGTCTCTCTCTCGATGCATTATGGCTCGGTGGCAAAGAGAACACGATCTGCTTAGGAGAGGGACCTCACACCCTGGCTGGTATCCAGGAACAAAGCCTACTCATAATACTCTAACGCTCAAATTCAATTGGTGGTCAGTGAATACTTTTGGAACAGAGGGTGGGATTAACACTACTTTTAGGTTAAGACTATACAGATTCGATCTATATTCACAATTTAAACAAAAACACATTTCCAACTAGTTTATTTTATCCACGTGAAATGAACAAAGGCTCATATTGCCGAGTAAGGAACGTAAGCTTAATTCACTAGGCTCCTACTACTTTTCGCATAGGTCATTACCTCTCCCAAGACTGTACACCTTCCAAAGAAAACTTTTGCCACTCATACTAATGTGTATACGTCAATCCGCAGCTGGATGAGGGACTTAACACACTGCAGGTCATAATAATAACAATATATTACATTTATAGATTGCCATTTCTCGGAGGCATTAAAGGCATTGTGCATCAAAAACAGCACGGGCCATGGGGTGAGAAATGACAAACTAATTGAGGGAATCGCAAGAGAATAAACATGTGCTGAGATGGGTTTTTAATACTGCCGTTGTCTCAATCACTAACGACACTGGGAGGGCACAACAATTGGAACATGGTTCGTTCTTTAATTCAACAATAGTGGCCGTTTAACCCTGCGCAAGGTTGCGGTGAGTTGGAGCCCATCTCGGCAGACACAGGACACAAGACAGGGCCATACCCATGATGAGACCCCAAGCCATCGCAGAGCATGTGAAGATATTTAGTCAGCAGGCCAATTAACCCAGGCAGTAGCATGTCTTTGGACGGTGAGATGAAACCGCAGTACTCAGCGGAAACCAACACGGGCACAGAAAGAACTCTGCACAGAAAGGCATCTGAGCCGGGAATCGAACCCAGGACTTCATACTGTAAAGCGGCGGCACTCCTCACTACACTACTGAGCCACCCCTAGTTGGAACGTCGCACGGTATATTTTATTTTGCAGTACCACACCTGGTGACAAAGTAGCCTCATGGGAGCCTACAACATCTGCTTTATACATGTAGTCACCTATTCAAGCACCAAGCATCCTCAAACTCCTTAGCTTCCGAAACTTTATAGTATTGGGTGCATTTCGGACATTGGAATTTTACCATATACGCAATTCAAATAAAGTGGATACAAAAAGTTATTTTCCACTCGTAAATAGTGTTCTAAATTGGCTCAGAAAATTGCTACAAATATTAGTGTAGGCTCATGCACAGCACAGTGCGCCACATGAAAAGGCAGCTGCTCCTCGTGAGGTCAGACCTAATCCACAATCTGTACAGATAACGATGTCTTTGGCATAAACTTGATCGCGCAACACAAAAACAAAACTTGGCTGTGTGTGGCCAAAAAATGCAATATTAAACAGGCAAGTGTTGTGGGAATCTAAAGTAATAATAGACTGTCGAATTCGTCACCAAACTGCATGGAAATACAATTTGGGTAACTTGAGTGGTCTGTTTTTTTTATTTTAAACGGGGTGGCTGGGGGGGGGGCAGGGGGGCGGCGGAAACAGGGGGCCCTAAAAAAGGAGTTTCAAAATAACGCGAGCGTTCGTATTTTCGAGTGTTCTCCCTTCAGATTCTAGCGCGCCTCTCCGTGGAACTCGCGCGCAGGCCTATGTCATTTTTGGTCCTTACCGCTCTGCGCTCGGGGTAGACTCCGGCACGGAGGAAAGACGCCTTCCAGCTGTCCACCTCCTCTTGGCCTTCGCAAGCCAGCTCCAGCTGCCGATAATCCTTGTACACATTCCTGAGTGCGACACAGACGCGGTGACGCTCGTGCGTGCGCACGAGAGAGACTCGGAGAGAGAGAGCGCGAGAGACCGCGGCGAAGCACAACGGCGCAGAGTCGACGTGCGCGTCAATGCGGGCGCCGCACATTTAGTCCCACTCAGCGTGTCACACAGAGCAAGAGGGGAGCGCAGTTGGCAACATTCGCGCTTCACAGAAAGTTCTGCATTACATGGTTTAATCCCTACCTTGGGCACGATTCTGTCCAGGATTTGTGTTCCCCCTCCCACCCCCAACCCTTGTTCTGCATGGGTTTGCTCCGGGTTCTCTGGTTTCCTCCCACAACCCAAAAAAACACCAGTTAATTAACTGGCCGATAACATCACAATATATAGGACGCAGTGTCTGGAAAATGTTGGCACCTGCCGGCTGTGTGGCCGCCTTCCCCCTGCCACCGTGGTCTCCTCGCGCTTCTGTAGCCGCGTCCCGTCCATAACCAGGCGTGGAAATTTGCGCGCGTAATAAATTGTGTCATTATATATTTTTCATGCGTTTGCAAGCAAGCTGCACGAGCAACGACGAGAGTTCGCTCGTCATTATTGTAACCGTAATGGGCCGACCGCTCAGCCGTCCTTTGGTCTCACTTGAGGTCCCCAGACACAGCCCAGCATAAGGGCAAGCGTAAGTAAAATAAAAACACTCTGGCAACATTTGAGGCAGGGATGCAAAGCCATAATTCCCAGCGGTGTGCACACATTTCTGAGCAGACAGCAGGAGGCCGTTATGTAGGTCCAACCCGGTGGGATTCGGAATCTGGCTGGGTGACCCCCCCCCCCCATTGCGATAGTGTAAACGGTAAGGGTGGAAAACGATGCTGTCTTGTACACGTTTCGGCAAGACGTTTTTATAGATTAAGACAGGCGACCGCTGATAATTGTGATGAATGGCTGCGAGGTAAAGGAAAGTTACTATAGAACAAAGCAACTTGTATCAGGTTTTATTTTCACCAGGAAGGCATGGACTGCAGCTCTTAACGGTAAAAAAAGCCAGAACTCTGCTCGGACGGATGACATCTTCAACCTACAGGGTCAGGACCACACAATCCAGATTTGTTTTATAATACAGTCGGTCACGTATCTGCCCTGACCGATTAACTGCCCTCACCCAGTGCACGGTGCAAATGTAACTTCTATAGATGTTCACAAACCTGACCTTTCCACTTACAGCATACGGCAGTTTGTCGGGAATCTCACGAACATTTGCTGCTCTCTCACAGCACAGTTAATCCTCCTCGCAACGCTTAAAGCAATTGCACTTTTAATGTTTACGGTAACCTATTTGTTCATAGTATGTGACCATCATGTTCCACAGACATTCACATTCATGCCTATGCCTCGGGCATCCAGTGAAGACAGGTACGCAAACACTGAACAGCATCGCATTTGTGCACAGGTGCTTACAAATGGAACGGAGCTGTCTCTTTGGGACAAAATCATTGTCTAACCTCTGCTCAGTGTTGAAGATGGCAAATATGTGCTTGCTGGACATGAAGCCGCCTTTCTCCATGTCTCTCAGCTGTAGGTTGTCCAGTGGTAGCATGTACTTCTTTTCTTTCTCCTGCAAAACGTACAGCGCATGTCCAAACAGAGTTAATCAGAGTACACACATGACCTAATGTGTTATTGTTACCGGCAACTGAGCTCTCTTTGTGCCCAAACGATCTTAGGGTAATGACAGGTCTCATTAACAATGGAGAGGGGAGGGAAAGCACAACATATGGATGTATTGGGGAGTACCAAACAATAATTAGAAGCTGAAAAGACCCAAAGAGTATAGTGAAAGGTTTTTTTATCAAAAGGCAAAACCGTATAAATATATAATGGTTACAAGTAACCGCTACACACGAGCACAGCGGTGCACAATGTGCTGCTGTTGCGTTTTACCATGGGGAGACAAAGTAAAACCCAGCTACAATTACTACGATTTTAAAAGTCAAGACGTAATTAGTCGATTTTTTTTTTAGGGTGCGGGGGCCGGGAACGCTTAAATTTTTTTTTCTTCCCTCTTTCACCAGCGGTTTGAAATGTAGACGCTGCGTAAAAAATTCCCGGAGGAAATAAATGCCTTTGCTGTGTCTGAGACAGAGTGGATGGTTATTGTTTAATAAACAAGCGAAAAGACTCAACACCAGCAGACAACAAATCCAAGCAAGCGGGCTATGGGTCCCAGGCTGCCGTAGAGCTGCATTATCCAAACAGTTTGTAACGGCAACATTTTCCATCTGGTTCTGACTCGCCGTTGGGTCTTTTGCCAGCAGCCTACGCTTTCCGGTCTAGGTCTGAAAGTCTGTCTTCTTTACTCAGTCTTTCTGTACAGTGTGCATATAGGTAATGAAATTAAATTCGCCAGTTGGGGGGGGGGGGAGGTGTTCTCTGCCTCCCGCTCCCAGACTCTCCTGCGAGACCTCGCGCGATTACTCCATAGATTGAAACTGTACAAACCCTCCTGTCAAATTGCAATGATTAACACAAACCTATTCAAAAATATATACAGTCTTAAGACGGAACGTTCAACAAACTCTAAAAACAAGGTGATCAGATATCCTGACACCACACCCATAGCTCTCCGCAATATTTTAGACCGTGGTGGAAATTCTCTTCTTTCAACGAAGCATCCATATCCCAGTAACCAAAGCATTACGCTTAAAATACACCGTAGATTTTACTTTATAACCACATCGTGCAGTATTACAATGCCAACGAATGCGATTTTGTGGCGGGTGTGCAAGCGCTCAGAATCTCGGGTTTGCCTTGGATTTGAAAGACCTCAAGAACTGGAGCATCAAGAACGTGTGCGTTACCCCTGGCACGCCAGCGGACAGTAAAAGCGCATGCGCTGGCTTCCCCACCAAAAAAAAGTAGAAAGAAACTTGGCCTTGATGATGCCAGCATGTCGCCCCTCTATTTCTTTTTCTCTTTCTTCTGATGCACATTTAGTATCGGACACTTTTTTTTCTCCCATATCTGCATGGAATTCCTCTTGGTCTGGCTCTCTTCCGGTGGCTGGAAGCCAGAAATCCGTGCCCACATTTCCTGTTTGTCTTCGCCACCCTTAGACTATTATCAACATTTCTTTACTCCACAATGGGGGTATGAGGACGGAAGCGTTATTCACAATTTCAAAATTGTTTTGCCACCTGTACCATCAGCCTTTGTCGATCCACTGCAGGATTAAAAAGTCTGCCCAACACTGTGTTGGTTATGGGGGGGATTCATTTTCAACATACTTCAAGAACTCCAGTTTGTGCCATTTGATTAAACCCATTTGGGAAACAAGTCCTCACTGGTGATAACCGTGGCCGGGAATTAACTTTAGCTTTCCAGGTTACACAGTACCGTGCACTAACCCCATCGGCAAATTCACCGTCAAAAATTAAAGCACATATTTGAAGTTCGTATTAACATTCGATCAAGTTAATATGCTGATGGTAAACTATTTCAGCATCAATACAATGGGTGCATAAAGCTGAACATTTTACAAACACGGCAACAACTGAATTATCCTCCTGCAGGTGATAAACTGCATGTTTTTTTTGAATGAATATCAGTTATCAGCTCAGTATGGCTACTGTAGCTATTACTAAGGGTCCAACGAAGTAAAGGTCAAGGTGCAGTCATCTCACGCCACTACTGGCAGAAAAACTTCTGCAAGAAAATGCTCAGCACAGTCCTTCTAATGCATATTTTGGCCTACTCTTCCACTATGGCCAGACTTGAAAAACGTGGCAGTGCACACACTTTAGTCTCCCATGCACGGACCTGCCGATCAACTATGGCTTAGCCATTTACACCGTTGGAGAGAGGCGCGGGGGGTGGTGGAGATTTAAGAAACTTGCCATTTGGTTGAGCTGCCACGCCAGGAAATTGAATCGATCTGGCACACCCAGTGTGCTAACCGCTACACTTGAGCAGCGCCTAATCAATTAAGTGTATTGACAAGAACAACGTTAACGAAGCACATTCCACACAACCGAACCTGCACACGCAGTGGACTTGTGCAGTTTTCTGCAAAGATCGCTTTCCCCTTTCCTCTCACGTGACGGGGGGGGGCAAGCAGCCAACAAGTTATGTATCACTTCCTGTGGGTCTGTTTTTCTCTCCGTCTCGCTCTTACTGCACATGACTTCAAATGGGACGCGCGCCACGAAGCAGGAGGTCAAAAAAATATTTTAGACACAGCCTGCGATGGCAGAGCTCGAACGATAATAGCACAGCATTAAACGTCCTAGTATACAATCGCTAGCACTGAAACGCAACCTCTTTTCTTTTTTTACTTTGAGAAACACCACGACCGTAACCCGATACTCACAAGAGCCGTAAACAAAACATTGCTCTCATAAGAGCGCTTGTGTTATCAAAGGCACGTTCTCAGTCGTAATCCCACAAAATATACAATTGGCATTGACTGCATCTCATTAAAGAATTTCACTGCGCTGTATCAGTTACGTTGTTTATCAAATGCACCAAAAGTAGCTCTCAGAGCAACTGCTTACTTGAGGTGCCAGATACGTCCAGCATTCGTTGCTCATGCATTCTCCACACCACTATTTTGTTTTTAATCAAACACCATTATAAATCGTACCAATGTGCTTCGGATCACAAAACTGCATGCTGATAATGGAGGGTGTTGATAATTCCACATCACTGACGATACTAAGAAATGTCAAGATTCCATCCATAAATTAATTACTTGTTAACACTGGTAATCGCAACAGCCTCCAGCAGCTGCCAGGGGTCATGGGAACCCATTACAAACAACACACTAAAAAAGAGATCGCAGCTACGTCAATCAACTGCGAGATGAAGGCCTCCACAATGTCTCTCACTGTGGGACTGTCTGACCCTGCTTCACTGTGCTGGGCTGAGCGGGTCAGAAAGGAAGCACCCAGGATGGGTTCGGATATCACTCACCACTGATGCTAGCCGTGGCCGTTAAGCAAAGTCAGGTCACGGGGTTCATACCGCAGCGCGCTAACCAGTGTCACCAATTCGCCCACATTGTACACGCACCAAAAATCATCACGCGACTTGACGCGTGTCGTGAGCTTTGGAATCGATGCATCGGTATATCGCCATCGCTCACAGCGCCCTTGCTATCCCCCATGTACGTACCAAAAAATACATTGCACTGAAGCTGATAAACAAAGGAGAATTAAAAACATTACAGCGGCAGGATTATTTAAACACCCCGTTCATAGTACGTTATTTCACACAACAGAACAAGCAAAATCATAAATTTTAAAACTGTGAGTATAGCAGCAACAATGTAACACAGCAGGTGGTTGAGACCAACGATGGAATAGTATCCTAATAAGGGAAGGCATCCAAGAGGACATCCACTAAGGAGACAGAGCGATAAAGTCAGCTCATGTACAAGAACAAGAAGGATCATTGCGTTGCAAGAACATATGATATGGCAATAGCTTGGGAAGAGGGGACTTTCGTCTAGCAATTAATTGATGAGGGTTGATGAAAGTAGTCATAATAAATAAGAATTAAATTGCCATTATCAAAACCTTTCGGAGCAGCGGTAACGGTCGCATTTATTTTAAGCGCGACTCGTAATGATGAATGAAGCATTTATCAGCCTACGGCAGTCCGCGCACTGCTGTCCTCCAAAAGGAAACCTATAGGAAACATAAACTTGAAGTCAAAAACCTCTGGCTCAATTACATTCTCTTGTAAACACAACCGGTCAAGTTTGAGCAACTCGTACTGATAAGGCTGAAGCACAATCACTCAATGGAGCTGATTCTCTCTCCTCCTACCGATTCTTTACCAACATCTGCTCGATCCAACGCCACTGCTATACGGCTGCACGCACTCTTCACGCAAGAAGGGAATAAATTATACTTTGTTATAAATGCCAGCTACACGTTTAACAAGGTACTAAAAGTAGGGGGGAAGGTGCATCTTTCTAAAGCGTCCATTAGTGTTCTCTCACTAATAGGCACGCTGAGTGACACCATCTGAGCATACAATGCATTTGCATACGGCATAACTTTCTAAAAGCCTTACTTTTTCTAATATATTTTCCACATTTATTTCAAGAGCACTTGCCCATGGCAGTTCTAAAAGATGTGCAGACATTACAGAATGCCTTCTTCCCGTACAGGCATTACCCTCAGATTTAAATCTTTACGTTACATACGAGACTCTGTTAGAATTAACTAAAAAGAAATATAGCAGGCCACTTATTTTGTACTATATCTTACCACTAAGCAGCAGGCCACAAGAAAAGCCTCCACAAGAATCCAGAGTTCAAGACAAGAAACTCAGAACATCTGGAAACCATTACTTGAAAACCTCCTGCCAAGCTCAGCGGTGGTTTGGGCTTGCGAGACGGGGGGGGGCGCAAGGGAGGAGGGGGGGTGGGGAGGTGGGTGAGGGGGTGCTGGAGGCCTTCAGTTTACTTCCCCTGTCCCCAGAGATGCCTGAATTGGGGTGGGGGATCATTTGGAGCCTGTGCGTCTTACTATTGGTCATACCGACGCTGACACATTTCCTGTCAACTGCATGCAGTTTAACCCATTTTTGTAGATACTGTGAATTCACCAAAGTGGGAAAAGGACACGCACGCAAAATGGAAGGAAAAAGTTTTAAAGCGGTCGCCGAGATAAATCTTTGCCGAGACGCACCGAGCTAAAAATGTTATTTTTTAGCGGCGAGGATTCCGTAGGCATGATTTTATGGGTATGTTGAGTAATGCACACGATGTCTCGCAAACCATATGTTCGTTATTCGACGAGACGGACAGCCACAGAGTTAATCTGTACATTTCTTAATTAAAAACTGCGGAATTAAACGGACGTAAATACGAAATTAAATAATTGGCTCTAGTCCTGCCTTCCTGCACTGTATGCGGGGCCAGCATTCCGTGGGTAATATACCTTTTTTTTAAAGGAATTTTAGGAAACTCGAGTACGTCCTGCTAACATATGGAAATAATGGAAAAGCACAGGGAGGGGAGGGGAAATAAGGGGTTAACCACAAAGCAGCATGAACCAATCAGCTGGGCCGTGCCACGTCGTCGCTGCACATCTGCGACTTTACTCGGAGACTCGTCGGCCATGAGACTTTCCCTCACTCCATCTTAAGACGGACCGCCGGCGCCCCGGCGGCTCGTGAGGAGACCGCGAGCGCTCGCCCGCCGCCCCGCTCGCGCGCGCGCGCACGGCCCTGCGGGGGCCCCGGGTGCCTCTCTCGGGCAGTGGCGGGCGCCTCTCGTGCGGCGGCGAGCACCTCTGCGGACTCCCAGGTTGGTTTGTGCCGACGCAGCTCGCATTTTCGCCGCCGCTTCTTTTGTTGCACTCCGTTCCGTCGGCCGTCACCCGAGCCCAACGGAGATTCGCGATGTCCGATTCGGCTCTTGCGGTACGCATCGAGTAAAACCCCGTGCGAGTATTTCAGCGCGAAAGACGTTGTGCAATTATCGGGGAGATGCTTCGGCCGTGACGTTTTGTTGCATTTTGATACGCTTTTGTATTTTCCCGCGGGTTATTCTCCCATCTTCTTACAGCGGACGCAATTACATTCTGCTCGTGGCTACAACAGTCACACTATAATGGATTCAAGACGGCACCAGCGGCGAAGACAAGATGAAGAATTGCCGTTCCGTCTCCCCAGTGTTCAGACTACCTGTTCAGGAGGTTAATGTTGTACAGTAGTCTGCACATTGGTTAGACTGAGCACGGCCATTCATCTCAAAACCTATGACTCGGTTGTAAGGTAGTGGATTTGTTTTATCGTTGTACAATGCCATCTCATTTTCAAGACATATGCAATATCAGAATTAAATCAGTGTATTTGCCAGTTTCATTGTTAGCAAATGTGAGAATAATTTTCAAACCTTTATTCATGTTGTGAAATCACCAATATAATATGCTTGTTAAAAATACCATGTGACCCTCGGGTGAAAAGCGCTCTATAAATGCAATTACTATTATTTCTAACTTTAATGCTGTTGTTTATAACTAAAGGACAATAAAGTGTAATTTTACGGAACTGCTGATAAATTGCCAATGACTTCAGTTTGACAATCGCACATTTGTATTTCAACTTTACACAATGAAACTTTTATCTTAATGATGCAACGAAGAAGTGGTCGCCGGTATTTTTTTTACAGCGCCAGGGCAAAAAAAAACACAAGAGGAGAAAATAAGATTTTCTCTCTCAAGTTAATTTTTCTGAGAGGCTGTGGTGAGGTTAAGGAAATGCACACTCCCAGCCGAACCCTGACCCCCATGGGTTTCCCCAGCAAAGACCTCCAAACCCAACGCATGCAGTGTTCTCCTCCACAGCTAATCAACGAGGCTCCCCAGTGGGTGCGCATGCCAATTACGAGACCACATAAGCTATTTATGAGATAGTCCCACTTTAAAGCGGCAACTTACTTACTCGTGCTAAGAGATGCGTTACAAGAGTCGCTAAAACAATTTAGAACGTCGGTTCAAAAGGGGCTTTTTATGGAGTTGTGACGAATAAAGATATTAAAAAAATTATGAAATGTCATTGTTTGTTTCGCAGAATTCGTTTTTTTTATAGATTCACAACAAGGTACACACACACACACATACATTTTCTGACAAAGTAATGCAAAAAAGCAAATGTTTCAAGTCTACACCATTAATTTGTGATATGTTTTCATTATAAACCTATATGACTTCAGAACAAAGGAAACTAATGTTAAGTAACTAGGACTGCAGATGCAGAAAGAGAATGTGTTTGGAACTTCCGCCACCATCCTTTAAGGCCATAGCAATCCACGGCTTCATCGATTCTTCACATTAACCGATTCTCAAGGTGAAATGTAAATAAAGGGTGCGCAGTCTCAACAATGGCCATAAATATGGAAACTCTCTCTCTCTGGTCCATCGCTGGTGCTCACTATAAAAAAAATTAACCTAAATCATGGAAGGAGATGGAGGGAGGGGAGGGGGTGCAAAAAATAAAATGAGCCCTTCTCAGAAGAGCGAGCAGTTTGCTTTTCTTTCTGCTGAACAATTTCCTGTCTTTCCTCCCCCTCTCCCTTTCCGCCTCTCTGGCTGGTTCCTCGTGAGGCCTCGGTGCAGGGGTGCACTTGGGCTGAACCGCACCACAAATATTGTGCCGTTTATACATTCCTTTCTTCGCGCCATGTAACAAAGCACAATTTGTGTGACTTTCAGTGGAAAGATCACAATTTAAAGCAGACAGTCCCCAAAATAAACTCCGAGGAGTCTTCGTGATGGAAAATTCACTGTTGAGTTACGACTGCTGGTAACACACCGTAGGTGATGGTAGGTTTATCTTTTCTTATTGTTATTTTTAAATACAAAACGACAAACTAGTTTACGTTAAAGTATTTAGCGTGAAAACTGGGGTTTTGTGCTAGAGAATTTAAAAATATGAAAACAATACAGATGACCTTTATTTGTGTGACTTGGGATTTAAAACTACAATGGTTCGATTGGTAACTATTTTGACAACAGGTAAGAATATACTGATGAAGGTTTTCAGGTAAAAAGAACAGGTAAGACCCAAAGTACTGTATAACGAACAAAAATCACAGCAGATCACATTAGTTTTCCTCAACAAGATTCCTCAGAGAATCTAAAAATACCCTTTCGGTATTGGTAAACGTTACAAATTGTCAAGATTAGCCAACATATAATCAAAGAGCCAGACGTTTCTCTGGCAATGGTGGCTCAAGGGTGGCACGGTGGCTAAGTAAGTTGCGCTGCTGTTCGATTTCTGGCTTGTGTGTCTTTCTGTCTGGATTTCTGCATGTTCTTTGTGTCTACATGGGTCCTGCGCCAAGGTTAATTGGCCTACTCAGTAAATTTCCCCCGGTGCCCTACGATGGACTGGTGTATCCATCCTGGGCATAACACTACCACCTTGCAACCCCTCCCTGTTTACACAATTGTTAAAACGAGCTACATGCTCAGCGGTTCCTTCCAGCTAAAATAAAAACAGACTGACTAAACTGCGAAATAGAGCAGGCGATTACACCATACCTGGCGGCTGCCTAACCCTGCGATGATAAACTTTAAGCTCGCTCGAGAAGTTGTCACTTAAATTTGCCCATTGTAAAGGTGGTGCCAAAGCTCATTGTAAAGGTAGTGCCAAAGCACCACCTTAACAATAGGCAAATTTAAATGACCTCGGCAGGGCAGTGCAACCGCATAATTTGTAAACCAGTGATAAATCAAACATTCACCTCCTGCCTGCGTGAATAGTGAGATAATCATAATAAGATGTCAATTATGATTAAGAAACGTTCACAAAGGATTTTGCCGGGAAGCTGCAAACTACACGGCTTGAAAAAAAAACCTTGCACTTGGCCAAAGTACTGTATTGTGATAAGCTGTAATATATACAGGCTGTCGTTAAATCTCTGCATTGGTTCCAGGTATTCTGGCTATACAAACTTCCTGTCTGTAAATGTTCTCAAACGGTGATGGTAACATGAGCTGTGACACTCACTCGCTCACCACACAAAGGGCGCATTTCACAATTTAACACACTGCAGCAGAAGCGGCGAGGTTATAGCAATGCATCAAAATTGCCCCAAATTGTGCACACGTGAAATGTTTGCATTACGGCGTGGCTAATTTGGCAAGCTCTTGTATTTTCTGCCCCATGATGTGTAAAACCCAGCACACTGATAAGCAAAGACGGGCGAATGCAACCCAAACTAAAACATACAGTGTGCGGCATGTTCAAATTCACAAGCACAAAAGCACAAAGATCCCACAAAACATCCTTAACAAGTCAAGCGTTGTTAGTGAGCAGTATCTATATCGGCCGGCATGGCACACGAGGTGGTAGGTGGCCAGCACCATGCCTGGCCGCGTTTGCCTCCCTGGTGCCAATGATTTAAACACCGCACCAGGTACTCATTTGAGGTTGATACAACATAAGGGGGGGGGGGGCAGAACCGGTTCATAAAAATGTCCCTGGTGTTGGTAGCCGTGAGCGGGATTCGAACATGGATCGCCGGGCTAGTAGCGCAGAGCGCTAACCACTGAACGACTGCTCCCCACCATCAGTATGTTCACAAGCGCGTGTACACAAGCGCACACATAATGGGTAAGTGCAGCAGACCCACCTCCTCGTCCTTGTACCAGGAGAGACTCTCGGCAGTCAGCACGAACCAGTACTCCTTCGATCCGCCTTTCATGATGCCGATGTTGTTGATCGTGAGCCAGCCCTTTCTGATCACCTACGGTGGTTCGGCAGGTGAGGATGAGGATTGGGAAGAAGAGTACAACGGGGAGAGTGCACAACAGGGGGTGATGAGTGCAAACGCGGTCAGCGGTGATACACAAAACATGGCGACATCTGCAGGCAGGGCCACCCAGAGGTTCCCAAAGGCCCAGGGATTGAGGCCCTGGGCAGAATTCCACATAGGGTGTTCTTTGCTCGTTAGCAACAAAAACACGCAGGTATGTTGTGGTGCCCCCTTCTGTGAGAGCATATTGCTCCCTTGTTGGCCTCTTGCACCCCTGGTGCCACCACTCTGGGCAGCTCTGTGCAGGTCCTCTAAGTGTTACCTTATCTATACAGCGATGAGTATTGTACAGCATCATTCAGAAACATTTAATTTTAGGGAAAAAATACCAATTTTCAAGTTGTCTACATGCGAAATATACCAATGCAAACAATATAAACTGGCAGACTAATACATGAACTCAAATATTTCCTTTAAAGTCCCTGTCTCCTATTGTTTTAACAGCTATGTTCAATTCAATGCAATAAAAGTACAAGTGATAATTCACTTAGAAATTAATCAGGCAGAACGTGAGAAACAGCGGATTATAATAAATTCATGTAAAATTTCAGTGGTATAATTGTAGTAAACGTTAGCATCTGCTAGTCTCTCATATCGTATCATTGTCAGAAACCACTTAGTCCTGTACAGGGTCGCGGTGGGCCGGATCCCGGCAGACACAGGGCGCAAGGCAGAGATACACCCACGATGGGACGCCAGTCCATCACCGGGCACTGCGGGTAATTTAGTCTACAAGCTACTAAACCTATGCAGCAGCATGTTTTTTTGGACTGTGGGAGGAAACCGGAGTGGCCGGCGAAAACCGCATCTGCCAGTGTAATAAGGCCAATTGTTTCATTACGTGTTTGGGGTACTATAATTAATGAAGCCCTATTCTTTTCTACAATTACCGAATAGTTATAATTTTTCTTAACGTTCACTTGTGATACACCACAAAACAAACACCATAATGACTAAAGCACACATTTTAAACGCATATTCAACAGCATAAGCAAATACCGGTGCTACATCTGACAGTGATCTGCATCGATTTTAATATCATGAAACTATGTTACTGAAGACTGAAACATGTGGAAGCATTTCTACAACACACATTGATGAAAATGACACAAAATGTACAAAAAATAAATGCGAATCAACCAAAGGTGAACTCAAAAGGTGACCCATATATATATATATTCTCCAGCATGAAACTTTTTTCCTTATTTATTCATTTGCTTTCAATGTCATAGTTTGTGATGTCGAGATTGTTTTACCCTTTAACTGGTCAGGGTGTGAGAGAGAACAGGGGATTGGGGGGGGGAGGAGCATCGGGGCAGTGTTTGGAATTTTCCAGAGCAAAACAAAACAAAAACTCGACCAATCTTACCACTTGCCCCTTCCCGTCATGTGTCCAGTGCTAGCTGGGGACATGGTTGAGCATGTCTGCTTACTTACAAACATTAAGCGTTCCATGAAAAAAATACTCTTCATAAGCGTGACCACCAGGCCCCGCTGCCAGGACGCAAATTAAATCATTGCCCAATCCTGTGCCATTTTTATCCAGAGTACAACCAGGCAGGCCGTGTAAACAAGCCAGAGGTTGCAATGTCGAGCTGCCCTGTAATCATAGTCAGTGCACAAACATCCAATCGCCAAGAGCTATTTGATTGGAGTTGAAGGGTGGTGGGCAAAAATTTAAGACAAAATTTGAAACGTTAGTTTTCCTGAGTGGAGAATGCCTTTTAGAATAGATCAAAACAACACACCCCAATCGTCTACATTTGGTTTAATAAAAAATCATACCTTTGGACAAGACACAATGATGTATTATTGTCTATGATTTGCGATGAAGCATACTGTTTCTATGATTAGTCTGGTAAGGGCATGTAAAACGTATGTAATTAATATCAAAGCCTGTCGGTTAGTTGGCTAAGGAAGCACTACTTTTGATGCAGGTAGGTTGGTTAATTTTGCATTAAAATGCATTAAAATGCAATTAGACATTTTTTTAATAGCAGCTTGTACGTCAAAACATAAGGACAATCATGAACTTGCGCAGGTTGTTAGAGGGCGGGGAAGCAGCCACAGGGCTTTGATACAGCTGTAGTATACGTGGGGGGGGGTGGGGGGGGGAGAGAATTTCAATTCGGTCACCTCCGAGCCGCAAATTGATCCTACTTCTACACTTTATTTGAACGTGGCTTCATCCATCGAGACTCAATCATCCAGCAAGCAGCTGTAGCAAAGACGGGAGGCGACCGGGCATGTAGATTTCTGGCTAAAGGCAAGTTAATAGCGACAGGTCAGACATTCACAAGCTTCACTTAGCTCATACAATTTGCTCTGGAAGAGAGGGGCGGGCACCCTGTAGCTGGAAAAAGTACAACACGAAAACTGATCATGCCCAACTGAGACCGAGTGACCTCATTTCAAAGGATTATGTAAGGGGTAAGGGGGGGGCAGCACAGCAAAGGCTCAAGTCAATTTTTAAGGTGGATTTGCGTGATTAGAGGAGTCGATTTAGCCGTTTAAGATTACATGCAGTCGCACGAATGAGACACAACTGAAAAAAAATTGGCAAGCATCATTATTACTGCAACGAATTAAACACATACTGTTACGTATGCACTTTCATGTGAAGTATAGTATGCATGTAGACTGCATCTACAACTACTTTAAAAGCAAAACATACTGAAAAAGGTTGCATGCATATATGGGAAAATAATCTAATCTACAAATTGCCAACTGTAAAAAGCGAAAACAAATAATTATTATTTCTATACTGTTTGGACGGTGCTTATACATTTCGTATATTTTGGCCGAAAAACACATTTCTAACAATGTACGCAAGCTCCATTGCCTTATTGCTTATGCAACGTAACACTGATCGAAAAGTCAAACATTATAAATTATTGTTAATGTATATCCATATTATTTAAATCACAAATTACTACGACATTGACATTAATTGAAGCAATAAAGTATCCTGTTCGCACGTAACCACATAGCAAATATTCCAATGGAAAACCTGGAGCCAATGATTTATTATATTGGATAGCTGGTATTATAATTTACAATATGACTGAAGCTATTTCATGATCGAGACAATTGCAATTGTTATTGGCCAAACATCTGTCCACCCGTCTAATAAGCTAAATGTCTTAAGAGCACCAAGAACAAAATAAGGCAAGACATTTAATCTGAATTTAATGATGTGTGGTCATTCCATGGTGACAATTAGTCACACATCCAACCTGGCTATTTCCATACACTGCCAAGGCTAAAGCACTTTCATTAATGTTAAACTTAAGATCAGTGTTGGCAATGGGAGCAGTAACCTGGAAATGAAACGACCTACACAGAAGCATGCCTTTTAGCATTAAGTACTCACCATAATTTCATCCTGACAGCACCATGCACACAGCAAGAATGCAAGTCGAAAGCAACCATTGCAAACAACAAGAGATAAGCAAAATTAACAAGAGGCTTTTGACCACATGAAATAGTAGTTTGGCAGCACGGCAAACAAATCATGCAGTTAAGGGTTCCTTAATTACCAATGCAATGAGCGCTTTTCTGGGATTCTTGATCCCAGTGACAACCGGTGGGGGAAGGGTTTTGTACAGCGACTGCTTTTAACAAATCCTCCGTATAAAAACTGGACCACCAGACAAATACATGTTATACTCAGTTCGGCCACAGTGCGGCAGCAGTGTGGTATCTGGAAAGCTCTCACAAGATGTTGGTGGGGGGGGTTGGCGATTCTTTATTTGTATGGTCCTCCTTTATTTTACCTGCAGCACACAGCCAATTACCTGATTTCCAGGAGCTTTTTTCTTGGCCACAGGCTGGCTGGTTCGCTGCTGGGCACTGTAGCATTAAGGTCACCACCAGACAACAAAACAAATAATCACAAAACGTGCAACCACAACACAAATTCAACTCGCATAAGCATCCCAAAGCAGCGATAACAATTGCACTTCGAGAACGCTTTTCACCCGAGGGTCACAAAGCGCTGCACAGAGCTGTGGAAAGAACGGCATGTCAACATCATCATCAGAACAGTTCAACTGAAAGTCAAATTGTTCAACAAACCAGGAGAAATCAATGTTTCCATGCAGGCGCAGGTTGGCAGCGAGCCATCATCCTGGCACGATAACATTAAGCCACATTAACAGTTCTAGCCAGAGTACTTGAAAGCCCTTTGGAAGATGTGAGTCTTGAGACAAGATTTGACCATGCCCCGGGACTCAGCTGATTGAATATCCAATGGAAGGGCATTCCAGAGTCTGGGAGCAGCACGCGAGAAGGCTCTGACACCCATCCATCAGTACTGGGGATATGTGATCGTGGACGGGTGTGCGAGTGAGGACTCCAGCAGATACCCTTATCCAAAGTTATTTAGAGCTTGCAAGGTCACTGGGCACGTTGTGTTGTAGTAATAACCATTTCATTGTGAACTCGTGCTGAGCCAAGCATCAAAACATAAAAAAAAAACTTGAGACAACACACATCACCAAATTCTTACGAGGTTCCTGCAAGTGACGTGTTCATCCACAACAAAAGATACACGCTCTCCCACATGGCCTGCTACACATTTATCCTCAGTATATCAGAATGAAACGGACATAGATTCTCAGGGTTGGAATTAATCTAAATGAAATTGAAATTTTTTTGTAGAGTCACTCGTGACTGGTCCGAGACCAACTCGGTAGAGCTGAGAAGCTGGTTTAAATGCGGTCAGCTGTCTGGATTTGTGCCCAGGACGTCAGTGGTGAACGCTGATTTCCACCAAGCTACGTCTGACAAAAGATCATTCTTTTGTCTGGTAACCCAGACAGTGACCACGGAGACCGAAAGGATGCTCCCACTTACTTGGAAAATCCAATGAAGTCCTCATGGTTGGTGTTCATGTAGGCCAGCTGGATGTCAATTAGGAGCAACACCTAGTTGGGAAACATAAAAATGACAATTTACAGTGAAATATATCAGTGGATTGACAAAAGGGCTGCATGAAACATCAGGGTTTTTTTTAAATAACTCACGTGTTATTTTGAGAACAGGTCACAAGGGCTTAGCATAACAGCTATTGTGATGTAGGTAGCTTGTTTACAGATGACGGTGGGTTGCTGACAAGCCTTACAATATTCACGTTGAAATTTAAATTAACAAGTACTAATTCTTGTGCAGGAGAGTATTTAAGAAATACATACGCATCTCATATCCCAGTGCAATAAAAAAAACTATTACTAAAAAGCAGATCAATAACCACGAGCACTAAACATTGTGTGATAAAATACAATAGTGTGGGGGTAAATGTATATACATTTTGACACAAACAAGAATGGAGACACCTATGAGCCTTTTACTGATCTTGAAGTCAGCACTGAGAGACATTATATCATTTCTGATATAAAAGGAACTATGTTGGCCCAAATACGAAAAAAAGCAGTTTCCATGCAACAACGGCTCAAATATCATGTGTCTTTGACCAATAGGCACTCTCTCCATGCTTAATTTCTCAAAAAGTCAACTATCACAGCTATTTGCAAGTTTTGCCACAAGCATGTGATTATTGCAAACTTGATGCCTTGTGAAAGGCATCTATTTGGTGTATTATTGCCAGAAAGGCTAAACCATTTTCCATATGTATAACGATAGTATAATGATAACTAACACCGTTTACAAATAACAATGGCTGATTCTGATGAAAGTTTTCATGGTTCGATGCATGACTGCTTTCCAAAGCTGTTATTTTCAGGAGGCCTGTGTCGAGCGCTCACCCTCTCCTGCAAATCTGGTCCAACGATAGCATTGGAAAATTCGTCCCATGTGTTCAATGTTAGAGCCAGCAGCAGTCCAGGAGGGGCCCCCGTGCTGTTACCTGGTCCTTGGTGCGTCCCTCCCGCTCACGGATGTAGGTCGTCACTATCCGGTCCGTGTCGTCGCGCAGCCTAGGGTAACTGCCCAACTGCGCGGGCAGCACGGACAGGGGACACAGAGACAGACACTGCAGTACCAGGCGAAGCCGAGCAAATCCGTTGCGCATTTCAAATGTAAACGGCGTTCGTTAATGACGGCTGTGAATTGATACAGGCGTGTTAATAAGGCATGTGATGATTCACCTGCCCAGCACCAAGTAACTGAATGAACCATCACGGTTCGACAGTGCGATTCAATCCAAGCAACAATTAATTTGTATAGTTATTGCCATCTTGTTAACTTTGCCATCTTTCGCGACCTGTTTTGCTATCTATTAATTGTAAATCATCAATTGTCCATAGATGCATGGTGAATGGTGAATCTTGACATGCCTACACATAATGCAAGTTATTTTATATTACCAATATTTAGGCTCCACAATACTTTACTATTTACAGCCTTCCGCCAACCATGTCATCAGTGTTGATGTCATTTCACATGCATATGCGGTTAAAAAAACTTGAGGCATACACAAGCCGTTTTAGTATCATGCACAAGATCTTAGTAAATGGGTCACTTGGAAGTCAGAAACAAAGCAGAGGACAAAGCAATTGTGATGAGGCTCAAAGGATGACTACGCAAAGGAATATAACGTACGTTACTCATCGGCGCAGCCGACACAATATAACAAACATGATCTTAGATGAAATGAGTTTGCTGAAACATATTCTAAGACTAATTTACATACGTCAACCAATTTTGAGGCAGAATACCGGTGGATGATTTATACGCAAAAATGTGAAAAAAAATGTCAAACATAAAACAAAAAGGCCCGAGTGGATGACATATTTGTGTGATACACAGATTCGATTAAACACTTGAGAGATGCGGATTTCACATGGTGGATTTAAAGAGTGGGGTGCTTCAGTCAAACCACAGTCACGGCCAATGGGCACTGGCAAATTACCTTTTCGCTGCACTTTCTGATCACATTGGTGAGCTCACCCACCACCAAGTCTACACATTTCAGGCAGGGTTCCTTCAGCTTTTGGATCTGCTTTTTCACTATGGCTTCAAAGGCAAGGTCAGGGGTGAAAAGTCCCGTTCTATAGCACGGCACGGGAGGCGGTAATGTTCAGAAGAAATTCAGAAGGTGATGTAGGGCGGTGGCAGGAAATATGAGGGCAGTAGTTGCAGAGTGAAATTATGTAAGATTGGGATATGTTTGTATATTAAAAGGCGTGGTATGTTGAATAGAAGAGGACATTGATTTTGAATGTGCGCAGAAAAGAAAACAGAGGCGAGATTGCAAATATGTATTATGATGGTAAAAGGCATAAAGAGTTATAAGGTAGTTTAATAAAATTAAGTGTTACGGGATGGGAGTGGGATTGGGAAGTGGGGAGAGATTGATACCAGTTGTTAGTCAACACTTCTTTTCATCCAAATGAGCAATGCTCCATTCAATTGGTTAAGGTACATTAAAAGTGCACACTCAGAAATGTGACCTGCAAGAACACTGCCATGTGTTAAACATCAATGACGCAGGCCGTGATTTTTACCGGCCTTAAACCAGGCTCAATGATGATGATGATGATGCGGTGCACTGCGCTCGTGAGTTTCCAGGTGGTAACACAACGTTTCACTGCACGTGCTGGCAGCTACTCCGATCCTGATGAAGAAGCTGCCAGCTCGTGGGAGTGAAAAGCTAGACATCATGCCCAACACACGGCACAACCCCAAAACACATCAGAGCCAATGCAGTGCATTGCTAAGCGCTACGTTTAATACTGGTCAATTCGAACAGCACACAAACGTGCCACATGACGTGTTCCTTCAGGTCACATGTTCCGAGAGGCACGTTTAGTACACAATGCACAGCATTCATTCTCCTTTCCACGATGCACCTGCAGAAACATGCCAACTCATGCGTGGGGATAAAATATAATATGCTGGCTACTCCTCAGTTTCCTCCTACAGCTGGCTCGCAGCATTACGTACATTGCATGTACCGAGTGCATCGACAAACCAAAGATAGCCTTGCGGTTTTTTTCACTTCTCGAGTTTACAAAAGGTAATTTCGCAACACGAGCCGCAATGTTGCGTCAGTGCTTGCACTGTACTCTGTGCTGAAAGCCAGAACGTCTAAGGATCAGAACACCGCTAGGTGGTGCGCAATCAATTGCCGGTACAAAAAAATACCTTTTCAGAACACTGTCTAACGGTCTCTATCAATTGGCCAATAACCATGTCGACACATTTGAGGCACGGCTCTTTCAGCTTGATGATGAGCTTTTTTACAATGGTTTCGAATGCCAGGTCAGGCGTGAAGATGCCCGTTCTACAAGACAAGACACAACACAAGGCATGGGGCAGGAAGAGGGCACAACTCAACGCTGCACAAACCAATCTGGTGGCCCTACTTGGGTTTTGCACAGCAGCTGCAGTACCAATCAGGCACAGAGGCCTGGGCACGCCTGAGCGACTCTTAGAATTAACAAGGTACACTATCTATACTGCACCGTGGTATGAGGTCACATTTGGTTGCTGCGTGAATCTAAATTGTATTGTTATTGTACATTGTCTTGGATTGTTTTAGTATTATAAGTGTTTTGTTAATGTGCTCACCACATTTTGCAAATGCAGTTATAATAAAATAGTTATAATGATCTTGAAAAAGAAAACAGCACTTTCAATAATAATAACTGCATTTATAGAGTGCCTTTCACCGGAGGGTCACAAAGCACTTTTTGCAAAGTAGCACTGTAATGAATATATATTTCATGACATTAGTTTCCTGAATTTTATACATTTAACAATATCATCAAGTATGATTAGTCCTGCCGTGTATTTATACAAAAACATTCTTCCATGTTCACTCATTTCACATGATCTTTCCTTTTCCATCTCTATTGGTTCGACAAATATTTCTGCTCCTTGTCTGTTTGAAGCCTTGGCATCAGCCGAGATTCTTTTCATTGATTTCATCTCCATATCGCCAATCTATCTCATACGTGCCAGTTTCACTTATTCAACATCGGCAAATTCCATCCTTTTATAACCGTGGAATCCGCTCAAATCTTGATCCAGGCTTTGGCTCTACTCCACCTGCACTACTAACTCTCACCTAGCTAGTCTGCCTGCATATGCGATCCGTCCACTTCCGTCAAACTTCTGCTGCTAGCCTAGTCTTTTATCTTCCTCGCTTTTCTCATTCGACTCCTCTACTTTGCTCTCAACACTGGCTGCCGGTGGTTGCGTGCATCACATTAAAACATGTTGCTTCTTAACCATCACTGTCTTCACCTATCTGCTCCGTTTTATCTCTGCTTCGCTATCGCCCCCTACGCTCCATCTTGCCCCCTCCGCTCGGCAACGTCTGGCCGATTGGCCGCTCCACACACCTCTGCTCTGCGGGTTCCAAGACTCGCCGCTCTTTCACCTTAGCCCCATAATGATGGAATGACAGCCCAAGAGTAATCAGGACCACCGAGTCACTCGCGTCATTTCGGCGACTGGCTCAAGGCACATCCATAATTTACAGGTCTGACAACACCTTGACGCTTTACAGTGTTAGGCAAGATGTAGTTTTCATTTATTGTAAAGTGTGTGATGATGTAAGTCTCCCTGAATAAGGGCATCTGATAATAAATAATAAATAATAATGATTAATATGACACCGTGTATTAATAGATTACCAATTAACCTACTATACGCTCAGCTTATGGTATCCGAAGTAATTGTACGATCCATAAACTGACACCAAATGGGAACCTCAGTGAGAAGCCCTCATCTAAACTGGGGTGATTTGTTCTCAAAACATCACCATAAATTAATGGGGTGTTATTTCCTGCAACAGAGGGAATAAAAATATTTTTTTACACAAATGCACCCACTATACCAAATAAAGCAAAGCTCTATGCCAGGTTGCTTGCTTGGTTTGGCCAATAAAATGAAATCAGAAAACATACAAAA
>JAZEWT010000010.1:19495707-19507397 GCA_036362905.1 Mordacia mordax
CAATATGAAATGAATGCAAATTAACTGTCATGTCAGTAGTCATCATTATGAGTACTCGATTAATCCTGTACGGGGTCACGGGGGGGGCAGAGCCTATCTTAGCATATTCAGGGCACAAGGCAGAGCTATGCCCATAATTGGACGCGAGTCCATCGCAGAGCACAGGAGCAATTTAGTAAACAGCCCGAATAACCCGGGCAGCAGCGTGTCTTGGGACAGTGGGCAAAAACCAGAGTAAATGACAGAAAACCCACACAAACACAGAGACCATGCAAAAGCTACAGAGAAAGGCACTCGAGCCACAAAGCGAACGCAGACATTTCAAGCTGAGAGGCAGCAGCGCTGGGCCATTGTGCCGCCCTGATGCATCGAGGGAAGACAACATCCGGGTTTCCCTTTCACCTGCTTTTGAGAAAATGAGCTGCAGGATAAGGGGCCGGCGGGTGACGATTCCAGATCCACGAGGAAGAAAGTCCCTGAAAAATACAAAAAAATAAATGATCCTCACGTTGAAATGAACATATATCATTTTATAACACGAAGGATCTGAACGTACTTGTGAACAACACTGACATGTTCACATACACACAGCCCATTTTCAATACACTGCTGGATGAGGGTCTCCACATGCTGTAGAGTAAGGGTTCTCAAAGTGTTACACCTTGTGGCTCACGAGACCCACCTGGGTATGGTCTTCACGGGCTACCAGGTGGCGATAACAGCCCACTGATGGGTCACAACCAAGCGGATGAGAACGTTGGTGTAAAGGCAATATGACAAGACTTCGCGATAACGGTCAGTGCGGTTGGTCAAGCGTGCGTATGGAGGGGAGGAGGGGGGGACGTGGTGCTGGTCACCCACCTCCTCATGTGCCGTGTCGGCCTTTATAGGTGCTCGCTAACAGCACTTGACCCTACAGTCTGTGGAGGCTACACGGGGGACCTTTGTCTTTGCATAGGGGGGGAGGAAATATGTGGGGGAAGCGAAGGACAGTGGAACAATAGATGGCACCGTGCTGTTATCTATTTCTCTGCTCGAAATTAAATGAAAAACGTACATTGCACTCCCACGGCCTGTGTTAGGCATGGTGGACTGAGTCCGATTTGCAAATGTTCGGAACATTTCAGGTGAATTGGTCACAAGCACAAATCAACATTGCAATTGAATTACGAAATATATATGTCAGTATATGTAACCTGAGTAATATGATCCGTTATCCAAACAAGTATGTTTTATACAGCGTGCGTCACCATTTCTTATATAATGTCTTTAAATAAAAAAAGCTACTGTGTTTTTTTCCTCACTGTGAGCAGGAAAATACATGCCAGGCATCGCACGACAAAGACGACGACGTCTCCGTTACTCGCCGTGGAAAATGTATTAAATATAGATCACCACAATTACCCACAACAGTCTTAAATTGCCTTCTTCCACCCAAAGCGACAACCATGTGGCAGGCAGAGTAATCACAAAGCAACAGGGCTCGAAAGCCACACGCTCACGGATGGCATAAGGGCCCATATCAAAGGTCATTGGCTTCAGTGCCAGGCAACGTGTTCAGATACTGCTGGCTGTGAGCTATAAAGATCAATATGAGGATGTACACGTTCAATGTGACGCACTCATCAAAATTCCAACGCGAAAGCGCTGCTTTTTCCAGCTGCATATGTCCCTGGCGACAAGGTCAACAAGACTTCTGTTGCGACGTGTGGAAGACTCGCATGAAAACGGCAAGCTTATATTTACCGAATATATATTTTCTTACACAATCTGAAATTGCTATTTTCAAACGTGTTTGGGGAAAAAAAATACACGGCCAAAAACGTAAAAATTTTACGGGTACGATTGGCTTTATACAGAATCATCGTGTGCTGCGTTACTAAGGCCTCCAGCAAACACTGTATGCAAACACTTTGCACCAGTTTTTCACAGTGCAGAGTGGGTGTCACACGTTTCAATGGTCCCTGCTCGCGAATATCAAGACACCAAACGTGTGAAAGGCTCACACAAAGTCATTCACTCTTTTAAACTCTGGCGCATGCTGCCAACACCTTCACTAACCGTGATATACTGTATTATCGCTGTGTAATGATGCCTTGATTCGTTAAATGAAATCAATTCCTCAGCTCGTGACAGCAATGAACAATTCAATAGGTCTTTCTGAACATGTCATGCATGGCAGTGGGAATGTGTTCATCCAGTCACTGGACTGACAAAGGGCTGAAAGGGAATTGCTCTTGAGAGCTGTTCTTTCAGGATAGCCACGTGGGGCACTTGGCTGCTCTCCATCGCGACATTTAACCACCCACGTTGGAAAGAAGAAACGCTCGACACGGCCGTGCCGAAAGTGCGACTCTTGAGAGGAATGGTCATACATCGGGCACTGAAAACTTACATCAATACAAGGGGTTGTACATTACTATTATAAGCAACTTATGTGACCCATGTAAGTCAAAAACGGTCTCTTTAGTCACTCCATCTCGATCAACCATGCTCAATCTCACGTTGCATGCCAGCTATCCTCACACACCTGCACAGACAAATATGGAAAAGTATGGCCGCCTATCTTACGCTGACCACAATTTTAACAATAACCAATCGTGACACCCCTACAGCATGAAGCAGTCACGAATATCAAGTCATATATCTTCCTATTCTTCCCCTTCAACCATTTCCTTTGCGTGTGTGGTTTCAAACTAGGGACCATTATTGCTACAGCTGTTTATGCTCGTCATCAAAATGTTGTACATGGTTGTAAATTTTTTTAATTTGGTTGTCTATAATCGTTTTTTTATTGTAATCAGCATTCAGGAATGCAAGGTAATGCTGAAATCTAAGCATTTAATCTCTGTCTTGATGGCTTTCACTTAACAATGCAATGGTCGCTAGTCACAAGTTCTTGTATCTGGCAGGAGGCTGACAACTTCAGGCCACTTAAATTTGACCCTTGTATTTTCAGGACAGCAGCTTCGCTTGTAACCAAGTAACACATTTTTGAACGCACCCTCGAGATGTGCTGCGCATCTCAATGCAGTATTTAATGAGCAATCTAGAGATAAAGTGTAAAACATAACTACCATTATCCATCACACTGCTAAATAAAAACAAGGGCATATTTTGTAACCAGAGCTCACTGAAATTTAGTTTACCAGTTTGCTTTCATAAAGATTCGTCAGCATAGCTATTACCAAGTGAATTACAAAACAGTTAACGATTAGGTATAAGAAAACTGGAGTTAAAAAATCCCCGCACTAATTAAATTAGTAAACCAAGGCTAAGCTTGAATTATTACAATTTTGTGAGCTGGACCTGTGCGTGTAAACTTGTAAATGTATAGCAGGCTTGCTTTAAGTGACCTAAGGTCATGGAATTATTCGACCATATGTTACCACAGTGGCCAGTGTGGGTTTTATGAAGGCATGGAGCATTAATGCATGGTGCAGTGCAATGGTTAGTGTGTGCTACAACATAGCGCACAGCATATTGCACCTCAGGCAGATGGTGGGTACCGATACACGCACTGTTCAGGCTAAACTTTGCTTAGCTCAGGAGATCTGACGACATCGGGTACAGAATGAGTCCAACGTAGAGTTGAAATAGTGCGTATGTCTGAACATGCATGTGTGCTCAGTAATGCGTGTGTCTTTGCTTTAGCCTGTGGAATATGGCTTAGCCAGTAAGTGCATTTTATCAGGCATTCAAGCACAATACTGTGAACCTAAAGAGGTTTCCACACATACTGTATTCCGGGTAGTACGCAAGATCCAGTTCCACTTATGACATATTGTATGGATACAGTACCGCACAGTATATAAAATAACAATGCTTTAATTGATTGGAAGCAAGCACATCAGGTCTTGTAATTTAACTTCAAGCCTCTGTATTACCTATGCATGGATACAACAAACTAATGGTCAGTGGCACAATGCGCCACTAACCCAGGAATTGTCGCTTAGTTTCTCATTGATATCCTAGACGATACTGACCAGTGAGCGCTCTATTTAGCGGTAAACTGACAAAGCGCTCTGCATAATGGCAAGCTAATAATAGAGGTAATTTAGCTGGATTGGTGGCACATTATTTGTGATGGAAGTCAATGCTTACTTAAAGTCCCCATTTAACAAAACCGCCCCGAAAATCACCATTGCTGTCTATACGCAGTGACCAAGAGATAGACATCTCACCAATGTCTACCGATAAACTTATAAAATATATGTTAGAAGGCAAGTGAATTTCCACTGATATAACAAAGGCTCCAACCAGGACATGTTTTGAAAATGAAACAATAGCACTTGTCTAAATATATAGACAAAAAATAGATCTCAAACAATGAATTTAAACAAGAGGCTTTGCCAAGATAAAGTCTAATCATTTTATGGAAAAGATTAAAAAAGTGGGCTAAAAGAATACTTTACAGACTAAAGAGAATTTTGGCAAAATAAGGCTCCGCCACTACTTACATCGAGATCTGCACTTGCGTGCATAACCATTGTTTAACAACGTAGGTCCTGAGCGGATCAGTAGGCATGTCTTGAAAAGGAAATGTCGCAGGGGAAATTGCACAATTGCAGGGCACTGGGCCACAGTTCTTTCAATGAGGCACAATGGCTGTGTCTGCAAAACCTATTATTTAACTCTGCCCGTGCTGCTTTGCAATGGCACAGATGGCCGGGTGAATGAAGCATGGGAGCCCAGCTGTGGTCACCCACACAACAAAACGGAATCCCTATCACAATACCAAGCACTGGTTTGTACAAAAGCACTGATATTATAATATAGTAGCTAGCGGGTGGTGCGTGCGTGTTGGCGAGCAGCTGCCAAGCCAGACTACTTGTTGGAGAGCATGCAAAAGTGCAAAGGTCAACAGGTGAGAATATTTCCAAGCAAGCAAATTATGAATACCATTATGAAGACAGTACCAGTGTTCATGTATTAGCTAATAATATACTACCACAGACGAGACATTGTACAGGAATAATATATTTAACAAAGTAACGTGTCACAAGCTGACCCACATTAATAGATGTCAGGAATTCACGAAAAAATAGCCATGGACAAAAGCATTGGGCACTGCAATCCTTCAATGCAATTACAAACAACACTAGCTTGTAAAGCTGTTTTAACATTTCGCCTGATGAACGATAGAAATTGAAGATTATGGGCTCATCTAAACAGAGTTTAAGACATTAAAAGTACGCACTCACAACACAAAAATAAACATCCATAAAGGATTGGTACAATTTGCTTGCATCGTTCCAACAATGTTTGACTGACAATACCTTCATGACACAAGAGCATGATACAAATTAATTTCCAACACTCCTGTTGTGTCCACTTACACAACATAGATCCACCAACCCCACAAGCTGCTATTTTATAAAGACTGTTTAGCTTGTGGCTAGACCTTGACTTTCTGTAGCAGGTGGTAAATCTAGCTTGTAAGTACTACACAATAGCACCTTTCTTATGCAATAAAAAAAGAGAAGCTGCGAAATCTTGAAGGACTGCAAACAGATGGCCAAACATGCTTCGGATGTCCAAGAAAGGAAAGTGAGGTGATGCAGTCTCTTGCACAGCACCATGGTGGCATTGGTAAGTGTGTGTGTGTAGCAATACATGTGCATTAATATTAATTAAGATTAATGCAACACACAAATACGCTTGAATATTTCACAAGGTATTTCTATGAAATGTCAGCGTTCAATATACCTTTCGATACAACTTTTGACGATAAACATCTGCTGTTTGTGCTTTGGTCTGTGCCGCGAGCCAAAACCACATGACACGTCAAAAATAACCTCGCCCTATCTTATTAATACGAACTGTAGAAAGCCACTGGAGGTAACTGGAAAAACCACCTAACACTGTACCCAGGTTGTTACCTTTTTGCTGGCAGACATCCCTGGAAAACACTTTAATCGTCACACAGCAAGGTTTGATAGTAGATGCTGATTAACAGACTTCGATAAAATAGTGTTTAAACGCCTAAAACATTGTAAATGTCATCACACGTACACAAATACAGTTGTAACTTTCATTATGATGTTGTTTACTGTGCAGCACCTTGAGTTTTACCCCATAAGGCACTTTAAATATCATACATTACCATTATGGATTGTGTCCATGGCAAATGCAAACCAAAAAAAAAATCTAGATTGTCGCAATAAACATGGAATTTTAACATAACTATGCCTTTTCAACCTGTATAAGGATAAGTCCCCAGAACGTAGCTGATCATCCGATCTCAGAAGTTAGAAGTGAGTGATCAGTGATTGGATGAGCCAACCCCATGCGTGACACCATCTAGGCTACTGGGTTACCATGGTAATTGTCAGGACAGTACATGCAAATGTATTGTACTGTATTTCTATGCTGACACCCCTACATTCCATGTCCTCACCAACCCCGCCAGAGACCAGAATAGTGACGTACGAACAAATAATCCCCATAACCTGCGTCGTGTGGGGAGGCCCTCATCCGGCAGTGGATTGACAATTGGACTGTTGTATGACTTTAAAACACCCTAAAGACAAACAAAGATGAACTAACCAAGCATGTTACATTAAACTACATGTAATTTGAGTTATAAATTTGAGGTATAGTGTGGCATGGGAGATTAACACATCAAGCAATACGCTTTTACCACGTACAGTTAAATGTAAGTGACGTCTTCATCCAATTGCATCTCAACACTGAGAAGACAGTGGATAGTCTTTGTTGTGAGAGGCACTCGCGCATACAGTGCCAAAAAGCGAGTCGTGAACCTGAACTTGAACAGGGGCAGCAAATCAACAACACTGCAACGAGCACGGAGTTCCAGACGATGTACTTTGCTAAGTTGCATGCAAGCAGCGACTATGACGCAAAAGCAACCCTCACCAGATACAACTGTGAGGGGGCGCGCCTTGCAAACAACCAACACCGATGTCACTTTGTCATCGCTCCACGTATGAGAATCGCTTTCCAGAGCTGTTCTTTTGGGACAGCCGTGTCAAGCGTTCCTTCTCTCCACCGTCGCAACATTACGCCTCCCGCGTTGGGGTCATCAGTGGGTTTTAATTCAAGCTGGAAGGAACGGTTGTCCCGCTGCGAGGGGTAAGTTACAACATCTCGGGGTGCTGTAGGCAATTTAGTCGGGACAATTAACCTCGGCAGTATTGTCTTTGGTCTGATGATGCCATCCAACGTGGGAGCCGAATCATCCTGATAGGAGGGGAAAGGAACACACTCATGCGCGCAGGTGGATCAGTTTGCTAGCGTACATGATCAGTAAACACAGGTGTCTAGCTTCGTGCGTAAGTGGGTCCCTTCTCAAGTGCATAAGTGTATCAGTGTGACAGTTTCGCCTCCGCCACTCCATGAATCAGCTGGATTCAATAGAATAATCGATTGTTTGTCTTACTCAAGGAGCGTGTACTGCCTGCACCGTTCATATCTACGTTTGTCTTGTTTGCAATGTGTGCTCAGACTGTTGTGTACCGTCTCGCTCCTTGTATTGCCACTCTGCTGTCATGTGTAACGTACCCACTTGTTAATCTGCATAACGCCGACTATCTTGTCTACATCCTGTCAATCTGGTTTCCACAGTCGAGATCCTGTTGTTCATCTGCTGTCTGGGCAAAACTGCTCCGTCAATACGGCACACAAATGTCCGGTACTGACGATAGTACTGTGCCGTCTGTACCGCATCGTGAGGTCTGGCTCGTCCATACAGCAGTGTTGCTTGTACTCTCCGCCTACACAGTTAGTGTCGTTTGTGCTGCACTCCCGTAGGTGTCTAGTCTGTGTCGGGTCTTTACCGTCTGTACTATAGACTGTCTGCAGTGTACATCTGTACTGAACGTTTCGTATAGAGACTCTTCTGGTCATCTCGCCTGTCGCGTAATAGTATACTGTCAGAATCGTGTATGCGTTCTACACATAGGGGTCTATGCTGTCTGCAGAGAGTGTTGGGTATAAAAAAAGTCTCTCTTTACGTTTAAAATTCGTGCACAAATACATTTCTGGCAATTCAGCAATTCCTCTCTTGGAGCGGCTCTTCTGTTCCCCCTGTCTTTCGCGAAAAAGGCTGCATCATCGTCAGCCACAGGCTGCCGGATGAGAGGGGCCTAACGAGGGGCAGACACGCAGTCAGCCGACGCCAAGTCGCCAGACACTGCGTCCCAGTACACGGACGTTATCGGCCAATTAATGAACGAATGGTTTGGGGGTTTTGTTGGACACCGGAGAACGCCGGCGCAGAACGTGGAAAGCACGCACGAACACTGGACTCCACGGCAAGGCGCCCGAGGCGGCAGTCGAACCGCCTCGCTTAGGACCTTCTTTCTAAGGCGCAGATGTCACTGCACCGCACAGTCACCGGCACGGCGGGGCTGTCACCTCACTGCAAGAAGATCTCGGTTTCGAGTCCCCCACTGGCTCGAGTGCCGCCTAAGAACGGACTCCAAACCCTCGCCCTCCCATGAGTTTTCGCCGGGGTACTCCGATCTCTTCCCACCGTCCAAAGCCACGCTGAGAAGGTTAATTGTGGCCGCGGTGCCCTTAAATACTCCCGCAACTTCGCTTTACGCCTCCTCGACCCATTCGTTTGTTTAAAAACAAATAAGCGCACTACGGTTCCCTGCAGCTTAAACACAACGGGGCTCGCCTCCCACCCCGAGCCTGGCCCTGGCGAGGCAGCCACACACCACCTTTGCGCCGTCACATTCCGTACAACGGATAAGCGGACGCGCGCCCGCGATTGGCCGGACCGCGCGCGCTAGCCCAAAACCCTGGCGCCCCATTGGCCGCCCTCGCTCCCACCGACCAATCGTGCGCGGCGCTCGGCCGACCCGGACTATGATTTCTAATCGCCCTTCATTATTATTATTATTATTGTTGTTTATTATTATTCACCATCTCATCGGGCGCCCCCTTGTCCCGGGGCGAACCTTTACCTTGGAGGTTGACACCAATTCCAAACGAAGCGATTACGTGCCGACTCAATGGAGGCGCAAGGTGGCGCACGCCGCCAAACGCCGCCGTTGCGCAGTGCGGGCGGGGGCTGTGGGGGCAGCGCTCGCGACCCCACACAGACCCCGCGGCGGCGGCGGGGGGGGGAGGCGGCGGCCGCTGTGTCGCAGAGCATCGGTGGTACGAGAAAGAGGAGAGGGGGGAGAAGGGAGGGAGGCCGGAGCTCTCACCGGCCCACGAAGTTCTCGAGCACCGAGCTCTTGCCCGCGCTCTGGCCTCCCACCACGGCGATCTGCGGCAGGTCGAGGCTGCAGTTCTGGCCGATGGCGGAGAACGCGTCCTGCAGCTTGTTGACGAGCGGGATGAGGTCCTCCATGCCGCGGTTCCCCATGGCGACTCGACGGCGGTGGACTTCTCCCTCCTCCTCCTGCTCTCCCTCCCGGTAGCGCCGAGTGCGCCGGCTGCTCGGCTGCTCGTCCGCCGCCGCCTCCGCGTGAAGCCGAGCCTCAGCGCCGTCCGCTTCCTGATGCCTCCTACAAATGGCCGTAACCAGGGCGCCGTAAAGCGAGCCGTAAAGCGATGCTCGACAGCGGGCGTGCACGCCCTGCGTTCGCGGCGCTGTCGTAAACGCGATGACGTAGGGGAGTGTCTCTGTCCTCCACCCCCCCCTCAGGCTCCTCCCCACGCCCCGCCCGCTCGCCCTTGACTTCGCCCACGCGGCGTTGACTCCACCCACACCCGCCCACTCGCTCTTGACCCCGCCCATATTTGCCTTGGACTCCGCCCACTCGCTCTTGACCCCGCCCACTATAAAGCCACGCTCATTAAGAGTCTTCATTTCATGATTTCATCTCATTGTCATAAAACCGCTTCGTCCTGTACAGGATCGCGGTGAGCCGGAGCCTATCCAGGCAGACACAGGGCGCAAGGCAGGGACATACCCACGATGGGACGCCAGTCCATCACCGAGCACTGCGGGCAATTTAGCCTGTAAGCCAATTCACCTGTTCAGCAGCATGTGTTTTGGACTATGGGAGGAAACCGGAGTGCCCGGCGAAAACTCACGCGGGCACGGGGAGAGAACTCGCAAACTCCACACAGAAAGGCACCCGAGCCGAGATTCGAACCCGGGGCCTTCTTGCTGTGAGGAGGCGACAGCGCTACCCACTGGGCCACCGTGCCGCCCTATTTACGTAATTATAACTATATTTTGGCTGTCATTCCATTAGCATTGTCATCCATTGGCCGTCATCCAATCGCATGTCCATGAAGTCATTACAGCGTAATTTGCATGCGCAGAGCTGAGAAAATATATTTAATAATGAACTCTGTGTAAACGCGAAGGGGCAATGGTTGGAAAACAACAATGCTGTACTGTACTCTTTCATTTCTTCGCCATGCAATTGTTTAGTTACGCCCGAGCATGACAATGGAGCTGATGGTAAAATATATTGTAGCGTGTGCCAAGCCTCACGCGTGACGGGCTGGTGCGTGCCAGGAGCTGCCCGGGGTGACAAGGGGGTAACTTGAGGTCGACTTGTAGGTGTGTAAACATCACGTGGTCTGAGATTCGGTGGGAACGAGGGAGACATGTGGGCGCTGTGGATCGGATGAGGACGGTGTGTGATCTGACGCGACGAGGTGATATCGGGAGAGCAAGTAAAGGCGAGATTCGGAAGTTGCTGTGCTATTCTGTCCGGGCGTGAGAGAGGGTCGCGTCGGAGGTCAGCGTTCGTGAGTTGACCACGTGGTCATTGTTCCGGGGGACAATAAACCCACCTGCTTGTCATAATGGAGAGTTCCCGGTGTGCCTGTGCCGGAGAGAGTGGATGAGTGGCCCGCCAACGCAAGCGCGATCATCGCCGGCTCGTGAAGAGGAGCCAGAAGAACCAACTCTGGGAGAGTTCACGCGTCGCCACAGTAGGTTATTGTGAAAACATTTTAAACTCGTGAAAAATTTCACAAGTACAATCTATCTTGGCTTTTTTTCAAGCGCAATTAATGAAACAACTGTAAAAAAAAAGGTAATAAAGACTATAAAGCAAAGTCCAGGACTGCAGGGAACAAACCACGAAATGGAGTTCAAAGGTGATTGACAAGAAGCCCTTACAAGCGCAAATCTTTGGTTGCATAATGATTGCTTTCCAAAGTTGGTCTTTCAGAATAGCTGTGTCGAGCGCTTCTCCTATTTCCCTGGCTACGTTTCGACTCCCACGTTGGTGGAATCCCCAGTCATTGAGACATCAGTAAACAATGTTGTCATGTTCATACTGCGGAGTATGCATTAAATACAGTTTCTGGACATTGGTAAAATCACAGCTTGGACTAGTTGGTGGTGTTAGATATGTGTGCAGACACCACAACCTTTTGCCAATCCACTGCTAGATGAGCAGGGGGCTTTTCATGTTGCAGTCTACAAACTGGGGCTTAGTCGTTCAGTACAATACACCACCCTCTGCTGACTAGCTAGCACAGCATCTATGCTAACCCGGGGTGTATCACCTCTGCCCTTTCTGTGCTATGAAGAAGGGCCATTGCCCGAAACGTCACTTGTTATTTTTTATCTTATGAAGGCCACTGTTTTAAAAGGCCGTGTTTAGGCTCTCTTTGCGCATAGTGAGAACCCATCCACGCTCGATGCGATCTCAAACATGCTCACAGCTACCCAGATCTAACTCATCTCATCTCATTATCTGAAACCGCTTAATCCTATATAGGGTGACGGTAAGCCGGAGCCT
>JAZEWT010000010.1:19549867-19561779 GCA_036362905.1 Mordacia mordax
CGCGGTGAGCCGGGGTCTATCCCGGCAGACACAGGGCGCAAGGCAGGGACATACCCATGATGGGGAGTCAGCACATCACCGGGCATTGAGGGCAATTCAGTCTGCAAGCCAATTAACCTATGCAGCAGCATGATTTTTTGGACTCTGGGAGGGAACCGGAGTGCCCGGCGAAAACCCACGTGGATACGGGGAGAGAACATGCAAACTCCACATGGAAAGGCACCCGAGTCGAGATTCGAACCCGGGACCTTCTTGCTGTGAGGCGACAGCGCTACCCACTGGGCCACCGTTCCACCCTAAATTGTAAATGTAAGCTTTAAATTGCTACCAGTACCCTCCGATGTACTAGCATCGCATCATGGTTATAGCCCCGCTTTGCGCCCTCTGTCTGCCAGGATAGGCTCTGGCCCCTCGCTACCCTGTACAGGATTTCAGGGCTCCCCCTGTAAAGTAGAACAGCCCTGGACCCCCTCATCAAACTTAGTCTGGCACTGCTCGCCACCGCCACTGCGTGTCACTGACATGTTTGCGCGCGCGTCAAAGGTCTCGTCAAGTTGCCAAGCGTCGCCGACATGATGGACGACATCCGCCTGCGGAAGGATTTGATGGAGAAGAGGTGAGGACACACGATTTCGCGTCATTCTCATCGACGGGCGATCTTTCGGGTTCAGCCACAGCGAGCGTTCCTCCTCTCTCCTTCCCGACGTTCCGCCTCCGACGCCCGGACTCCTGACGATGCCTCGAGCGTGGGACGCAGCTCCGGGATGAGTTGGAACACGCGAACCCCTCCACCGCGATAAGGTTATGACCCGCGGGAGTGCGTGGATCATACGGTATGGGCAATAAATAACGGACACACATATAGCTCGTGTGGAAATCTTCATGATCAATACCCGCTTAATCCTGAACAGGGTCGCAGGGGGCTGGAGCCTATCCCTGCAGACGGCGCAAGGTGGGGCTATACCCAGGATGTGAAGCTAGAACATCGCAGGGCATTGGGGGCAGTTTACTTAGCAGGCCACTTAACCTTAGCAGCATCGTGGCTTTGGACGGTGGGAGGAAACTAGAGTGCCAGGAGAAAACCCACGCGGATATGGGGAGAGAACTCGCAAAGTCCACACAGAAAAAAACCCGAGGCAGGAACAGAACCCGGGGCCTTCTTGTTGTGAGGCGGCAGCGCGACTCACTCCGCCACCGCACCGTCCTATGTGGAAAGAAATGTGTCAATCATTTATGGCCCAGTCTGTCTATAAGTGATGTAAACTACTGCAGAGGTGTTTGCGGGGTGCAGCGGTCACATCTGTGCCTCAGACAGAAAGTCCTGCCCAAGGGAGCTCGATTCCTGTCTTTATTGCCTTTTATTGTGGGGTTTGTGTGTTCTCCCTCAGCTCTGCGTGGGTTTCATCCAGGTTTTTTGATTTCGTCTGACAACAAAAAATTAACTCACCATTAACATCACAATGTATAGGAAGCAGTGTCTGGTGTGTTGGCGCTGGCTTACCACCTGGATGACTCCCCCTCCTCTCTGCCCTTGCTCACGCCTCCGTATCTCTTCCACGCGTTATAAATTGTAGTATTATATTAACGCTCGTGTATTTTCAAAAACAACGGCGTGCGAGGATTGCGTTTTGTTGATTCACAATTAACCAGAATTGGGCGTCTCCAAAATATTGTGGAAACGTCTTCGGGGACCTTAATTTTGACTCGGTGAAGAAGATCCTGTCCACAGCAAAGCACACCTTGTTATTAAGTTTGTCAGATCGGAACCAAAAATTGTGGAAGCAAATTTTGCTAATTTTACTCGCGACAAAAGTAAACCAAAATGTGATGCTCGGCCCAGCCGTTTTCACGCTGGATCCATTCAAAGAGCGTTTCATACACACACAAAACGTAAGACATTTCAATTATAATTTGCGCCACCGCATTGCCGTCGCAGATTCGTCACGAGCCAGCGCCACACCATCCAGGTCGACTACATCGAATACATGGACCAGGTGGCCAAAGAGATTGGGGTGAAGCCCAGCTTCCTGCCGCTCTTCCGCAGCGACCCGCGCCTTGCCCTCAAAGTCTTCTTTGGGCCGTGCACCCCGTACCAGTACCGGCTGGTGGGGCCCGGCCGCTGGCCAGGGGCCGCCGACGCCATACGCACGCAGTGGGATCGCATCGTCACGCCGACGCGCACGCGCACCGTCGCGGGGGGAAACGCGGAGATGCTCCCGCTGCTCCTCAAGATTCTCATCTGCCTGCTCGTCGTCGTCGTGGCGATTCAGGTTCTGTGAAGGTCCCCCCCCCCTCCCCCGCTCAGAGTATCCGCAAGTCAAGCGGCTGATAGGCGGACGAGCGTGGCAAGTGACTGATCGTACCGCACTGTGGTGCAGGTTCAGGTGGGAATTGCTCTGCAGAGCTGCTCTTTCGGGATAGCCGCGTCAATCGTTGACAGAGGGCAGCTTCAAAGAGTAGTTCCCATGAGCCGTAAAATAAAAAACCTACATTAATTCATCTCCAGATGTTAATTTGTTGCATCCAGTTTTTTTTTTTACTGCAGGAGGGTCCCAGTGAACTAGAAATCTGTCAATGCAGGATTTCTGCATTGACAGCTTTACTCACCGGCATTAGCAGCTTATCGGGCAAAGGACATCAGGAAAGACGCCATTCATTCCTGCTGATCAGCGGCGCTTGGTGGCTTGCTGTCTCCCCATCAACACAGACAAGGACCGTTTGGTTAAAACTCGAGAGCTGATAAGTGTCAGGGTAATCGATGTGCTGGAAAAATATTAGCAAACAACAAAATAACGTTCTCAAAACATATTTGAGAGCATTTCATGGAGTAATTGGTTGAGAAAATGCCAGAAACACCTATTATAATATTGTTTAAACCATCATCATGCTGTTTGAGCTATGAGTACTTTTGCCAGTGTACGTATGTAAAGAATAGAAAAGGTTTTTATAATTTCTGGCAATTATAAAGGTAAGATCTTAAAACACCGAAATGGACACCTTTCACAAAGTGCCCAGATTGCAAAAGCCACGCATACTTGTGGTGAAATATACAAACAAAAAGCTTTGATAGCATATGCATGATGATGATTGCTTCGAAAAGCTGCTCTCTCGGAACAGTCGCGTCAATCGCTCCCCCTCTCTCCATCGCGACGTTTGCATTAACCAACATATGCATTGTCCTTCAAACTGCTTGGCCTACACCAGCCTGATTGTCAGTGTTAGCCAGATGTTGTCAAAAGGCAGTCAGCTCAGGACAATGCAATATCAATGCTTTAGTAGCTCAGGTCGAGCTGTGTTAAGATTTTAACACCTGTATAATTGCCAGAAATGGTAAAAACCTTTTCTCTTCTTTACATCATGCTGTATGCTTGAGAGGTTAGTTTTTATCACTTTGTTACTGAGATAACTGAAAGATTTTTAAAATATATATGTGCATATGATGAAAATAGAGAAAGGCTGTACCATTTCTGGAAACAGTAGCAGCAAGATGGTGTTTGTACATCTTAACACCTGTATTATTGGCATAAGGGGTAAAGCCTTTGCTCTGTCTTCAATGACTTATAGATTTGTCCATAACTCTGCTTGGAATGTGGAGTTCCATAGGAATGTCGAATTTCCAACACGGACTTCGGGCTGCGAACAGAAATTTGGAAATTCTTATGTTTTATGAAGTACTCTACAGCGATGGACTTTTTTACTCTCATCACTGATATACAAAATCAAAATATAAAAATTGATTGTTAGTATCAAATGTGAGCTTTCCTACAGATATTTTGTAAGGAAATGTTCAAGTAAATTTGTATGCTAACATTTTTTAAATTTTTGCTTTTCCTTGGTTTCGAACAGTTTTAGGTTTTGATTACAAACTGAGATTATGCTTTTGCACAAATATAAACATGCCTTTTTGTGTGTGACTTGTACACGTATTTTGATTCGTAAAAAAAACGCAGCGCCGTTTTATATTAATGGAAAAAAAGTCATATCAACGTATCAATATATTTGCTAATAAAAACATTGATTACAATTTTTGTTGTTGCTTTCTCACAAGTTTATCCTGGTTGCTATAAGCACCCTGTCACGAGACGGAAACCAGGCGCAACCTGGGAGCACGCTAAGCATGTGCTTGTAACTCCTTGCTAGTTCAGGATTGCCAAGTAGTGCGTTGGCAGAGCAGCTCCACACTACTGCGGCGATTTAATCGTGACCTTTGCGACAGCATTTTCACACTGTTAAAAAAAAAAACCCCAGCACAATTCAAAATTGACCTAGAAATATATTTTTATTGTTTTGAAATCCTAAAACTAAACAGTAACCCATTTGAACACAGAGCATGTCTGCTGGGGGAAAAAAACAAACAAACCATGAATATTAACCTAACTGTACAAAATACTCCCAAATAATTTTATTTCTTAAAAAAAAATCATGACCAGGTGCATAGTTTTTCATACGAATTAAAACATTCTTACACGCGTACACAACACTTTCCTTTGCAGACCATAACCAGGTATTGTAATTGCCAGTACTACATTCTTTTCATTAATACAGTATTAGGTTATGAATCCAAAAAAGAAAAACAAAAACTCTGCTCATACTACCCACTGACCGCTGGCAAGAGAGGGCATGTATTGATCATAGAACCTTTCACAGCATGAATTACTTAAATATTACCACTGTACAGTCCGTGTTTATATTAAATTTAAATAGTCTGCTAGTGCAATTACTTCACATATTGCTCACCTCTCTCACCTTTTCTTATGACCTAATGTGCAGAGATTGTTTTGCACCTAAATATTTAAATGGCCTGAAAATGAAGGCATAAATTGTGTTCTTAGTGACAAGCCATGGGACTGCACTGGGCAATAACCACGATCTGTTTAAAGTTGGTCTAAAATAGGTCAAACTATATATTTTTGTACCCTTTCTGCATCTACTCACAACCTATAAAATCTCTCTTAAACTTTACATCACCTATAAAATCCAAACAAACATTCAAGCCAGAAACTGTCGACAATAAATATCTACATCTGAAATGTGCCTATTTTCATACATGTTTAAAAAAAAAAAGTATTGAACTCTGTATAATTGTACATTAAAAATCCCATGATGGAATTGATAAGCGGTAATGCACTTAATCCTGAATTTATCTGAAAACCAACCTTAATGAGTTCTTATATTAAGTAAATTACACATAAGCCGTGAGCGCTTGCACATTAAGTCAGCCTCTTTCATACACGGAGGACATTCGCGATGTGTGAATTTCATGATTGCTGCAAACTATATCAAGATTGGGCCTGGACACAAAATTTTGGTTGATCCAACAAACGTCATATCGTTTCGGATTGCTTCAACAATGACATCATGGAATATTCTTTCACTTATGTCGGTTCGGCACCTTCCTGGCAAAGGTTGCGTCATGGCATTGCGTGATGTCACTTGTCAGCAGGGAGAAACATTAAATGAGCGAAACATACATTGCAGGAAAACGTCTCTGAAACTGTCCTGAACAATGGGAAATTTCCAAACACCTTACTCTATTCCCTCCACCACCAACATTCAGCATCAGACACTGCACAACTTGACTGTCAACATGAAAACAATTTACGTATTAAAGATATATGTAAAAATCGTGCTTTGGCTTATAAAGGCATTGTAGTCAACAACACTGGTGGCTTCAGCTCGGGCTAAACTAAGTCGAGGGTTAAATAAGATGCATGTACAAGCACTTGAATCCCAATCCTTAATCCTCTGGATAGGTTAACAAATAATGCCAGTGGCATGTGCATGCATTACTGAACCAGCACAAATCAGCCAACATATGCATAGATATCTTCAAGGTTAAGTTACCCTCGACTGCGTAAAAAATTGAAGCCAAATTCTCACACCACTGATGCAACTTTCGCTCTACAGTACTTTGGCAGTTGTAACTGTATGCGTGTCATTATAAATCATGAAGAGAAAGAGGGAACAACACGACTAAATTAAGTGTGCTTCTCATAGGACACACAAACAAAATGCTTATAGATTGCATAAATGCTTTGTAGCCTACTGGCAAATGGATGCCTGTTCAATCAAATCTTTTTAAAAATACTTTTTTAAAAATGAGTGTTTCAAGGTTTGCAAGTGACTACATACAAGCCTTAAGTGGGACTAGATCAAGTCTTTAAAAAGATAAATCTCAAAACGTATACAATAGAAGCCTACAAGCCATTTCAGTACTGCCTACTGCAGAGAACTTAGATTCAGACTATAAAAAGCCTCGAGCAAAACCACGAGTTGTCCCATAGTCTAACATACAGCATTGGATTTAACTGTTTTCAGTACGAGGCACATTATCACAATGCAGATCCATATAGCGGCCCTTGATGAAAATTGGTCCCCACTTTTAAAAAAAAGTTAGAAACTCTACATAACGGTCTTTATTCCATGTGCAATCGATATCCAAGGCAATCCAGTGCTCGTTTTGTTTTTTACTTTGCAATGCAAATTAAAGATACAGTTTACATTAATAAAGTGCATTTAAAGACACCACCACCAGAGTAATACCTTATTGCAACGACAGCGGCCACATCCAAAACGCTTAAAACAAATCCGAACATGCACAGTGTCCGGCCAGTCCACACTGTGCGCACGTCAACCCGGTACATTAAATAAAAACGTGTCGTGCATTCCCGCACACCCAAACATAAAGAGGAAAACCAAGCAGACAGCGATTCAAGTTGGAACAGCGTGGGAATATCGCCACCTCGTGGACACATTGTGCACCCGCAAAAGCTGAACGCAGTTCGAGGAATGAAAGTTTCGGCGCGTCGCAGAGGGCTCCGCTCGCGGCAAAACGCAGCATCGCGCCAGTCGGTACGTCTACAAGTGGCACGAGAGATGTCAAGGCGAGCTGCTTATCGAACGTAAATTTGCTCCTGCACATGTGAGTAGTTCATAATCTACAAGGTGGACTTTAAAGTTTTACCGACAGCAACAAGACCGCGTTTACCACAAGTGCCAGTTTAGAGCAGTGAAGATTTTCCAAGCGTGGCTTTGGCAAGGTGACGGAGCATAATTGGCTTTCGTGCCACCTTGCGTTAGACGTCGCGTTGAAGCCGCAGACTTTAATTCAGGATTCTTTCAGTGTCATTTGTGTCACCTGCTGAACACCCGGAGGAGGCGAGGGGAGTTGCCGCTGTAACAAGCTACCTTGTGGAAATGTAGCAATGAAAGAAATCTGTCAGTAGGTCACTAACGCTGCTGAGGGTCATTGTGACTGCATAACTCGCCAGTCATTTCACACGCAGCGGATGTCTCGGCTGTAAAAGAGTTTTAAAAGACAGTGAAAACACAACTCTTGTTTACTGCGTTATCAACGAACAATCCAAATGCAAATTCCTACCCACCACAAAAATAGCCAATGCAAAAAAACCTACACGATATAAGCCAATGTTTGCTTGCTCTCGAGATTCCAGACTTTTCGAGCGCTTTTTTGACGACTAATAACTTAATGAAGGAGAAATGCTGAAGAACTTTTGCGGGGCAGCCATGTTGAGTGTTCCTCTCTCCTTCCCAACATTTCGCTTCCCTCGTCAGAGGCATCGTCATCGCGAAGGACACAGGAGCAACGCTCAACATGGCTATCATACAAGAGCCGCTTATTAAGGGAAATGTTCATACGAGCTGTGAAGACGTACATCAATAATACCAGTTATGCATGAATTATAACTGTGCAAATAACGCGGTTAATGAAATAACCTTATCTTTAAAGCACTCGACAATAAAACGATACTTTGAAGTGTAAAAATTTAGAGGCTTTACCCATTTTCCCTCAATAAGTGTTAAGTTCTTAAAAACACCAAATAGACACTTTTCATAAAGTGTCAAGTTTGCAAAAACCACACACGTCGGTGGTAAATACTGCAAACATACTTTGATGTGTAGCTTTTTGCAAACTCGACACTTTATAAGTGTCTATTTGGTGTTTTAAAAAACGTAAGACTATTGTTGCCAGAAAAATGGGTAAAGCCTCTTCTGTTTTACAACTCTTACTGGCAAAAAAAGTACCCAAAGCATATACTTTGAACTGTTTAATGTAAACAGATTATTCAATTTCCACGCAGTTTAACTTAATGCTAACCGAATAATTTGACATTAAATAATTGTCAAAGGGTGGTCAACTCACAACACGTTTTCTATCGACAAAGCCAGCATTTGTTAGTAATAACTAGTTAAGGTAATGTCACTCAAAACACCGAACAAAACCGCAGCCATACCTGATGAAGCGTTGCCGTCCTCAATGGCCGAGTCGGCGAGAGACTGACCAGTGTGCGCTCGTGCGGCACTTGCGAAATAAGCCACCCACTGGTTCCTCTCTGCGAGCAACCACTGAGCCAGGGCTTGAGTCTCCATCAGCTTGGCCTGTAAAACAGGTCAACTCATGGAGCCACCTTCTTCCTCCAGGTACTGCGTCCTGCAGGACCTTGGTGGCAACGGTCTTCCACAAATCTCTGCTTTTTTGATGTTTAAAGACAACACGTTCATCTACCTCGAGAGACTCTTGACAGAAGTCAATCTCTGTCGTCCACGACCTCTCTTTCCTTCAATTTACCCAGTTATAACCAGATGATCAATTTCATCTTTCCTCAATATACCCGAGAAACTCCCAACTGTCACCTTTTAATGTCATTCAAAACCCTCTATCTACATCCCATTTGTGACAACATTTCTTCAACTGAGGTGTGACTTGGTCAAGATACCTTCAAGGTGCGTCTAAAGAACCCTTTTTAGTTGCTTCAATTCTCTTGTCTATACTTGGTGATATTGTCCAACATTCTGATGCATACGTGGAAACTGGTGCAATGTAACAATCGAGCACTCTTAGTTGTCCCCATAGAAAAGTCATTATTTATCAGTATCTTTTTCATTTTGAAAAAGCTATATTTGGTCATCCCTATCTTCCATTTTATTTCATGATCACATTTACCATGTGATGTTATCCAGCTTCCCACCTAAACATACAACAATAATAATAATAATCTTTTATCACGTAACTCCTCACCTCCAAGCCTTCCTTTTCACTTAACACGAGCTGAAGGTGTTTCTCTTGCTGGTTGAACAGTATTCCAAGCTCGCCTGCAACACAAACAGGTGGTCAGTCTGAAGTGTCTCAACACAAGGCTTCAACCACTGACATCTGTCGCCTATTGATGCCGTACAGCGGGGGGGGTTCTTCAACTGGTGGCTCCCGGCTCACTCACGAGGGCTCCAGGAGCACCCAGCTAAGCGCTAAGGGTCCGCAGACAGCCACCGGCTCGCCTGAGACAGAGATCCAGGTTGGCGACATGAAGGACAAACGAGACAGAGATGGGAGCTGCCAACAAGAGGTGGAGACTGGCAACATCAAAGAGCGATGATGAATTCGAGCCAACAGACGTGGAGACGACAGACGGCTTAGTGGTCACATGTGCCGACTTGACAGTCACGATGCCTTGCCAACGCAACGTCTGTACACGTGACGTAGGACGTGTGACGTGCGATCGTATGTGGCATGTCGGCACGTGCCAACTTTATCGCGTGGCACACCTAAAGCAATGGCTAAAGAGCTCTGTGTTACAGTATATACTTGGGACATAATTAGCATACTTAACTGACGTACACATGAATGAGCACAGAATGCCCACGTTGTAATGTTGTGCAATAAACATGCACAATCCACGTCGTACGAGAATCTGTCCAAGGAGGGGTCTCCTGTATCATCAATAGCAACTCACCAATGCTACTGGCTCCTCCGGGCAGGTTTCTGCACTTGCTTTCAAGCGAATCCAACCGTTCCATAAGCGTGACCCTCTCGTCCATCATGCCCACAAATTTAACCTGCAACAGGAGAAAAAAAATACTTTATTCATCTCATTCTCCTCACTCTGGGAGGAAGCGTGGCGCAGTGGCAACATCCATGCATCACAGAAAGGCCCTGCCCAAGAGCAGTTTGTCTGCCGCCTCAGGCGCCTTTCTGTGTGGCGTTTGTGTGTTATCTCCCCCTTCCCTGCGTGGGTTTCCTCCAGATTCTCTGGTTTCCTGCCGTAACTAAAAATACTCCTTAACTGGCTAATTACATCATAAATTATAGGCTGCAGTGTCAGGCAAATGTTGGCGCTGGCTAGCTGCAGGGCTGCCTTCCTTCTCCCCCACCCCTCTGCAGTTTTCCAAAGTCTCCGAGTAGTTTCATCTTTGAACAAATACCTCCAACATTGAATTAATACATTGTAACATGAAATTATAGTTGTCAGAAATGGGATTCTGGTGTAATGGCTAGCATATGACTTGAAATCCACAGGAAGGCAGCAGTTTGCGCTCCTGTTGAAACAGCACTTGAACCAACGGGTGCAAGTTTAATGAATCTTATCCGTGCCATCTCTATCCACACAGCGATATAAATGGGTACAACTCATAGTCAGTCAAAAAGTCATGCACGGTGGGGTAAAGTGTGAGTACTCCTGCCTCTTGAGATTACTTGCCAATGTACAGACTAATCAGAGACACGTTCTAGTTTGGTTAACCTATATCCACTTAAGTAGTTCACTTAAGAAAATGGTTATGAAATAAGCTAACAAAGCATGGCATATTTTATCCACGTGAAAACATTTTCAATCTGATGCTTGTGCATGCATAATCATTTGCAGACTTTAACTGAAATTTTCGATAACTGCAACAGCGTTTTTTTCAGTGATGCTGTTCAGCAGCTGTCATCGCTCCTTTGTGCAACTGTTAAACTATGTGCAGATTATTCCTGTACACAACATTAAGAAAAAACACTCCCAAAATGTTAACACGTTCTGCGACAAATCAATGACCAATTAAATAACTCTATATAGGAATTTCAACATAGGCCGTCATTTTGATGACTCCTGTTTAATGGTAGATGCTAGTGCTCCCTCTAATTAAGGCCCTTTCCCCAGCAGCGGTGTCAGTCGTGGAATACAGATTATCTTAACTGGCATTGACAAATTGCCATCAACCAATGTGGTCCATTATACAGGAACAATTGTACCATTCACCTGCAACTTCTCCATGTCGGCATATAAGGCCTCGTACACAGACCTCGTCACAAAATTGGCGCTCGATTTTTCAGAAATCAACGCAATATGCTCCATGAGAGCCTTGGCTTTTTCTTCAAGCTTGCCTTCTCTTGTCTAGAACAACAACAAATCGGCAGCAATGTTCGCGACGGTTTTATGAACGTAACGGCGATACGCACATTACATAATTCCATAACCATTCGGCTGTTTTCATAAACATTGCCACCGTGAATGGACCGTGAACAAAAAGCAATGTTTAGATCAAGTTACCAGACAGTCTCACCGATGGAAGTGAAGGGAATGTTTGAAAAGCAATGCGGCTAAGTTCCTTTACACCATCACATGTAAGCAAAGTTATTGTAGGGAGCTTGAAATGTAGGTTGCAATGTTACGCAAGCGTAACCATGCACTAGCCTTACAAGGACGGTGCCATTCGCAAAGTTCACAAAGGTGAAATTATAATATACATAAGCTATTTCAATATCAGCAGGTGATCATAGCTTTTTAAAAAAATATATTGAAGACTTATTCTCTCCACACACCAGCAGACATGAATAAAACCAAAAAAGTGGAAGGAAATAAACACCAACGTAGCTTTCCTTCTCTTACTTAAAACATTTCACCTAGAAAAGCCTTTGATACGGAGCATCTGGTAATGATGTCGGCTTTCACGGCTCAATGCGAGACGATTGCTTTGAAAAGCTGCTCTCTCGGGACAGCTGCGTCAATCGCTCTCTCTCGGGACAGCTGCGTCAATCGCTCTCTCTCTCTATCCATCGCGAGGTTACGCCTCACGTTCGCGGTATCCTCAGGCGCAGTGTGGGTGTTGTCCTGTGTGTCACTCCTATTTATATG
>JAZEWT010000010.1:19577266-19596285 GCA_036362905.1 Mordacia mordax
GGTTAATTGGCTCGCAGACTTAATTGCCCGCAGTGCCCGGTGATGGACTGGCGTCCCATCGTGGGTATATCCCTGCCTTGCGCCCTGTGTCTGCCGGGATAGACACCGGCTCACCGCGACCCTGTACAGGATTAAGCGGTTTCTAGCAATGAGATCGGATGAGAACCCGATCAGTTAATTATGATCGTAAGCCTCATCAAAAACACAATTTTACACAACATCAAAGACAAATCAAAAAAATGTGCAACCCATTACGTTGAACAAGAAATAAAACTTCGGAAATGTCAATATAGTGTAGAGGTTTATTACACGAATTATTTGAAGAAACACCTGCTAATTTCCATAGAAATTCAGCGGCAATGACAAAATTCAAATACGATTGTCGGGGGAATATCGCGGAAGCAAATTCAACACAATTTAAACTGCAATTCTTGAAAAATATGCTATGCTGGAAATGTACATATCAACAGAAGCAAAACAAAATGTCACTCATTGCAAAGTAGTGTGGAATCGCTGAGCAGTTTACATTGGGCGGATCAAACATTATTAAGCATTACAAGAGCAATATGCAGCGGTAAGGCTGGTAATACTGAAGTCGAGGAAAAGTGCCAGGTTGAGTCACTCACACATTAGAGTTGTAAATTATTGTGGTTTTTCGCCTCACTAATTAGAAGCGAAATATTCTAATTAAGGGTGGAATTGGACGGGAATATACGGAAACGCCGGTGCAAATCTTCAAGCGAAAATACTATCAGGCTTTCGTGGTCTTCAATTTGGAAGCTTGTTTTACATCTCAGAAGTTACATAAAAGCAGGAATTGCGTTCAAAATGTTCTGGGGGAAGACTCCTAAACTCCTGCCTTTAAAGTGGACGCGGATCCATCCGGGTGCGTTTTCTTCCAATTCCACCCCTGGCTTTACTAATTAGAAAGCCAATTATACTCTACTGAACTCGGCCAATTATTGTAAACCAATTCTAAGGTACAAAGTAAAATCATTACATGAGCAAAAGTAATATGGCATTGTTTTCTTAAATTTTGTGAACACTGACACCCCACTGACATATAACGGCCCTCCTTCTTCTAACAGGTGATTCAAACGTGTAACTATGATGGCTTAATATCCTACAGAGGAGAGTTTAAGGATTTAATAAATCTATTGACATTGGTGAGGAATATAGTACATCGTTTCCTCTAATAATTTCTCCCAACTATTTTAGTGGGAAATCGGTAAATGGACTGCCTTCTAGTGTCACGTAATCGACTTTTGAGAAAGCATAGCAAATGTAAGAGCACATGTGTGGTTTGGAGGAACCACCGTTACACTCCCACGAATAAAGAACTCGTCTTGTAAATCGCGGGTGCATGTATAGTCATAAAGGAAGAATGGCTGAGGCACGAGCATCTCGACAAACTGAAAGGCAGCCCACCTAATGAACCGACATTGACAATTGATTCAGCCCTACAATCCTCTATAGCTTAAGACGTTATTGACCAATTAAGGAGTGTGAATGGTGAGCACTGCGTTTAATAACAACTACAGTACTTTCTTTAGACCAATGTGACCAAATGCTACACTTGTTTTTACCTGTGTACACATTTACAATCACTGTAGTATTCCTGGCATTAGATCAGGGGTTCCTCAAAGTTTTGCAACCTCAAGGCCCACTTGGGCCTGATCTCTCACGCACCACGGCCTGACCCTCACGGCCTATTGATGGATCGCGACCCACCAGTTGAGAAGAGCAAGTTTTAGACCAAAGGTAAACGGACTGGCGTCTTACTTTGTAGCCAACTGTGATTCTAGAACCAAAGAGGCCGGGACAGCTGTGTCAAGCAGGTACACGCGAGTAATCATGGTGTCGCTTCTAAACACAAACATGACCACGTGCAAGCTCAATTAATCGAGTTGAAGTCAACTACGAAAGGACTGTAGTGACACTTGCCATTTCAATCAGTATCAATTTGTAAAACAAGCGCACCACTTAACCATATTTTTTTTGGTATCCATTGAAACCGTTTAAACAGAGCAAAATACATTGTTATCTATATGCGCAAGAATGAAAGAAATATACGGGAAAATGAAACATTTGCATTAGTGCATTACAGACCGCATTCTGAAAACGGCATTTCTGTATAAAAACAAAACATGTAATTTTAACAGATATGTATATAGAGCTATATACATCAGGAGAATTTACACATAACCACCTAATCCAACCGATTTGTGCAGGCATCCGTGTTGGGTAAGGATATTATTTCAACAAACTATTACTCTCAAACATTTGTCAATTAACGTCATAGAATACTTGTCACAGATGTTACACTCCACTAGATGTCACAAGATAGCATCTCTGCCTGTCAAACATTATCCGATTCCTGTAAAAAGCAGGAGATTAAAATATGGTTCTGTTGCACAGATTTTGTAAACGACATTAAAAGAGTTTGAGTCTAATCTCTAGTAGCTGCAGTACGTTCGTAACAGGTTAAAGACAACAAGGTGATTAAAAATGAAGCGTTAACCAGACAACAGTGACACGATCTTGATTGCATTACACAATTATATATAATACTGTATACAGATATTTAATTTGGCAATTAAGCTTCAATGTAAATTTTGAGATGAAAGTAAACATTTAAATTTAAATAAAACCACGACTGGAATTACAAGAATGTAAGATGACTGCGGTAGGGATTTTGGTTGAAGTCACGCTGTACAGTAATACGTTACGTTAACTGTAAGACGTTGCTTGTGAGCAAATATACAAATTATCTTAAATTGCTTTGACCACAAAGTATAAATTGCTTTCAACAGGCAGAGATAAACCATTCGAATGGTTGACGACTCTTACCTTTCGAATATACTACTGCACAGTGCAGGGTCTCACACCCAAAGTGTGCTCGACACATTTACTTACGGAATGAGTTAAATTGCCAAAACCTGACCAAAGGCATTAAACTCTGTCATGGAATTGTTATGATGTGAATTAAGCATACATGGCACATTTGTGGCACAGCCTGTCACAGGCCTGGCAGGTGAATATCCGTATAAGGTCACCTCTCGTCTGGGTGTGTGACCCAGTCGGCCCAGAAATCGCCATCTCTGTCCAAGTGGCAGGAATTGATTCCTACCGAGACCTGGTACAGATCTTACCATGGTGAGCTCTATCACAGTGTATCGTGCACAGCTTCTACAGGCCAGGGCTGACTTCAGAACCAGGTGTGAATTTGGTCTGAACTTAGCAGCAACCGCATTCTTTAAAACATTCCACGACAGCCACTCCTACAGCTGGCACCGTAGAGAGAGACTGATGGGAAATCTGCAAACGAATGCAGACGTGTAAACCGCACGATTGGTAAATGAAGAAGGGGGCTGTTGCCAAAAAATCCCCCTCAATAACCACTGCTGACAATGAACGTATGACAGCTAATAGTTACATGTTTTACTATTCTCACTATATTTCACCAGAGGGCAGTGTTGGAATTGTCATTCCAAGCTACGACACAGTACCGTACTTGTTTTACAACAGTACATGCGAAATATAATGCAATCTATATCATTTGAATGTAATGTTGGCATTAAATACACTTGAACAACAAGCCCGTTCAACGAATTTATGCCTTAAAAACTCATAACACAGCTGAGTTACAAGCCTTCTCAATTAATTCTGTGCCGTCAAACATATTAGTTAAGTCAATGATTTCCTAAAAATATCTTATATTCGTTTTCAATTCGTAGAAACAAACCTACTCGCAAATTCAAAACAAGTGCAAAGGGTCGTAAGAGACCACAAACACCAAGTCTACACTCGACGCGCACACCTGCACTTTCACCTTCAACAACCTCACCCATCCACTCCCCTATTCCCGACGGGACACTACGGCGTTCGTGCGCGCGAGTGCATTCAAGTCGACATCCTCTCGATTCCATCGACGCATCACGTACGGCGTCGGCTTTTCATCGACGCGTTTCCGCACGCAGCCACGGCCCGAGCGGCCCGCGATCGTTTTCGTCCGCGGCGGAGGATTCGCCGTCGCCTCCGCGACGAAACGCGACGCCGAGACGCCGATGAGGCTGGAAGGGCCTCGTCGCGCGGCGGCGTTCTTGCGCCGATGGCGGCGTTCCTTCCCGCCCCGATCGGCAGCGCTACAGCGCGGCCCTGTTGAGCCGCTGAGTTAGGGACCCCTTCGATTTGAGGTTGGGCAGCGACGAGCTGGACTGGCTGCGGGACGGCGGCGGTGGCGGCGCCGCCGCCGCCGCAGCAGCCGCCGCCGCCGCCGCCGGACTGGCCGACTGCGGAGAGCCCTTCTTGCGCAGCACGAAGTCGAAGTTGGCGGAGGTGCTCATGGCGTAGAATACGTTGGCGCGGTCGGGCATCACGAGCTCTGCCGCAGCGAGAGGGGGCACGCGGTGCACGTCGAGAACGGATCTGAGTTAATGACCCGTGCGATCGTTCCACCACCGAAAAAAATTCTGGAACTTTCATTATGAGTCCCTGTATATCGGGTCAGGGCAGGGGGGCAGGACCTATCACAGCAGACACAGCGCGTAAGGCAGGGCTATAGCCATAATGGGACGCCAGACCAGCGCAGGACACCGGAGGCAGTTTAGTCAGGACATTTAACCTAGGCAAGCGTGTCTTTTGACTGTGGTGGGGAAAAGCAGAGTACCCGGTGAAAACCCACGTGGACACGGAGAGAAAACGCAAACTCCACATAGAAAGGCAACTGAGCCAGGAGTCGAACTCGGGCACCGTTTTGCTATGAGGCATCGCCACTACTCTCTGCGCCACCGCGCCATATTGACTCAGCACGTTTTCTAAGTCGATACTTATACAGACAGCCGCCAAGTTGGCACGGCGCTCACCTCTCTCGCTCGAGATGACTTGCACCAGCTGGTAGTCCTCGGCTCGCTCCGTCTCCAGGTTGTACTTGACCATCGCCTTGCCGATTACGCTGGACGTCTTGTCTTGGCTGGTGAGCTGCTCGAGCAAAGCGCCGTCGGGGAGGGAAGCAAGACATTGTTAGAGGTGAGACAGACCTTGATTGATTCTCCAGAGCACAATGCGATTATGACGACTGACCTCTACAGCCGCTCGCGCCTGCCTAGACCAGATCTGCACTGACCTTCGCTATCTGAAGCACTGCTTGTGGCTGTCTTCCAATGTGAGACCAGGAAATTATCAATGACCTGATTGATGTATGCCTAGTCCTATTATATATATAGATAAAATGAATGAAGCAGTTTTAAGTATATACAGTGGTAGCAATGGCTTGAGAAAACAAACCTGCAAAGGCATTTCATGAATGTATGCTTGATAATCTCATCTCATCTCATTGTCTGAAACCGCTTCGTCCTATACAGGGTCACGATGAAGCCAGAGCCTATCCCGGCAGACACAGGGCGCAAGGCAAGGGTATACCGACGATGGGACGCCAGTCCATCGCCGGGCACTGCGGGGCAATTTAGCCTGCGAGCCAATCAACCTATGCAGCAGCATGCTTTTGGACTGTGGGAGGAAACCGGAGTACCCGGCGAAAACCCACGCGGACATGGGGAGAGCATGCAAACTCCACACAGAAAAGCACCCGAGCCGAGATTCGAACCCGGGACCTTCTTGCTGTGAGGCGACAGCGCTAACCACTGGGCCACCGCGCCACCCTGCTTGATAATAAAGATGTATTATTCGTGATGAAGTGTTTTTTTGGTGGTTAGACTGCAAGAGAGTAAGTGTCATGAACCCAGATCCACAGGTAATCGTTACGGCTTTTGTCATGTGAACAAAACGCGTCATTATTACGACTACTACTACTATGACAAGTGTGTTTAGGCCGCATGCTGAGGACATTTTCAGCAGAGCACAATGTCCTGCTACCATAATTCTCACACCTCTGGGTTGACCGCACCGTCAGTCGCTTCCCAAACCTTTCCCGATCGCCATCTCTCATACGGGAGTCCCATCAAGCTGCTCACCTCGTCCAACCAACCGAGCCATTTCCTTCCTCCCAAAAAAATATTTGCGACCGCGAAAAGGGCATGGCCCGGTAATTCCCGCGCCACGGCGTCGCCCGCACCCACCAGCACGCTCTTGTAGAGGTTCCCGTCGCTGGGCGACTGCAGGACGACGCGGATGATGCAGGAGTCGTCCGACTGCCGGTTGTAGACGGGGCGGGCGACGGCCGAGCAGCAGGAGACGGAGCGCTGATGCGTCTTGTTGAACGCGCTCCTGCGGGAAGGAACGCGGCGCGGGGCACGTCACGACTCGCCGTGTCTCGTCACGGCTCGTCACGGCTCGTCACGGCTCGTCACGGCTCGTCACGGCTCGTCACGGCTCGTCACGGCTCGTCACGACTCACACCGCCTTCTCGGCGAGCGCGGGTGCCGGGGACAACGACCGCATGTTAGTGCGGGAGGGTGCGGGACGAGGGTTGAGTTCGGTCACATCTCCATTCAACGGACTTTGAACGCAACGGGCGATTTCGGCTACTTCAGAAACAGCGGTTTGCACTGGAAGTAATGAAAATTATATTTATCTATTTTAGTTTTTTTTATTGCGGCAATTGGATGCATGTATCACCCTGTTTAATGGTGTTCATAATACATTGGCCGTTATAAGATACGGTCGTTACCCCGCGTATAAGATCGACATATAAATATCCAAATTTAAAGGACTTTCGGACACGCTTTCCCGCCTGTAGGCTCATTAACTTGAGGTTATCGTGTATTGATTTAATAATAACACAATTTATAGCCCACACAGGAATCCTGCTGCCGCTTTGCACGAGGAGCAGAATCAGAGGCAGATATCCTTAATTATGCGCTCGGTGTAGGAGATGAAGGTGCAGCCGGGCATCTCCGTGCTCACACCAGGTCCACGATGCCCTCTCGGGCCTGGCCGCCACGGACCACTAGGCCGCGCTCACGGCCCAACGGTGCTTTACGATCCATCAGCTGGGAATGGCGGTGCTCGAGGGGCCTCCACGACGGCAAGACATCTTGGAAGAGGGTGAGGCTGCCTATGCTGTACCGCACCACACTTGCTTGCCCTGCCGATCGACTTAGCGGCAGCGCACCCATCTATTCTGCTGAGCGGCAGGGGCTATTTAAGAGACCTGTCCACGCGCACGCAGTGTAATCGACAGCACCGTCGTCGGGCGGCAGGGTGGCGCGGTGGAAACATCTGCGTCAGACAGACAGAAAGTCCTGCTCGAGGCGATTCGATTCCCGCCTCGGGCACCTTTCTGCGTGGAGTGTTGTGTGTTCTCTCTCTCCCAGTTCTGCGTGGGTTTCCTCCGGGCTCTCCGGTTGCCTCCCACATCTAAAATAAATACTCATTAATTAGCCGGTAACATATGTAATGCAGTGACAGGTAAATGTTCGCACCGGCTGCATGCATGGCTGCCTTCCCCTCGCCTCTCTGTGGCTTCCTCACTACACTTCCATAATGATGTGAGTGGCCCTGGATAAGGCCATCTGCTAAATAATAACTATTAATAATAAGAACTCCATTTATAGAGCGCTTTTCACCCAAGGGTCACAAAGCGTTGCGCAGAGTTGCGGAGAAAACAGCTTGTTAATCTCATCTCATTATCTGAAACCGCTTAATCCTATATTGGGTCACGGTGAGCCGGAGCCTATCCTGGAAACACAGGGCGCAAGGCAGGGATACACCCGACGACGGGACGCCAGTCCATCGCCGGGCATTGCGGGACAATTTTAGTCTGCGAGCCAATCAACCTATCCAGGAGCATGCTTTTTGGACTGTGGGAGGAAACCGGAGTACCCGGCGAAAACCCACGCGGACACGGGGAGAGCATGCAAACTCCACACAGAAAGGCACCCGAGCCAAGAGATTCGAACCCGGGACCTTCTTGCTGTGAGGCGTCAGCGCTAACCACTGGGCCACCGCGCCGCCCTCGTATCAATTCGAGAGAATTAAAAAACCTCTTACGCCACGACTCGCCACGGCCAACACCTCCACAAGACCCCGCCGTTACCGTTGACTGTGCAGCCGGAACGAGGACCTGGGCGACGACGCCGACGAGGACGACGAGGACGACGAACAGGAGACGCCCGATCCGGCGAAGACGCCCGAGGAGACGTCGGCCGAGTGGAGGGAGGCGAGCGACGAGCTCGTTGACAGCTGCGCGAGTCACAAACGAGCGTTTTGTTTACACCGGGCGCCGGGCACGGGAACGGCGCTGAGCTCAATGGCCCGCGCACCGTCTGGCAGCACATCAAGCGCCGCACTTGCCTGGGCACGAGGGCTCAAGGGTGCGTCGCTCACGCACGGGCGGGCGGCGTATTCATGCAGCCGTTCGTTATTTAAATAATAAAAATGCTACGACTAATAATAAAATAGAGAACATTTGGTGAAGGTAGGGAGGGATAATAACCATCAATCAAACGTCACTCCTCGCCCAAGTCCACAAGATAATTTCCACACCGCCCGGATTGTCTCGGGTTATCCACGTGACTCACGCATCTCTATTCACCTCCATCCGACATCTAAGCCGGAGTAATTTTTATTGAACGGCTGAGAAAAACTCGATCCCTTCTTCCCTACGCTGTCTGCGCTTTTCTTCCTTGCGTTACACGGCACAAAACAAAGAGTTTCAAAAAAAATACGTGGAATGCAATTTATTCATTTAAGGCAAGTCGTGAGACATTGCACGGCCTAGACATGAATTGTCCCACTGCAGGGCCTTGGGGCATGGTGACGGCACCCGTAGGTCTTCATTCAGCCATACACAGCTCCGAGCTGCTGATGATGGGAATTTCTCTCGAGGGATGATACTCCGGGATCGCCGTGTCGAGCGATCCCCCCCCCTTCACGATGGGTCATCTCCCACGTCGGAGACACCATCAGGCACCGTCAAGGTGGCTGATTTCCACTTAATTTGTCTCGTGTGACCGACCACTGGGCGAGTCTTGATTTCAGCGGCGGCGGCGGCGGTGCATGTGAGTGAACTGCAGCGGTGGAGGTGTTAGTCGTGGCAGCGGTTGAGGTGGTTAGTGGCCGCGGTGGTAGACGGTGGTGGCGCTGGTGCCCGCACCTCCTTGTGGCAGCCGTCGGGCGCGTCACTCGGCGTGCCCGCGTCGTCAACCTCCGAGGCGCTCGACGCCACGCTCAGGCAGTCGGCACGCTCGCCGCCGCCGCCGCCGCCGGCACCGCAATTCGCCGCGGCGTCTCCTGGGCGGGCGCTCGCGCCGCAGCTCTCGCCGCCCGCGGCGCCCGCGCAGCCCGCGGCGCCACCCTCGGGGGACTCCCCCAGTGCGGCCACCTCCCCCCCGTTGGGCGTCCTGGCTTGGGGGCTGCCTGGCGTCACATCCACCCCGATGAAGAGGCTGCGTGCGGGATACAGATCGATCGACAAATCATTCATTTCATTGTCAACACCCGCTTAATCCTGTACAGGGTCGCGGGAGGCCGGAGCCTATCCCTGCAGACAGAAGGCGCGGGGCAATACCCATGATGTGACGCCAGTACATCGCAGGGCGCACTTTTTGGATCAATTTACTCAGCTTGTGGGAGGAAAGCAGACAAGTGGATTGGTGGACATGAGTGGCGTTGTTTTAACTCACATCAGTACGAACGTCATACTGACGTGGGTTTCCACGGCTCAATGCGTGATGATTGCTTCGAAAAGCTGCTCTCTCGGGACGGGTGCTGAAGATGCCTCGGACGTGTGAGGTATTGCTGTGGGTTTTCATGGCTCGCCGCTAGAGACTTGCTCTTAGGAACTGCTCTTTCGGGATAGCCGTGCGGAGCATCCCTTCTCGCTCATTTGCGACGCTTCGCTCCCCAAATCCGAAGCCTAACGCCTCAGTATCTGTGCGTCTAGTCCAGGGATCGTGCGTGGAATTTACGCGCGTTAGAAAATGCGCCATTGTTATTATTGTTGGGAAGGACAATGGAGGAAGGATCAACACAGCTGTCCCAAAAGAGCAGCTCCTGATAGACAGCTTCACCTATATCAGCACATCTTCACTGCTGTTAACCGCTGTGCCTCTACGCGCATGTAAATTTGGCTGTTCTTTTGGACAATGATTTTGTGGTACAGCATCGACGTCATCGCCATTGCGTCATTTTAATAATAAATGATAATATAAAATGTATTACCACGGGGTAATTAATTTCATGAACAAAACAAAAAACGCTATCCACCACATAAAAGAGAAAAGCCCTGGTTCAGATGTCAGCTGTGTTGCAGGAATCCTGCATTTGGACCTTGCAAGCTCACTGGGTACTTTCTGTTGTAATAATAAACATTTATCAACAGCTATCCATCTACATTTACCTATAACCCTGATGAGGGTGACACTGAATGTGGATGAAGGTCAGCGTGGTTTGTCTTATTTAGTAAACAAAAATTGCTTCACGAAAGGATTTTGTTTAGTCACACAATACGACTGATTACTTGCAGTAAGGCAAATAGTATGCGTTTGATAAACAACTAAAAGACAAGAGCGGACTATATTTCGTTACATCCGCGCAGTTTCGCCTGCTCAGCACGACTACAAACAGCGCGCACGGAAAACAAAAAAACAAAGGCCCCGTCGCCCCGCAGCCATTGGGCAGCTGCAGATGAACTGCTCGCAAATCACGCGGCCGCGACACTCACAGGCTCAGCCGCTTGACGACGCTTTTCCTTTGCCTGGGCGACGTCGGGCTGACTTCCGTCGGAGGCTCGATCTCGCACGACAGCGCATAGCTGGGAGCGGCAGCGGCAGCAGCAGCAGCAGCAGCAGACGCGCGCACGCAGCCAAGGGGTTACGTTTCTGTACAGAGACCGCGGGCATAACTTGAAGTGTGGGAAACGCGACGATGTTCTTGGGTTTAGCGGGGGAGATAAAGGCGAGGCGTGGCACGGAGCCACTCAGCCCTAGGGGGACAGCCCTCTCCCTCTCTCTCGCTCTTGTCTCATCCTTGAACTTGCCAGAAGCCGTTTGTGGTGGCTGACGCCCAATGTCACACGCTAGCCCTGGCATCGTCTGCAAGCTGGGGTAATGAGGCCACGGCAGAAGCCGCCCGCCACTTATGAATGCGCCCATCCCTCGGAACGAGGTTGAAATGAAGAAAAATCCATTTGCCGCAGCGGTCGGGAGGCCTGGAAGTGGATAAAAGTCTCGCACGCAACGCGAGTGGCCGTTGACCGCGGACTAGGCCTAGCCAACAAGTGCTCTTCAAGATGGGTGTTGGGCAAAAGCACCGTTGTCAGCTTGAGAAGAATATAACAGACAAGGTAATTCCCATGCAGCAAATGGTACAATTGTGACCACGCACTCAGTCCTTAAAGGATGCCTCGCAGGTCACACGGCACAATCGTACCACACATGTATGGCTCATCAATTGTGGTTTAGAAAGCCAAGATTAGACATCATGGCCATGCAATTTTAGGGAACGGCGGGACAATGAAATAAGAGTATATTGGTTTCAACCACTTTAGGAATCATCTATATGGTGTATCCATCATTTATTCTCTGGTGGATGTATCTGGGCACGCCAACCGGAATCACTCATCACTGCGAGGATTGTCTGGCTCTGCTTATAGGCGAAATTCAACTGATTCCAATACTTTTCATAAAACACAGAAGAAGAAGAAGAAAACGCATTAGAGCGGAGAGACAATGCGTGTGTGCAAGGCCTCGCTATCCAAAGCGGTTTCTCATCATCGTTCAACGCTAGGAACGGCCGAGTGTCTGCTCGCTCGTCAATGTCTCAAGGCCCCGGCGACTATCACCGGGCGATTGTGCGCCACCGCTGCCACAGAGGATCAATGAACCGCATCGGAATAATCGCCCACCAATTCGCTCACGCAAGCACAAGGCCACCTTGTGAACGAAGCGTACAGAACATGGCTTACAAGCAAGCTGCGAAGTAACAACGGCGCGGTAATTCAACATGAAAGAACGCAGTGCTCGCTCCGGTTCGTGCGTGCGCGCGCCCGCACGCACCTTTCCTCGTCGCTCAGTTTTTCTTGCTGGCTGAACCAGTCGAGAAATTTTCCTTCGGGGCTCAAAGAGTAGTTGTTACAAGCCAGCTGCAGTAACCGGATCTGTGCAATGACTTCAAACTCCTGCAATGAAGAAGGGGAAAATTTTAATTACATTAAAGTCTGCTGGGCTCGGCGGTTAGCAACCCAACAAACAATGTCTCGGCTGACGCTTGCGAGTACACTTTCACAACATTTAAGGTGTGTGTCCATGAAAGGCCATTGCACTGATGTAGGTTTTCACAGCTCGATGCATGAGAATTGCTCGCGAGATGCTCGTTCGGGACGGCCACGTCGAGCGTCCCCCTTCTCCTTATGGTGCCTCCAACGCGGAAGGTGAAACGTCGCGAAAAAGATTCGACGGGAGCACTCGACGCGGCTGCTCAGAACGCGCGGCTCTCGAGGCCTTTGTCTTTTCACTGCTGAATCAGAGGCTGCCCACGCTATGCGGGTCATGTGGGATATTTGACCATGCAGGAAGTGCAGTGCATCAATATACTTTGCTGCACTCTACCCTGCTGCTAACAATGTAGTAGCCTCTGCACAGGCGGTCAGTGCATGGCAGTCACCCATTATAAGCATTATCCAGATCCCTTTCCTGCTTCGCTTGTGAGACCTGATCTGATCAGCTGCACGCTGGCTGATTTGCAATGGCGGGGTTGAACATAGACCGCTCAGCAACACGAAACACTGACCAATTTGTAATTTGAAATGCTCACCTTTCTCCTCTTCTCAAAGTTAATCAGGCCACCCTGTTAAAAAAAAATATATAATAATAAACGTCATAAAATGTAAAAAAAACGTTCTGCAGTTTCACTTTTAATTAAAACAATATTTATATTTCCTATCCGTGGCGCCAATCTGGTTGTAAGGCGACAGGCGAGTAGTTTGCTTTCTGTGCCAGACGAAGGAAAGTCTGCTTTTTTGTACCTCCACGTGGTCTGGCAGGGCAGTGTCCAGCATCGTGAGATCCGTCAGAAACGTTCCCAAGTATGGAATGGTTCCCTGCATGAGGCCCTACAGCCAAAAGAACAACAACAAATTAAATCATCCGTCCTCCTGGCATTGGTGCCGTTCCCGTAATGCACAAAGTCTTCCATACTTCACAGGCGACAGTATTTTGCGATTGTTTTAAAACAGAAGAGAGGGATGTTACTTTTCGTCTCATTCCAGCGCAATAATTTGCGCGCAATCTTCACATTTGCACCGTGACACTAGCCACGCAAACATCACGTGATCTTTCACAACCACTTGATGCGTACGGCGCATTATCTGGGTTTTTTTTTTACTTTAAACGGCCGCAGCCTTAACCAGGCTGGCCGCCGGGGCCGAACCGCGAAGCCTCTCCGGCAATCGGCAAATGAACTGCCGCTTGGTGCACGTCGCCAACAGCACGCGGCGACGTCGTGCTCGGGACACCGGGCCGGTCCGAAGGTCTCCGGCGCCTCCGCGGTCAGTATCGCCACCTTCGCCTCGGCGCGCGCTCGGCAGGGATGGCGGCTCGGCGGCGCCGAGCGCACACTGCCGCATCGTGGGATAACCGCAGCGCTCCGCGGAACCCCGCCGCCCCGTCGGGGGCGGAGAAGGGGGGTGAGTGATCGTGCGGGGGTGTCGCCCGAACCAGTTTCTCTCTCACCGGTTCCTTCGGCGTCTGCGGTCGCTTGAACACCCGCTTCTGGTTTTCTTTGCCATTGGAATCCAGGATGGCGAATTTCGACGTACCCTCCTGGATTGTTTGAGGGAATGTCGGGCACACATACAATCGGGCAGAGAAAGGATCATGAACGGAACATCACCGTGGGAAGTTTGTTGCGCTGATAGCACTCCTCAGACTTACTGGATTATTGACAGAGAAACACATATGTAGCGTATGAAAAATCATAACGACTTTACTAATAAGATTTGCATTTCTAAGCTTCTTTCACCAAATGGTTATAAGGCACTGAAAAAAATGAATCATTGAATCGTAGTTGCCCTATAATATGTTGTGTACGGCATAAATTTTTATACAAGCTTTGAAAGGTTTATGTTTCTGAGGGAATGTTTCGTTGATATTTTTAAAAGATGTCTTCAAACCTTCATGAGGAGTTCTCGGCTAGTCAAGTGGTTGTTTTCATCAGAAAATATCTCCGACAGCTCCGCAAACAGCACGATCTTCTCTCTGCGAATGTAAACATGAGAACATGTTGACGACTCCTTCGAAAAGCTGCTCTCTCGGGACAGCCGTGTCGATCGCTCCCTCTATCTTCCCATCGCGACACATTTCGCCTCACACGTTGGGAGGCATCCTCAGGCGCAGTGCGCGCGTATCGTGTGTGACTCCTATTTACATATAGGTGCTATGTATGTGTTAAGTCTCCTCTGTGGAGTTGCTATATTCCATGGTGGGCAAGCAACGTTGCTTGAACGTCGTTAACACGACCACAACAGCCTCCTGTCAGTAACAAACTGAACATCGAGGTTAACAACTAAGCTGGCCTCGTTCCTCATAACCTGCACAAGGATTTTCAGATCGCCTACTAGGTGGGTAAAGAGAGGGCGCGTATAATCGATACACAGTCTGCGGACTTTATGGAACATAGACTTTATTTTCTTTTTTTTTTACAATTAGATTTGCCGATTTTAAAAGTGGCAGAAATAAGGTAGAAAAAAATGGCCTAAAAAACAACAAAAATAATGGTGCCTTTGACGCAAAACGGAATACGTTCTGGAGTAAGGTTAGAGTAATCCCACCGAATTACGATGATTCCCGGTACCTCCGGAGAGGGAGAAACAATCAAAACAATAATAATTGGATTTAGAGAGTGCCTTTCACCCGAGGGTCACAAAGCGCTGCACATAGCTGCGGAGAGAACGGCGCGTCAACAACGACGACGTAAGGACGTAAAACCAGCACAATAACGTTACATCATGACAACAGCAACGTTATGTTTGCGTATATATATATTTTATACAGTTGTGCAATTGCGGGAGTGTGCAGATGTACGGCTGCGATGCCTCAATCGAGATGGGCTTTGTTTCCGTACCGTGACACGCAGCACCACGTCTTCTTTAGCCGATGAATTGGGTTCGTCTGAAGTGCAGAGAGAATGGCTCGCAGAGAAGAGAAATTTTTCAGCATCCGGCATTCCTGCAAGGGTGAAATTCAAGCGGCGTCAGAGACAATTTCCTGGCCAGCGGCGCAGCTGAAGGTGACAGAATTGGCCGCTCTGATGACCGTGATGATGACTTTCATAATAACGCAATGTCCTGAGCATGGCGCGTCGGCATTGTCAGTGAGTGGTGAGGTCAAGTGGATCGTGTTTGTCCCTTAGCGGCAAAGCTTCACGGTTCGAGTCCAGCAGCCGTTCTGGTTAATACCGTGACCGTATTAACAGAACGCTGGGCTGCAGTGAGTAGCGCTGTCGTCTCACAGCAAGAAGGACCTGAGTTCGGTTCCTGGCTCGGGTGCCTTTCTGTGTGGCGTTTGCGTGTTCTCTCTCCCCGTGTCCGTGTGGGTTTTTGCCACCACCCAAAGACAAGTTGTTGCCTAGGCTAATTGCCTGCTGAGTAAATTGCCCCAAAAAAGGCCCTGCGAATTACTGGTGTCACATCTTGGGAATAGCGCTGCCTTGCACCTTATATCTGCCAGGATAGACTCCGGCCTCCCGTGACCCTGTTCAGGATTAAGCGGACACAGATACTGACCGACTGACTGATATTACAAAAAAACATGCTGTAACGGTGGATATTAATGATTCGGTGACATTATTTGAAGAGGAGATGGCTCACAATTTCTTGCGTCAGGGCCTAAAGTACCAAATTTTAATATTACACTCAAATTGCCTATTTGGGTGAAGCCACAAAGCAATACTATGCTGTGAAACTACTGCAGGCGAATTCTGTGAAACACAACATCTTCATGATATCCATCTGAAATAAGAATGATGCAATTGATGAATTCCATTTTTTGGGTTAGGTCACGTTAAAAATATTTTTTATGTTTTACGTTGCATTTTTTGGGTTAGGTCACGTAAAAACATAAAAATATATTTTCATTCAGATTCGCTGTGTAGTATCGTTAACATTGGTCACAAAAGCCTTCGAAGTAGATTTAAATAACGATGCAATTACTCGACAAACCAATTTCAGTTTCTCCTTTTAAAATCACAATCACAATGTACTCACGTCGGTTTTCACAGCTCAATGAATGTGAATTGTTTCCAAAAAGCTAATCTTTTAGGATAACCGTGTCGCGCGTTCCCTCACAATAATTGGCCATGACATTACCGGGCACCCATCGACCATTTCCGAACTGGGCTGGAACATTGTGTCTACAACTTGCACCTTTGGAGTCTTCGGGACCTCGACAAATGTCAATTTGGACAAATACCAACACTGTCCCGTATCGCTCACCTGAGCCCCATTAACTCTGCTCCATCGTGACCTTCAAGCTGTCACCGCTGCTGACGACACAGCCTTAAGATTAACGGTACTACACAGCGAATCTACATGTGCAAAATAAATAAAACTCACCCTTTCTTAGACACTGACAGGGAGAGACCAGAAACCCTCGACATGGCCATCCTGAAAAGAGCATCCCTTAAAAAGCAATTCTCACTGACAAAAACGGCCGGATCTATTTTTGACCTACGCAGTGTGACGCACGTGCCTCCAATGTAGACAGTAAGCAACAGCACATATGGCTTGCCTTGGAGGCAAATGCGTATCCCTGACAAGCCACTGAGCCCTGGGGGAAAAGCCATTGTGTTTAAAGCGATTCGGTTGTTAGAGCTTTTCCGAGAATCCAAACGGCGTACGAGCACCACTTGACGACTATCAACCATCACAACCCCCGGTCGTCTGCTCTGCAGGGTGGTCCAGATGTCCCGTGACCCCCATTTACTTCTCTAAAAAATAATTCCAGGCTCGAGTGCCGCCTTTCTGTGTGGAGGTTGGGTGATTTTTCTCTCTCTCTTTCTCCACGTGTCCGCGTGGATGATCACCGGGGACTCCGGTTTCCTCCCACAGTCCAAAGACATGCTGCCTAGGTTAATTGGCCTGCTGACTAAATTGCCCCCGGTATCCTGTGATGGACTGGCGTCCCACTCGGGGTACAGCCCAATTCATCTACTAACTTGCTTACTCCTCGCGCTGGACAACTGTAAGAGCTACATAACTCAACGGTTTATTCCAGCTTGAATAAAAACTCGCTGACGAATGTAAGTAATGGTGATTGCTTCGAAAAGCTGCTCTCTCGGGACAGCCGCGTCGATCGCTTCCTCTCTCCACCTCGCGACGTTTCGCCTCGCACGTTAGACGCATCCTCAGGCGCCAGCGTCCCTTTGGCCAAAGGCGAAAGTAAGTCGGTACGGTCTGCTATAACGTACTGGAAAAAATATGCCAAAGCATTCAGGAGATCTCATCTCATCTCATTATCTGAAACCGCTTAATCCTATATAGGGTTACGGTGAGCCGGAGCCTATCCCGGAAACACAGGGCGTAAGGCAGGAATACACCCGACGACGGGACGCCAGTCCATCGCCGGGCAGCATTCAGGAGATTAGACATGGAAATCTACAGCCCGGCTGTAAACCGTGCTGGCAACCGATCGGAGTAACCGTTACCCCTGCTCCAAGCCGCATCTCACGACTCCAGCGGCAGTCACTCCTGCGCTCGACGGTGGAAGCGACAGCGCCGCAACCGCAGGCCGGGCGAATGCGGCGGCGGCGGCAGCGGCGGCTGCTGCGAGGGGGCTCTGCCGGGGGGGGCGGGGGGGAGGGGGTGACGCGTCGCTCACCTGCGCGACGCCGACCCAGTGCTCGATGACGCGCGCCCTCTGCGCGGCGGCGTGGCGCGCGCCCGTCCCCGGCGCGCCGTGCCCCGCGGGGTGCGGCGCGTGTGCGCCGGCGCAGCGCAGCACGGTGCACACGACGCACGCCGCGACGGCGTTGAACTGCGCGATGGTGGCGCGCACCGACGGCGCCAGGTGGAGGTTCTCCTTGCGGCCGCGGCGCGACCACACGCAGCCCAGGCAGTGGTGCGGCGCCACCTTCTTGAAGAGCTCCTGAAACGCGGTCAGGTTTCAGAACGAGCGCTGCCGTATAACGATCGTGTAATGATCGCGTAATGATATAATAATGCTAGTACACCTTGCAACGCATGCAAATCCCACGCCCGGTTGTGGGCGTGGGATCGGCCCGGTGAGCTGGTGCCAATATATTATCTCGCCCGATGAATGAGAATTTTTTTTTCACTTGTGGGAGGAAAGGACAGGAAAGCGGCGCAGAGCAAGGGTCGATCACACAAAGTCCACACGGGAAGACGCCTGAGGCGACAAATCGAACCGCCTCGGTTAGGCCTTTCGTTCCGTGAGGAGGCGCATCTGTCCGCACTGCACCGCCTTGGCACATTCATAAGGTGCCTCCAATCCCCACAAATCGCCCCTCCCCCTCTCCCCCCCCCCGTGTGTGCGCGGGCTTCCTCCCTCTGGAGCGGTGGGGAGCGGCGGCACAGCGGTTGGCGCGCTGGGATACAAACCTGGCAAACCCATTTCGAATCCCGCTCACGGCCAACACCAGTGACGATTTTCTGGACCGGTCCCGGGCCTCCCCTAGGTCGACTCAGCCTCAAATGAGTACCCAGTGCAATGTGAAAATATTGCCACCAGGGAGACAAAGGTGGCCGGGCGTGGTGTTCGTCACCCACCCCTCGTGTGCCGTGTTGACCTTCATAGGTGCTGGCTAACGGCACTTGACCCTACAGTCTGTTTCGGCTCTATGGGGGGGGGGGTCTTAGTTCCCCTCTGGAGGCGGCACGAGGGCAAGGCGAGCGACTCACGGCGTCGCGGTAGGTGAGCTGCTGCGCCACGGCGTGGGCCGGGAACGCGAGCAGGTCGGGCTTCTCCTCGGCCGCGTCCGCTCCTCCCGCGACCCCTCGCGAGTCCACCTCGTCCTCGCCGGGGCTCGACGGAGACTCCCCCGGCGCGTGAGTCTGCGCCGCCGCCGCCGCCGCCGCCGCCGCCGGAGCTGCGAGCGGGAATCGT
>JAZEWT010000010.1:19621436-19634477 GCA_036362905.1 Mordacia mordax
TGGCTGGGTGGTTGGGGTGGGTGGCTGGGTGGTTGGGGTGGGTGGCTGCGTGGTTGGGGTGGGTGGCTGGGTGGTTGGGGGAGGGGTGGCTCAGCGGTTAGCACGCTGGACTACAAACCTGGGCTCCCAAGTTGGAATCCGGCTCACGGCCAACACCAGTTACGATTTCCAGTAATGGAACTCCCCTAAATCGACTCAGCCTCAAAAAAAAATGCCATAACGGAGACAATGTCAGCCAGGCGTGGTGCTGGTCACCCACCTCCTTGTTATGCCGTGTCGACCTTCATAGGTCCTCGCTAACGGCACTTGACCCTACAGTCTGTGAAAGCTATAGGGAGGGGAGGGGGGTTTGTCTTTGAGGGGGAGATGCGTAGCATCTGGAAAGAGTTAGACGTCTCTTAACGGCGGCAGCTGAGAGCATTCCACTTGTTTTTCTCCAGCGTGGACCCACGTTGCCGTTTCTTGTAAACAGGCCTCCGCTCAAAGTGCACCGGCACGGAGAGCGCGTCCGCAGTCAGACACTTTCACCAGGAGCGGCCACGGCCGCCACTCAGCAGTTCCACGAATTGTCCCGAGGCCGGCTCGCGATGCGATTCGAGAAGAATCGATCCTCTGTTTTTCGTCTCGTTTTTTTTTAAGTCCGTGTTTCTAGTGTGGGCTTATTTTGTTGTTGTTGTTGTTGTGCTTTCGCTCATCCAATTAGCCGTCGTGCAACACGGGCAAATGTTTGCGAGCGAATTTGCAAACCGATTCTCCAGCTCGTGGTTCAATCTTGCGGTTCGTCGGCGTGAGCAGCGATTTTATTTTAATTTCTGAATCAATGCATGATTACGTGACGAGCTATCATTACCGAGAAGCTTCTTAAACGCATCCACATCTATGGGCGAGCACCAAACACTCACGCAGGGCAATGCGAGGCCTGCTTCAGACGTCATCGCTATCAAAGCCAGGTCAGCGGGTTCACAGCTTAGAGTGTTAGCCACTGCATGAGCACTCCGTACAGCTACGCGAATGGACATTCTCAAGCCACGACGGATCTTTGCCCACGTGTTCCCATTAAGCTTCGCAGAAGGGGACAGGCCACGCTCGCGAGCCTCGTTTGACAAATCGTCAGGTTGCAGACTCAAGCACGACACACCGTCATTGTACTCACCAGGTAATTGAAGTGAGAAAGCCTACCGTATGGTGGATCTCATTTAAGTGCCCAAATAATATTTTTCCATCTCAAGAGATTTTCTCATGTCTTTTCTCAGCACTGTCTTGAAATGTACTTGGCAAAATATACCACGCGTGCAATGTATGCTACAGCCTGCTCTCAATCCACTGCTGGATGAAGACTCCCTCGCATACTTCAGTGGTGAGTAGTGGCGAAGAAGAGCGCACAGAACGTACCCAGATATCGCCCGCCGCCGATATTAGCCATGGCCAAGAATACAACGCTGGTGGACAAGTTTCTAACGCAATGCCCCAACTACGGTGCCACCAACTCCACCTCCACTACAAATGCCTCGTTCGTTCATTCAAGTCACAATTTACAACGTGCGGCACAGTATTTGCGCAGTGTCGAAGGCATTCGTTGGAAAGGAGAACGGCGAGGGAACCGCTGAGAGGCACGCAGTTAGCCGATGCCAATATTTTCCAAACACTGCATTCTATATGTTATCGGCCAATTAACAATAGTTTTTTGGTAATTATGGGAAAAAACCTGGGGTGCCCGGAGGAAACCCACGCGCGAGAGGGTGAGCACACATAAATTAAACACAGAAAGTCACCCGTGGTGGAAATCGAACCACAACGGGCGAGGACTTTTTTCCGCGTGAGACGCGGGCGTTACCACCGCGCCGCCCTGCCATCGCCCACACGACGCACGTTGTCAAAGTCAAATAAAACGTGAAGGTATGGAGCGCGACAACGTCACTTTTACAATTCATGGAAAATCAACTTCTAGGTACCAGTAAACATGAATTGAAATTCAATTCTTAGAAAGAAAAAATATCCCCGTCCTGTGGTTTGAGACTACGGTCAAACGGTTGTTGGTTTGGCAGCCACACAGCGGTGAACCTTGAAGCAGAACAACAACAACAAACGCCACTAAGCGGCGGTGACATCACCACAGCGCCTGTGCCAGGCCATGTACACCTTGAAGCCACGTGAAGTGTCGAAGGCTCGCTGACAGGAGGTCACAGAACAGATCTAGGTGTTAGGGGCTGCCTAACTGAGATGACTGGCAGATGCATCACCTACGCTCCCTACTGTGCCAATCCCATTTGAAGCAGTACACACACAAACGCACGGCTGAAATATTAGCGGGTAATCATCTGGCCAAAGAAGATAGGTAAGTGCTTATAATTACAGCAGAAAGTACCCAGTGAGCTTGCGAGCTCTGGACGCAGGATTCCTGCCTCTGATACTGGCTCCTATCTCGATACTGGCTCATTATCTCTAACACTAGATAGATGTTGATTATAAACAGCAGAAGGTAGCCAGTGAGCTTGCAATCTCTAGATGTGGGAAACCTTTGACGCAACTAGACGTTCGAACCGATCAACAGAACAACGCTGAACAGGAGGTTTGAGCTGCCAATGTGTTCAATAGCTGAAAGACGGGCCTACACGGGATGTTCTGGCCCGCGCTACTCGCCCGGCAGAAAGGACCTCCACTACGCAGGGCTCCGGAGAGCTTCTCGAGAGTGCACTCTGGCTTGCTCGGCGCACACTGGCTGACAACCGGCAAGCCGCGGTGAACCCATTAACGCTAATCACGCTGCCGAGTGGACAGACGGAGGCGAGGAGCAGGGAGACTGTTAAGCCCGCTCAACATCTCAGTTCGGACTGGTGACCTCCGTATTGCGAGCGCGGTTGTGCTACACATTACGCGCAGGCGGCAGGGTGGATGCCCCGGCGCTGGCGTCTTTCTGTGCGGAGTTTGTGTGTCATCCCCCCCTCTCTACCCGGCAAATGTTGGCGCCAGCTCACCGTGTTGGCTGCTTCCCCCCCCCCACCATCTCTCTGCGATTTCCTCGCACCTCTGAGCCACTCTCTTCCAAATTGAACGAATTTGCGCCGCGCGTAATGAACTGTATCTATTCTAATTGTCAAGCGGAGGGCAAACACACGTAAGCAAAATAATCGCAGCCGTAACATTGCCTTTACCCCACTACTTTATTAATGTGATATCCCGCTCATTCCTCATTCGTTCATTTTTTTCTGTTTTCCTTCCTCAGCTGCTCTTATCTTCATGCTCTCTTTCGTTTCCTCTCTGTGCTCCGTTGCCCCCTCCGAGACTCCCCCCCCGCCCCCCCGCCCCCGTTAAACATAACAAGAGCACACCGCTGTTCAAATAAACACAAGCCACTTTGTGGAAACCAAAAACCTCACAGGCGCGCACAAGGGTGCAGCAGCGGTTTGTTCCGACACACACACACACACGCACACAAAAAAAACTGGGGAGTCTGACTTTGCGTTAAGTCGTTCTTAAACAACACCGGACTGGCAACGCGTACGCGTCTGAGAAAATCACAACGGATTCACCAGATATCTAATCGGAACACACAAGATTCGCAGAACCTCCGTCTGGATGGTGCTCCTATGGGTGACCATCATTGTTGTTTGTAGTGTAAACGACCCCTGTCCAGATTGCCCGGTTGCCCTTCAATAATGAGGGTTTTGGGAGCAGAATTTTACGGCCGATGCCCTTCCTGACGCCAACCTCTTTCAGTTGGAGGATCTTTCGATTATGAGTTATGTTATTTTTCATACAAACATGACTTGTCTGGAACCTCTCTCCCCAGACGTGTTCACCGAGGGAGAACCTAGCAGGAGTGCTGGACACGAGACTTCTTCACCAAGGGAGACCCTAGCAGGAGCGCTGGACTCCAGACCTCTTCACCAAGGGAGACTCTAGCAGGAGTGCTGGACACGAGACCTCTTCACCAAGGGAGACCCTAGCAGGAGCGCTGGACACCAGACCTCTTCACCAAGGGAGACCCTAGCAGGAGTGCTGGAATCCAGACTACGTCTATATTTCACGGCTTCACTAACCTGCACTGGCCAGTGTGGTGAAGTACGGTCAGATAACCACAACAAACCGTGGCAATAACAATAACAATAATACGCGCGCGTACTTATAAAGCACCCATTCATACGCCACGGCAGGCGATTTTAAAGAGATGAGTTTTGAGAAGGGGCGAAACTACCATGGTGCCTTGATGCAGCCCAGATGTTCAACTACCCGGGTGACTTGGTACAGCCCAGATGAGTAACTACCCGGGTGACTTGGTACAGCCCAGACAGACGGCCGGGGGGTCACCGTGGCTGGGGTCACGCCCGCATTTGCAACTCAATGAAAGCCACGAGGGGCAGTTGCTCTCCAATGTTTTGTTGTTTACCACCGCTCGCCGCCGCACGGTTGAACACGCATCCCATTCGCGTTGAAACCGTTCTGTCCGAACGACGGTTTAGGACTTTGTGTAACGCGCGCGGGCTGTAAAGTTCACACGCGAGTAGCTGCAGCCTCCACAATTTACCGTGCGATTATAAACTTTTAAAGTTCTGTTTAAATGTCCAAACGGTTAATTGAGGTCACACTGAGGCCATGTCATCGTCTAGTTGAATGCATTGTTGCACTGTTGTACTTTCAAGCTCCCACAACTATGTTCCTTTCATGGAGAAACGTGACTTAAGCCTACCTAACCGCTCAAAAAAAACCATATTCCTGGCGAACAGACCTCAACGCCGACACTTATCTCCAAAACAAATTGGCGTCGTTGGCAAGAATGAACTGAATACGCTCGCGACGCCTACGTCCTTCCCACCTCCACCAATCCATGACCAATCCGCGCTGATTGACGCGGTGAAGTATGGACAAATAGCCCCCACCCTCCACCACGACTTGCACGATGCACAGAAGTTCTCTTTAGGCGCCGACTGATACAGAGGTTGTTCTCTTATATGGTTTGTAGCGATAGAAAATAATAATATAATCATTATCAATACCCGCTTAATCCTGTACAGCGTCGCGGGGGAGGCGGAGCCTATCCGGGCAGACAAAGGAAGCAAGGCGGTGGTTTATCTAGGATGTGACACCAGTACATGGCCTGCGAACAATTTAATCAGCAGGCCAATGAACCTAGGTTAACAGCTTGTCTTTGGAGGGTGGGAAGAAACCGGAGTACCCGTCAAAAACCCACACGGACATGGGGAGAGAGAGGACACGGGGACAGAGAGGACACGCAAACTCCGCACAGAAAGGCACGGGTGTGCACACACGTTTTGCGTGCACACCTACAAGCATTGCTGTAGGTTTACCGAAAGAGCAGCTCTTGAGACCAATTCTCTTCGACACCTGACGTTTATACAGCACTAAAACGTAAACAAGAGTATCACACTACGATAAACATCACCCTGGCATACGCAAAATAAAAAGCATTTTATGTCAATATTTGACACCAGGATAATCACACGCACATTCGCCCACGGCGCCTACAAAGCATATCCCCCCCCCCTGCAAAGGTGTTTTCACAAAGCAATGACGGCAGGGCTTTAAAGTTTTGACCAAAGTCTCGAGCGAATCTGGATCCAAGTCCTGCGAACGTGTTTGCGATTTAGGGACTTGGCGAAAACATTTCGACAAGCCAAGGCGAGAGCGGGGTGCACCACTGCCTTGGTGAGTTGGACAATGTGCGCGGTCTGCTACGGATGAATCAGTCTGGAATTCACGACTTGGCTGATCGTTTGAGCTGCCAGAGGCATGGGGAGGAATCTATCTGCCCGGATCAATCTCGGCACGGGAAAGATGCCTGCGGGTCACGGCACTAGCCGTGACAATTCAGCATCAATGTGTTGATGTGGGTTCTCACCCGCCCCACTGCATGAAACTCGCCCTCGGGAGCTGGGATAGCCGTGGCGAGCGTTTCTCGCCCCTCTCCTTTGTGATGTTATTTCCTCACACGGAGGAGGAGACCGATGAGTAGGACTCCTGACAATAAGCCTGATGTAGCTGATTGCAATTACCGGCGAATCGTCACACTCTATTGTAAATGTTCTGGCTTCACATCTCTAACACACCAGTGTGCTCTGAAGTAGTAAAACAATTGACACATTGTGTTAACATTAGAGAAAACTCACTAATTGGCAGGTCGAGGTGAGCTTATGGCACTTTTACGTGACCCAACCCCATAAAAACACCTTCTACGTACATAATATTGGTCACAAATGCCTACGTGTCAGATTTCGTTCGAATAGAAAGCCCTCTCACGGCATCAGATGCCGTGAGAGGGCTTTCTTTTGTGGAGGTGTCAAAGCAACACGAATGGTCACTCACATGACGACCAAGCCGTGCAGAGAAGGAACAAAAGTCCCTAAACACAAGACAAACGTGCAAGAGTCATTTCAAAATCACGCGTGCGTCCACGCCGGAAGCGCAGCCTGCTGACACCAACAAGCCACATGCGTGCAATTCGCACGCAGCGAGCGAGGCGCGGCGGCACAACGTTTCCGCGGCACAACTCTCCGCGCAACAATTCGGGCGCAGAATCCGGCCCGATAGCGCGCGCGCGGCGGTTTGGCGTCAATGCGACGGGAACGCGACGGCGGCGCGGCCGCTCGACGCCGCGGAACGCTGCGCGGGTGGCGGCCGGAGCGACGATCGCGCAGGAGATCCGCACGTTCGAGCGAGAGCACGACGTCAAGCGGAGTGCGCGCGTGCGAGCGCCGCAGGCGTCTGAGCACGCAGGGTGGCAGAGGTGGCAAAGTGGTTGTTATTATCTCATCTCATTGTCTGAAACCGCTTAATCCTATATAGGGTCACGGTGAGCACGGAGCCTATCCCGGAAACACAGGGCGTAAGGCAGGAAGACACCCGACGACGGGACGCCGGTCCATCGCCGGGCATTGCGGGACAATTTTAGTCTGCGAGCCAATCAACCTATCCAGGAGCATGCTTTTGGACTGTGGGAGGAAACCGGAGTGCCCGGCGAAAACCCACGCGGACACGGGGAGAGCATGCAAACTCCACACAGAAAGGCACCCGAGCCGAGAGATTCGAACCCGGGACCTTCTTGCTGTGAGGCGACAGCGCTCACCACTGGGCCACCGTGCCGCCCTTTAATTCAACGTACGTGGTTTAATTCTTTGTTGTTGCTCCCCCCACGTCCGATTATTAAATTGCGAGCAGACTCTCGAGCGCGTCTCGCGCGGGCAAACGCACCTCGACTTCATGAGCACACACACACGTGGCCCGGCTGGCTTGAACGTTCTCAAGTGACGGCCGCGAGCGGCGAGCGCGTCTTAAACGCGAATTAAAAATAAAATCTGCCGGTGGAGGAAATGTCGACACGAGTTTACTTGCCAGAACGCGGTGGTTTGCAGTCCCTGCCGAGGATAGTCGCAAATGGCTGCAGTCTGCAGCGGTGTCAGATGCATGTTTGACTTATTGGAGCGACTGTATTTTATATATATAAAAAAAAAGTCTACTGTGCGGTCAGCGGTCAGAGATTGGGATGTACGAGGTCCAAATCCAAACACCGCATACGAGAGTCATCTTACATCACCATCGACGTCGCGCGCTATTTATCCGCTGCTGGAGGAAGGCCTCCTGATCGCCGACATCATGGCCTGTTGATTGTCCACTGCTGGATGAACGCTTCCTCGCGCCACTGCCATAACTCAGAATCCCCGATCCCACGATCCGTCTCGCGCGAAGCGACCACCTCGCTCGATCCCGTTCGGTCGACATCCCTCTCGGGCACGTTTCCCTCCTTCGACTGCCATCACCAGTCTCCTCCATCCCCCAGTGTGAAAGTAAGCCGGTGGGGTCCACTACAGCGTACCACCGGTCGGAAAAGCGACCGAATCATTCAGTGGAGTGCACATGGAGAGAGGAGGTGGGGGTGGAATACGACCATACCAGTAATCAAAGTAAGTTACCTTCACCCCAGCCTTTATCGAACATCACCATTTTCTCACTTGGGATCTTGCCGAAGCCCACCTCCTTTGGAGCGACTTAAGGAGCGCCTACAAGCGAATCCTGCGCTTAAACAATGCAGTTCTGTGCGCGGCAAAATCATAGAATTTCGTTCCATTTGTGGTAATCTACAGGATGGCCAGCCTAGAAGATCGAAAGGACATCTAATCACGACACAGACCCCACGCTGTACGCTATTATTAAATACATTCAGCCTTCATATAACCTCCCTGTGGTTCCCTATATATCGGCAGTGAAATGTCACGGACATATTAAATTAGCGAGTCTGGCTGAAATTTGTTTTTGTTTCGTTCACCCAAAAGAATTAAAAATGCGTCGCAAAATAGAAATGCTGCGATGTGAATTTTTTTTGTTTGGTTCCATCCCACGAACAACAAGCTGACTCGGCAAAAAAAAAATATTCGCCGGGATTGATGACAAAGCAATGTCCCGATAAAGGGAATCGAAACACAAGGGCTGGCAGAGAGTGCCAGCGCACGTGGGTTACACACGGCCGAGTGTTTGGCAATGATTCCGTAAAAAGCCTCCCCTCCTCCCGCTGCCACCCAGACACCGCTCGCTGCCAAGCCCACCGCCCCTCTCCTGCAGTTGATCCCAAAGATAAAGACAAAGGTCCCCCCCCCCTAGCCAAAACAGACTGTAGGTGCAAGTGCTGGTAGCGAAAACCGATGAAGGACAGCACGGCACGCGGAGTGGTGGAGTGGGGTGGCCAGCACTACGCCCGGCTGTGTTTGTCTCCTTTGTGGCGATGTTTATACGCCTCGCCAGGTACTCGTTTTGAGGCTGAGTCGACCTTGGGGAGGGCCACACTCGGTTGAAATATACGGCACTGTAATTAGTCTTGAGGATGAATCGAATTCGGGGCTGCCAGGTTTATAGCCCGGCGTGCTAACTGCTGAGCCACCCCTCCCCACTACCGCACCGCCACACGCACGCACGCACACCGAAAGCCTCGTCCGTTAAAGCCAAATTGGTTGGCTGACCGTGGTCGCCCAGGGTCAGCCAACCCGTGACCCTGCTTTGCCCCAGGGTCAGCCTGCCACTGTGCACGTTCTGCGGGAACTGGCCGAGTCGCCCCCCGCGAGCCGGACTAGAGCCGCCGGCGAGCCGGACTAGAGCCGCCCGCGAGCCGGACTAGAGCCGCCCGCGAGCCGGACTAGAGCCGCCCGCGAGCCGGACGCGAGCCGTCGCTCCGCTACGGCTCGTTACGGAGCGCACGGGCGGCCGCTACGCAGCGCACGTTTTCGAGACGCCGACGCCTCCCGTGCGGGAGGCGACGTCGTCTCGAAGGAAGGCCGACACGGCCATCGCAAAATAGCAGCTCTTGAGAGCAATTCTCATGCATCGATACGGAGGTGGAGTCGTCATCATCATCATCGTCATGCTCGATCTAATGCTGGACAGCCTCCCCAAGATGTCACCATCCCTCGTGATCTCATGATGCAACCTCCATCTGTCGCCTGTACAATGAGCCGAGGGCATTGTGTGATCTCCACGATGGCCTTCCTCTAGGGTATGCTCCATTACTTGGCCGTCAATCCGCCATCCGTCTCGACCATCTGCGATCGGCCCTTTGAGCAAACGTCACGAAGGCGAGAGGAGGAATGAATGCTCGGCACGGCTATCCTAAAAGACCAGGCCTTGAGAGCAATTCTCAAGACACCAGTTGTGTCGGCGAGCACCGCGATGCGGGAACAAATCACACGTGCCAGTGACACCACGTTGGATTTATTGCTAATTAAGAACAGCGCCTCTGGTCACCAATCTCAGATCAATCGCTAAGGGCGCTTCAGGTGCACAACTACGTGGCTGCTCCTGAATCCTGTAGCAACACTAATGAGATCAGGATCTGAAGAAAGGTGTCTCTGGTGTCCACCAATCAGTTTGTAGGACAATGCATACGTTATCAAAACATTTTGTTTGCATGTTTTTTTTCCAGAAGCATGCGTGGCTTTTTTGTTCAAGCTAATCTCTCGGGACAGCCGCGTCATTCGAGAGAGCAGCTTTTCGAAGCAATCATCGTGCATGAAGCCGTGAAAACCTACATCATTACACTGTGAGAGGTGTCTATATTTGTATCATCGCCATAAAGGGTGAAACGTTTTCTCTTTTTTACATCAAGATGTCTTTGAGTCCATTGTGAGTCTACGGATGTCTTAGAGCGGAAAAGGTTTATACGCTCGTCTGCCTACGGATCTCCACGCGGATCTGCCGGGTTTCTCTCTCTCTCTCTCTCCCTCTCCCTCTGCGCAACGTTGCGATGATGCTGCGCACGAGTGTGCACTTCAAAGCGCTGACCAGATAGTAGCACCGCACGCTGCTTTGATTCTCAGCTGGCAGGACTACACACGGATCCGCCAGGTTAATCCTGAAGCCATATCCCCTGGCCCGAGAACGCGTTGTATCACGTCGCTCGTCAACCCCCCACCCTCCACACTGCAGGAAAGAATAGACGGGTAGATCGATGGTCGTAATTACAGCAGAGAGTACCCAGTGAGCTTGCAAGCTCTGGATGCGGGATTCCAGCGACACATCATACGTCCACAAGCTGACCAACGCACGAAGCGAATGCGCAAATAAACTCGAAGCAACAACGTGTGCATCGATGAAACTCGAATAATCAACGTAAAGAGTAATACGCACAAGTACAACGGCATGGGGTTTTGCCAGCACTGAGGTGCCAGGTTGAGTCTTTGTAAATTGCCACCGAAGAGTTGAAGCAGTGCCCACTTGCACCATTGTGCGTTTGGTTTGAACTAAAATTAATAAGCGCTCGACGAACTAAGCCAAGCAGAATGCCACCAATACCCTAACGAGTATACAGAATAATTGAGAAAGTCCACAAACATCAAAATAATTAGCCAGCTTTGGAGGCCGTTATCCATCTCACAACAATTGGTGGAGGGCATTAGTTATTTATTCTTGTTATTTTTGTTTCCAACCCGTGGGGTTACACGAGGATTTCTCCTCGCGTCAAATTACCAGCCATGTGTTTGTATCATCGATTCCTCCCGATGTGCACGATCAGGCAAACGCACGGGGATCTTTGTTGTTTTACTTATTTTTATACGGGGCTTGTGATACGATCGTACCGGTAACACGTTTAAGTAACCTTTACCCCTGGCTACAGGTGCCACGTGGCTAGCGTATCCATTTAGATCTCCATCTTTGTATTTGAGGATGGCCTACAAAAGAGACCGGCACGGAACTACTTATGACAACTGTTGAGGAGACCAATCATATACACTATGGGACAGGAGGTGACAGTGCAGTGGTAACATCGACACCTCACAGAAAGAAAGCCCTGGTCGGTGGAATTCGATTCCTGTCTCGGGTGCTTTTAATGTGGGATTTGTCTGTTCACCTGTTCTGCGTGGGTTTCCACCGGGTTCTCCAGTTTTCTCCCACAACTAGAAACACCCATCAATTGATTGACTGATAATGTCATAATAAAGAGAAAAGCTGTGCCTGGGAAGTTGACACCGGCTGACCGTCTGGCTGACTACCCCCCCCCCCATATCAGAGTCTCGTCCATGACCAGGCTTGGAATTTGCGTGGTGCATTACAAATGGTATGATTATATTAGTTACTTTTCCACCAGGCACAACTACGCATGGCAGTGAAGCTGACAATTGAAATTCATGGGACGTACAACTTAAGTCAATTTACGTGCATCACCAAAACTCAATGCGATGCCTTGTTTTAATTCAGTGCAGCCATTAGAGCCCTGGCTGACACCACCGAATCATTAGACCTGAATGACCCGTTTAATTGTAGGCAATTGGCAGTGCCAGCGAGAGGATGAGGCATCTGCATTGATCACCGGTGGAAGAGCGACGATTCAAATCGCGGCATCTCAGCGTTAAGCAGCTCAATGCTCGCACCTCTGAGCCGCCCGGCTTATCGGATTCATCGGTCTATCGGGCATCATCATCACGGCAAGAAGGGATCCCCGATTCGAATCCCGGCTCAAGTGCCCCCTTTCTGCGTGGCATCTCTCCCCATGCCCACGTGGGTTTCTCCTAGTACTCCGGTTTCCTCCCACCGTCCAAAGATATGCTGCTTGGGGTTAAGCGTCGCGACTAAATTTCTCCCCGGTGCCCCGAGATTGCCGTAACTTGCTTACCCTCCCCCTCACTGGACGATTTTTCGACATGCTGCACTGCAGCTCGAACGGTTCTTTCCGGCTTAAACAGAAACAATAAAAAAAACTGAACGACAGGAGGGACGCTCGACACGGCAAACCGGAAAGAGCAGCTCTCGGGAGCAATTCTCGCAAGGCCGAGCCGTGGCAAACGGACACCACAGCGCGCGAGCAGGCGACGCGGTGAAGAGTGCGGATTTTACCATTATTATTATTATTATCCCGGGAGCGCCACAAAGACGACGGAGCGTGCGGGTTGACCCTCGGCGGGCGAGGTGACTACCGGGGGACTAATCTCGCGGGCTCACGAAGATTCACCCGCGCCGCCGCGATGTCGCCGTCTCGGCGGAACAATGAGGTGCATCTACAGGCGAGGCCCTCTCTCAAAGGCCGCCATTGCACACGGAGCACAGCTGTTTCCACTACAGGGAGAGGAAGAAAAAAAAACAGATGTTTTTGTTTCTGCTGGGGGTGACGGGAGGGTTGGTGGTGGTGGTGGTGGTTGTGGTTGTTGTGGTGGTTGTGGTGGTGGTTGTGGTGGTGGTGGGAAGCAGTGGCTCAGCGGTTAGCGCGATGGCAGTAAAACTTGGCGACCCGAGATCGATTCCTGCTCACGGCCACCAACATCAGTGAGGAATTTCTGAACCAGTCCTGGGCCTCCCCTAGATCAACTCAGCCTCAAATGAGTCTCTGGTGCAGTGTGTAAACATTGCCTATAGGGAGACAAAGGCGATCGGGTGTGGTGATGGCCCCCCATCTCCTCGTGTCCCGTGTTGCTCTTCATAGGTATTTGCTAATGGCACTTGACCCTACAGTCTGTGAAGGCTACACGGTGACCTTTTTTTTGGTGGAGGTGTGGAGTGGGGGTGGCGGTGGAGGGGGTGGTGGTGGGAAGTTGATGGTGGTGGTGGGAA
>JAZEWT010000010.1:19654499-19668928 GCA_036362905.1 Mordacia mordax
GTGCCCGGCGATGGACTGGCGTCCCATCGTCGGTATATCCTTGCCTTGCGCCCTGTGTCTGCCGGGATAGGCTCCAGCTTCACCGTGACCCTGTATAGGACAAAGCGGTTTCAGACAATGAGATGAGATGAGAACATACAGCGACAGAGCAGCTGCACCGCAAGTTCCCTTCGGGGCTCTCATTCTTCTGCACCTCAAGGCCCACCTGGGTCTGGTCTCCACAGACCACAAGGTTTTGCTCGCGGCCCACAGATGGGTCGCGACCCACCCCTTGAGAATGGCGACGTTATTTCACTCTGCAATGAACCCTGCAACCTGAGTTCGGGTTGTGGCCTCTCAGCAAAGAGCTGCGCATTAAAAAAAAAACAAATACCCGTTTGCCATCGGTGCGAAAACTACTTCCTTGAAAGAAAAATGGTCAAACTATTTGTTTGAAAGAAAACAAAAGGCTCGTGTGCCCAGTACACCCACGATGGTGCGGATCACAATCGGAGGTGTCACTCACTCGCGCGGAAGTCCCACGGCAGCAGATGTTGCCTAAACAACGTCGCTTGTTGATGTTGTTCAGGCACTCGATGTCCTGCACATCCTGTGCCCTCGCTCGCCACGTTCAGCTGAGTCCGCAGGTCGCGAGTGTCTCCGTTTTTCGCTCTAGCCTCCAGCGCTTCATCGGATCTACATCTGTAGCGAGGCGAGAATGTACGGACAAAATGTCGACGAAATAGAAAATAAAAAAACTGGGAGAAAACAAACAACTGTGACAATGCAATGACGGAATGTTGATATGAGACGTCTTACAGTGCCTGTTCAAACAAGCCCTTGCAAGATGAAATTATCCCTTCCTGCCCCCCCCCCCCAGACCAATTGGGGGTTGTTTAACCATACTTCACCAAATTTGTTTGTGTGGCTTTGTGAAGGTGGCTCTGGCAAGGACCGTTGCGGTGACGTCACCTCCCTGGCCTGGGACGCGAGAGGTCATTGGTTTGATCCCGACCCAGACGCCTGTGTATTTGGAGTCCGCGTATGTTTGTCGCTGTGGTCGCGATGACTTTTCGTCCGGTCCTCTCGTTTCGCACTCCAAGTTCGCCGTGACTATGACTTCCCGCGTTTGCTGACATAACCCCCTTCTATGAGTGACTACGAGTGGACCAGCGCTGGAACATAGCTCAGCGGTCTTTACGTTCATGTCCGTAATTTCTGCGATGAGCGCCCCGATGTCACTACCGTACACGATATAGAGTGGGAGGAAGGGGAGTGGGGGGGGCGCTCGTATTTAATAGTAATAATTATTAAATTTTGCCATTTATAACCCTGCACAGTATTTTTTTAATGTCGAAGGTATAAGTTCAAAGAGAACGACGTGAATGCAGCCACGCGGTGAGCTGCCGACAACATTTGCCAGACAATGAGCTCCACATAGAGGACATTTTCATCACCATTATCAATACCCGCATAATCCTGCACAGGGCCGTGGGGGGCCAGAACCTATCCTGGCAGACAGAGGGCGCAAAGCGGGGCTATACGCAGGATGTGACGCCAATACATCACAGGGCATTTTGGAAAGGGGGGTAATTTCGCAGGAGGCCAATTAACCGAGGCAGCAGCGTCTCTTTGGACAGTGGGAGGAAACGGGAGTACCGGGAGAAAACCCACGCGCACACGCGGAGAACATTAATAATAATAATAATTGCACGTCCAGAGCGCTTTTCACCCGAGGGTCACAACGCGCTGCAGAGGGCTCCGGAGAAAACGGCATGTCAGCAACAACAACGACATAAGAAGAGCAAATCAGCAACAAATAAACTTTTTCTTGCGGTTTTTTGTTACAAATCTGACCTGTACAGAGAACGGCATGTCAACAACAATAACAACATCAGGGGCAGTTCAACTGAAAGTCAAAATAATGGCAATTAATTTTAGGACGTAAAATAAGCGATTAAAAAAATATTCTTCAATAAACATGGAAGTAATCAATGTTCCTGAGCAGGCGCAGTTCGGCAGTGAGCCGCATTAACAGTCCTCGCCAGAGGACTTGAAAGCCTTGCGAAACATTTGACTGATGAGACGAGATTTGAAGATGATTCCCAGAGACTCAGCTGACCGAATCTCCAATGGAAGGGAGTTCCAGAGTCTGGGCGCAGCGCGCGAGAAGGCTCTGTCGGCCATCAAATCGAGGCGCCATCTGGGCACACCCTGTGTATGTATTGTGTCAGATATTTCCGGTCCACACTGTATTGTGACGTTATCGGCCAATTAATGTTTTGCTTTTTACAGGATAAAGCGAAAAAACCCGGAGGAAACCCACGCAGAACAGGGGGAGAGAACATATAAACACCACAGAGAAAAGCACACGAGGCGGGAATCGACCTGCCTCGAGCACGAACTTCTTTCCCTGACGAGGCCGAGACGTCACCGCTACGTCACAACCCTGCCACGCAACAGGGAGGGTGGGGTTGCGGGAAGGGTCGCTGCCGCTAAGCCTGCGCCAACTCGGGCTCTTTCCACAAACGGTGCCGCGCACGGATGCGCTTTGGGCACCCGAGCGGGAATGCCATCTGCGGTCATAATGCACCCGGAGCGCTATGACAGAACAGCGCGTTCTCGGGCACGAAGAGCAACAACAACAAAAAAACCGAACAACAGAAAAACAGCAACGTCACGAGAGGATATGCTGTGATCCTTTACAATGTGAGGTCATTCCAGTGTGCATTGCCTTGCCCTTCCACACGCGCACTGTGTCGTAAAGGGCAGCAGGGTGGAGCGGTGGTAATGCGCTCGCCGCAACAACAAAACATTCTTGGGTTTGATTCCTAGCTCGGGTGCCTTTCTCTGTCTGTGAACTTTTGTGTTTACTCTCCGTGCTAGCGTGGGATGTCCCGTAGCTCAAACAAAAACAAAATCCCTCTATCGGGCCGACAAGGTTTTAATTTATGGAAGACGCGTCCATCTGGCAAATGTCGGCACCAAAATTTGCGCGTGATAATGCGCTGAATGATTTGTCTGAGTTGGCAGTGACACAGCGATTGAGTGTTTATCTCCATAGCTACGACTGCCTCGATGTTATCATAACAACAAATAAACTATTGCCGGACAAAATTACACACAGATTGAAAGCGTAAAAATAAAGACATCCAGTCACCAACGCTGCCTTTAATGGTAAAACAATCTGCAATGGGCGACTTTTCAAGCCATAATGATAATAATTGCATTTATAGAGCGCTTTTCTCCCAAGGGCCACAAAGCGCTGCACGGAGCTGCGGAGAGAATGGCATTGAGCCATTGTTCATGTGCAATGAACATCAGACAAGGCTCGATGCGTGAGGATTTCTTTCCAAAGCTGATCTTTCGGGAGAGCCGTGTCGAGCGCTCTCCCTCTCGCCGTCGCGACGTTTCGCCTTCCAGAGACGAGAAACCAGAACGACTGAGGATGCCTCCAGCGTTGGTTGCGAAACGTCGCGAAGGAGAGAGGTGGGGGCATTTCAGCGAAACGGCCAACCCGAAAGCACTGCTTTGGAGTGCATTTACCACGAAGCGAGTCAAAAATGCACGTAGATTTTAAGAAAGGTCGCAAACTTTACCAACGTGGTGTTCACAGATTGTTCAACTCTCTTGGGGTAAAGTCCAAACGTCCATCTCCATTTGCTCAGAAGAGCTAATGAGCGACAACCTGTCCAGGCTACAATCCTCGATCACTGCGCTTTAGGTCTCAGGCAAACATTGACAGAACACAAGGCGTACGCTTATTACACCTGCTCAACAAAGCAACGACTGATGTCTGATGTCTCCCGTCTCGTGTGTATTGTTTCTCCGGTGTTAATTGTTTACAGAGTTGCAGGCCACATCTCCGAAGGCCTCATAGAAACGAACGGCCAGCAACAAACAGCACGATAGACACAGATTTCACCAGTGCTGTTTGTACAGGAGTGGCTGACCGTTTGGCTGAGGGGCATTCGTATCATCTCATCTCATTATCTGAAACCGCTTAATCCTATATAGGGTCACGGTGAAGCCGGAGCCTATCCCAGAAACACAGGGCGTAAGGCAGGAATACACCCGACGACGGGACGCCAGTCCATCGCCGGGCATTGCGGGACAATTTTAGTCTGCGAGCCAATCAACCTATCCAGGAGCATACTTTTGGACTGTGGGAGGAAACCGGAGCACCCGGCGAAAACCCACGCGGACACGGGGAGAGCATGCAAACTCCACACAGAAAGGCACCTGAGCCGAGAGATTCGAACCCGGGACCTTCTTGCTGTGAGGCGTCAGCGCTAACCACTGGGCCACCGCGCCACCCGTATCAGTGCATCGTAATCAGTGGGATGGGGCCTCATCATTGAATTTTACCGGGGGCCCCAGAATGACTAAGACCGCCCCTGCTTGCGAGATGAGGATATGTGGATAACGCAAATTTTTTGTTGAAATTCACAAAACCTGCTGCACCGCGATCTGCCCGGTTTATGACAATACAGCAAGTCTACTGAATCCATTTGTGCAGAACTTTGAGTTTCACTTCCGCACAACCCTGGAATGTGGAAAATTATTTTAAAAGGGACCCATAGAGTGCATGCAGAAACTCAGGGGACAAAGCGGTGTCAGTGTGAAACAGATTTTAAACAAATGAACTATCACCAGAATGAGTAATGATCTGATCTACTTTTGTCAACAACAATAATAATTATGTTTACATTTCTAAAGCGCCTTTCACCCGAGGGTCGCAAAGTGCTGCACAGAACTATGGGGAGAACGGCGTGTTAGCAGTATCAGAATACATAATTTATGGAAGATAATTCCTATAAATCAATGAAGGACATCAAATAAACAAAAATAATTGTTAATGGGCTGGCGTCTCGTCGTGGGTGCATCCCTGCCTTGCGCCCTGTGTCTGCCGGGATAGGCTCTGGCTCAACGCGACCCTGTACAGGACTAAGCGGTGTCTGACAATGAGATGAGATGAATTGTTAAAACAAATAAAGGAAGGAAGAAAAGTTCCTCTGCAGGCATGACTGACATGTAATGATGTATGTTTACACGGCTCGATGCATGATGACTGCTTCGAAAAGCTGCTCTCTCAGGACAGCCGACGGAGAGAGGAATCGATCGACGCGGCTGTCTCGAGAGAGCAGCTTTTCGAAGCAATCATCAAGACTAACATGGTCAGTATGCTAAAATATTGTATTAAAAACGATCAATGGGTCAAATAAGTTTGTATAAAACTTATCAACACCTGTATGAGAGTGGAATGCAAAAAGAATGTAGATAAACACTCCAACACTACAAATTTTAATAGAATTACACAATTTCCATATTTCTAGCTTATGACAGCCTTTACGAACTGTTGGTGCAAGCGTCGTTAGCGAGCACCTATTAAGGTTGACAAGAGAGATTACAGCGTGGGGTGGCCAGCACCACGCGTGGCCACCCGTCTTTCCAGAGCAGATGTTCAAACTCCACATAAGGCTGAGTTGGCCTAGGGGAGGCAAGTTATTGGCTGTGAGCAGGAGTCAAACTTGGATGGCCAGGTTCGGAGCGCGGTGAACTCATCACCGTCCCATCATGCACTGTGCTTCACATTTATAAGGGCGTGGGTGGATGCTCCTTAAATTTTCCAATCCCCATGAAGCCATAAGCTCATCTCATCTCATCTGAAACCGCTTAATCCTATATAGGGTCACGGTGAGCCGGAGCCTATCCCGGAAACACAGGGCGTAAGGCAGAAATACACCCGACAACGGGACGCCAGTCCATCGCCGGGTGAAGCCATGAGCTGTCTCCTCAAAGCTACGGGGTTTCTCCTTGTTTTCTGTTTTTCTTTCAAGCACTCATTTGGCCAAACATCCCAATGCAGGACCGTCTTAAAAAAAACAGTCAACGACTGTGAGGATTTCCTGGATAAACAAAAGGGCATTATTTATAATTATGTAATTTAGATACACAATGAAACGCGTGATTGCTAGGTATGCGATGTGATGTTTTATCGTGATTTTGAGCCAATGCACTGTGAGATTCTCAAGGGTGGCCCATTGTGACCCACTGGGGCCTTTAAACGAAGTTAATAATCAGAGCCCCATTTTCAATCAATAAAATCCCGACCAGTGGAATTCCAGAAGAGAGGCGGACCACACAGCTCTATAGACACGCTTTTCACCCGAGGGTCACAAAGCGCTGCACAGAGCTGTGGAGAGAACGGCATGTCAGCAACAACAACGACACATGAACGGCAAATCACAAGTTATACTATTGTTATTACATGCGCTGGCTTTACGGAAATTTAGACGTGATGTGGATGCAATGATATTGCAGCACATAGAATGCGTTAAGAGTTATTCTATTCGTTCCAAAATTAGACGTAACTTTACCAATCTTACGAAAGTGTGTATGGGCAAGTTGCCACAGAACGGAAAATGTTGCTGACATCGACCAACCCTTCTTAGAAAAAAAAACCCAACGCATGCCAATTCGTCACTACAGTGCCAGACCCAGGAAGTCATGAGACACAAGGTCTGTAAACTGTGGTTTCTCGCTATCCTGTTTGTGGCTCCGTTTAATATTGAGGGCAGCTGACGAGCTGCTGGCTTGAGCGAGGACTCGGCGACAGATTTAGCAACGCTTCAATCACTGCGGACGCTTTGGCCGTGGGCCCAACAGCGCAGACGTTCCAGTCGGGCCCTCCGTCCCGAGCCCTGTCGCTACGACAACGCGGACACGCGCTGCCCTTGTGTGCAAGCAAAAGGCGTTTGGCAGTGTTTCGGCCAGATCATAGCCAACACACTGCGTGTAGGCTCCCCGCTCCGTCGGTAAGCCATTCTCGACCCATCAGTGGGTCGCTAACGCCACCCGGAGGTCAGTGGAGATCGTGCTCAGGTGGGCCGAGGTGGCCTGGAGGTGAAAACCCCTGCGCTAAAGGTCCGAAAAGTTGGGCCAGAGGTTCCATTCTCGCTGGCTATTGACTGGTGACATTTACAACTTCGGTTTTTTATTTTAAACACGATTACCGATTGGCCAGTCAACGTCATGACGGCATGACGGCGCCTGCTGTTTGCCTAGATTAATGATCAATTTAGGCAGGTTATTAAATTGACCCTCAGTATCCTGAGATATTGCAACTTACTTATCCTGTACCCCTAGACAACTGTTACAAATAACTACTTAGCTCAACGGTTCCTTCCAGCTTAAATAAAACAAACTGACGGCTAACTCAGTGTTTATTATTTCGAGGGCTTGCGAGCCACTGGCGAGCATGTAGCCTCAAGTGGTGACCCAGAAGTTCAGCACCCGAAAAAACACTCGTGTGACAAGACCCCCATCGTCACGAACCGTCCCATTAATTTCGCCAAACTGATCCGATCGTGGCCCAGTGGGTAGCGCTGTCGCCTCACAGCAAGAAGGTCCCGGGTTCGAATCTCGGCTGGGGTGCCTTTCTGTGTGGAGTTTACGAGTTCTCTCCCCGTGTCCGCGTAGGTTTTCGCCGGGCACTCCGGTTTTCTCCCACAGTACAAACAACACGCCGCTGCATAGGTTAATTGGCTTGCAGACTAAATTGCCTTCAGTGCCCGGTGATGGACTGGCGTCCCATCGTGGGTATTTCCCTGCCTTGCGCCCTGTGTCTGCCGGGATAGGCTCCGGCTCACCGCGACGCTGTACAGGATTAAGTGGTTTCTGACAATAAGATGAGATGACCCGATGGTTTCAAACGAGTGTTCCAACGCGACGCATAAAAGTAATGTAGCTACATCAGTAAGTGGCAGTATACAAGCAAATCTGCTTGTCTTGAATGCGGTCTGGCGTCCCTTAGGCTGATGTCTTATCGGCGAAAGTGGTCCCAAGTCTCTAAGAAATAGTGAAGATCGTTGGTTTATCTGGCGAGGTCTCTTGGCAGCCCGTACCAATCGTGGCACGAGCCCAGCTCTCCCGCGTGGGACTTAACGGCTCAAGTATGAAACTGCTGCTGTTAAATACAGAGTGCGGCACAAGTCGCTTTACCGGGAATTATTATTTGAATTCGCCCAAGAGAGTTCGAGACTTTGAATAATAAGACAGGGCTGTGCCGCCGCCGCCGCTTTACGAGTGGTCCAAAGATGCTGCACGTGTGTTGAACACGACGGAGGACACATTGAACAACTTGTGTTTTTAATAAATATTGCAACTGATGTAGGGTTTCACGGCTCGATGCATGAGAATAATAATCACATTTGCATTTCTGAAGCGCATCTTGCTTTCCAAAGCCGTTCTTTCGGGATAACCGTGTCGAGAGAGGAGGGAAAGAAGGGCAACGCTCGACACGGCTGCCCCGAAATAACGCCTTTGGAGAGCAATTCTCACTAATAAATATTGTTCCTTGCATATTGATTTATTTATTCTACGCAAACTCATGCCGCACCCTGTATTGGATAAGCAGACGAATTGCGCCGCAGTCAGCATTTTCTAATCAGCGCTCTGCTCAAACAATGGTTGGTGCGGTTCTTTTTTCCTCTCGTCCACAAGTTTCATTGTTTCGTGTTGTTTTTTAGGAGTGTGTAAATCCGTACACGCAAATACGGTACAGTGCAAATCTATGCCAACGTTTGAAAGCTGTACAGCGCACGCAACCACCGTGACATGCGATTAACATGAAATGAACGGACAGCGATGCGTGGAATTGTTGTACAAATCTATTTAAAACGACGTATGTCCTCTCGATAACATAAACTACAGTGCGTGATAAAAATCCCATGAAACCTTTTCTGAGAATCACAGGAGTGAACAAAAACTGATTTTTAAAAATAATAACGTTTTGCTTCCGGCCTTCTCAAAAACAGTCTCTTCATTTCAGTGGTTCAAAGTTTCTGGTAATTCCTCCACCGACCTTTCTGTTTCAGTGAAATACCGGGAAGCCTGCTAGATGTTGTGCCAAAAAAGAAAAGCCACTTCGTGGCCCTGCAGACTCGGCAAAGAGATGGGAAGTCAAGTCCCCAACATCCTGGCAAATAACGGAGGGCCCCTTCCGAGCTATGACGGTGGAACGGAGTAGTGCCCGCACTCAGACAATCGCTGTCTCTCCTTCGTCACGGTCATGCGCCCAGTGGGGATTTTGCCCGTAGGTTTTGAAATGATTCCGCATAGAGAAACTGCGGTTTTGTGTCCTTCGGGCATGGACGACCCAGCCCTAGAATAGAAAAAAAAGTCTTCCGGAATTTTTTTTCTTTCAAAATTGCAAATATGTCGTTCCACGAATGATTGCTATGTTCCACACAGTACGTAACGTAACTCTGAAAGTGATGCCCAAACAAGTGATCTGGAATTCAGGTAAAGCCAGTCCTATCGCTCTTTACTTCAATATTGGAACACTCTCAACTTATTTCAGAAATGTTTGAGAGACCAGCGGCAGCACAAACCTGTCAACTTGATTACCCCCAGACGCGCTTCAGCTGACTGAGTAATCTTCTTTGCCCTGTGATTCCACTAAACCCAGATGTCTGCGCAGCGCCCAGACACAAACACTTTGGCGAAATCCAATCAAGCACAAGGGGCATTGCTCTTCAATTCCTGCATGCCGATTTGCACAAACGCCACGCTGAATTTTAATCAGAAATAAACCTTGTGAGATTACAGCGTGAGCAAAGTTTTACAGTAATGAGCTAAGATAAGCTCAGGAGGAGGCAGGTAACATCTGCGCCGCAGTGGTAACATCTGCGCACTCACAGGAAGACAATCCTGCCCGAGGCGATTTGGATTCCTACCTCGGGCGCTTTTACGTGTGGAATTTGTGCGTTCTGCCCCTGTTTGCATAGCTTTCCTTCGGGTTTTCCGGTTTTGTCATACAGCGAAAAAAAATTCATTCAATCATTAATTGACGGATAACAATATTTATGACGCAGTGTTTGACATGTTGGCGCCGGCTAACCATGCCCCCCCTTCCCTTTGCAGGTAACCTGGTGCCTCTGAGTCATTCTTTTCGAAGCAATACCTTCGTCATGAAATGAATGTGTTTAATAAATTGTATTTTAAAAAATATACAAAATTGACGGTCATGAAGCTGATGATAATTATTGTTTTGCTACGAATCAGGACAACTATCGAACCGAGAATGTCCTTGGTGTCCGTTGGCCAGCTGTGGCTTAATTAAGTCACTGCACACGGCTGATAATCCCAGCCGTGTGGTTTATGGGATTTGATCAAAAAAGTACTTTTATTTTTAATGCGAAGGCGCAGATCCTGCATGTGAAGGAGTGCTGCTGAGGAAAGGACTTTCATTACAGGGAGCTCTGGAGAACCACTCTAGAGATTGTTTTTGGCCTACTCTTCCACGCTGGCCAGATATGCTGGAAACACGCTTTAATATGTGTGCTATTGTTAAACATGATGGAATCAATGCTGACCGCAGTAATGCAAATTACGGATTCAAAACGTGTCCAGCTAAAGTTCGAGTGAGCTATAAGTTCCAACCATTCTCAATCCACCGTTGGGTGCAGGGATTCCTGCATTGTAGCGGTCATGAGAGCTCTATGACCATACTTCACCGCATTGGTCAACATAGGATGGTGAAGGCAAACGGGGCAGCGAAAGGGGGCGGAGGGGGGTGGCACCGGTTTTAATATCAGTTGTTGACATCAGTTCAAGAATCGAACTGAGGTCACCGGATTCATAGTTCGGCCGTCAATCATTGTACCACTCCACTGCTCTACCTCTAGCTGATGATCTATTGCAAGAGTCTCAACCTTCTGCACTTCAAGCCGACTTGGCCCACTCGGGCATGGTCTCCTCGAAGCGCTAGGTGGCGCTCGCGGCCCACTGATGGGTCGCGACCTACCGGTTGAGCAATGCGGTGGAACGGGATAAACGTGAGCGGACTTCTTTGTGGTGAATATTCCTCACATGGGTATCGATGGCGCCCCGCAAGAGGTGGCATGAGCCACGTGGACACGAGACGTTGTTGTATTGATATAAAAAAACCCACTCAAACAGGAAACGTCCCATCCCCTAACCCTGTTTGAATCGTGCGCACACAACCAACACGTTCCTCGCTACGAGACCTTAACGCGCATTCTTTACGAATTTGTCACGGACGCGCCACACGGGGACGATGTAGTAAATACTCTGCTATGAGCGCGCAACAACAACAACAAAAGCGTCATTTCTCGAAGGGAATTATGAGCGGTAGTGGATTTCGCAATGCAACTCTAATTCATAAACCTTGCTACTGCAAAGTACACGCGTTTAAGGGTTATTGGGCGCTAAAGCCCAAGTTGGGAGAGAGGTTATGGAATAGCAGCGATAGCGTCGATGTCCTTGAATCGGTAATTCAACTTGAGATATGGGTATAGAAGGCCCGTACAATAAATCATGGGCAATCAAAATGCCCAGACATCACAGCGTGCACTATAAAACATCACATTGCTAAGGCGGATAACTTGCCAGCCCTCTACGTGGGAGGTCAAATGTTTGATCATGGCAAGCGTATTGTAGCATTGTGCCTGCAACGAGCGCAAGTTAACGTCACTGTTATTTTTTAAAGATAGCGAATTTAAAATCAACACCATTGTGCGTCACAGACTGTCCCGCATAACTGGAGCCATAGGGAATGTGTACTTCTGATGATGCCCAATGTTCCCCATGTATGTTCCGAAGGTTCTATTTATATGGGACACGCTGCAGTGTGATCTGATAATCAGTATTACGTGGACAGTCAGTTTTTATTAGGCTCTAAAGGAGCCGTTGGACCACGTAGATCTTTTGAACAGTTGCCTAGCGCACCGGTGTAAGCGAGTTCGAACATCTTGGAGCACCTGGGGCCAATTTAGTCAGGACAATTAAACTAACAAACTCCACACATAAAGGCACCCCGAGCCGGGAATCAAACTAGGGACCTTCTTGCTCTGGGGCAGCAGCGCGATGGCATAAATTTACAGCCTAGCATAAAAAAACACTCTCATTCTATCATTACGATTCACTCGCCGAGCTATTCACCGTCTCTGTGAGCCAGGTTTCCCGCTCTCATTACCATACTTCGGCGTACATTCAATCCGGCCGCAGCGATTATGATAATTATTCCAATTAATACGCACGATTCTTACGGATCACCTAATCATCATAAGAGCGTGGTCTCTCGGTTCACTTTTCGGCCCAATTCTGGAGGCGCACGCGAATAATTATCTTCAAAGCCAATCGGCGAGGGATGGGGGGGGGACGAGACTCTTCGGGCCACGCGAAGGCGGCATGCAGAGCGCTCCGGGCCACATGTTTGGTTTGCAGACGGTTGCTCGGCAGAGAAACTAGAGGCGGCAATCAAAAAGCAAACATGGGCCAACCGCGGGTCACGCAACCTCCCCCCCACCACCACCACCACCAGTCTATAGCGACAGCCTCGGCGGATCGGTGCTGTAGCAACCGCCACAAACTGCGACTTTCCCTCTCGCACAGCAATCCCGCGAGGAGTCGTTAATTATTGATGAGGCCACTTAAAAAATGAGGCCCTCTGATTCCTGAGCGGGCCTCTGCCAAGGATCAAGATCGCGGGGTCCGCTGATGACGGAGGTTCTCGTGGGATTTAAAAAATATATAAATTAAAGGATCCGAAGGTATTCTGTCTGCAACGCGCAGTAAGTGATCGCTTATTCACTTTGTCGTGTTCGTTTCGGGGCCGATTGCGTACTGCAGATTGGTGTCTTTCCACACGTGGCATCGATATCTAACCAATGTAAGATTAACCCAGGCGTTCCAAGCATGAAGAGTTTAGAAGCCAAGCGATTCAATGTAAACTTTTTCAATGCCAATGTAGTTTTTTTTGTAATCCAAACGCCATTGGGAAACCATATGTCGCGCACTACATAGATACGCTTTTTTTACAACAACGAAAACCGGTTAACGTAAACTGATTATTGAAAAAATATGTGTTTTTGAGAAACTTTGTGGGAACAGCTACACTCTGGTGGCTCGTGGCAGGTAAAAGTGTATTTGGAAGGGTAAATATGTGCTAGTGGCTCTGTATATCAACAAAGAATTCACAGGGGCTGAAGGAGCCTTTTATCATTCCATAAATTGTTGCGCCTGCCTTCAGACAGGCACTCAAGCCTGAGACTGGCAGACACGTGATCTCTGCCACTGCCAAGCCATGCCACAGAATGTGTTTTTGGAAGCAAAAAAAAGAATTTTTTTTTAAAAGTTGGACCCAAAAGCTATTTTTTTTTAAATAGTCTTGCGTGCGTTTGAGATGTTATATCTGGGTGTTTTAAAATCCCTAATGCTGGCAATTATAGTTGGTACATTAGAAGCATAGCCAGTATAACTGTGCTGTTAACGAACGCACACAGTGCCGGGCGGCGCCTTTCAGAAAGAATCTCCTGCCGTATGCGGTTCGATTCCCGTCTCGGGCGCATTTCTGTGCAGAGTTCGTGTGAACTCTCTCCCGGTGCTACAATTTCCTCCCATAACTAAAAGAAATGCACATTAATTTTAAACAATACCCCGTTATTGTTGTATATTTGCCGTTCTTATGTCGTCGTTGCTGACATACCGTTCTCTCCACAACTCGGTGCAGCGCTTTGTGGCCCTCGGGTGAAAAGCGCTCTAGAAGTGCAACTATTATTCAAAACGGAGGGGTGCGATAAATGTCACTGCGCTTGACACAAGAGGACCAGAACAGATGTGCAATTATTATTAATTAAGGGCAATTATTGACTGCCAGTTACAATCAACATTATCACATGATGACACCAACAGGTGCAGAACAGTGTTGGTGGGAAATTATATTTACCAACAGAATTTCCCTACCAATGTATTTTGAAAACGCTTATTTTCAATCAGTGCATATTACCCACTGTGACTCTGAAGATGTAAGCGCAATTGGGGGTGTCATTCCACATTCTTAGAGTGTGCCTGTTGGCTGGTCGTGTCACGTGCCAACTCTGCAGGGAATCTTTCCAATCAGCTGTGCGCTGTTCTCTTGGCTCCGAGCTGATGGTATCATCATCGCCACCCCAGCTATGCATAGAGACTCGTAGAGATACGTACAGACTAGTCATCCAGCAGTGATGGCGACCGCAGGCTGCCGCGAAGGCCAGTACACTATATCAAAATGTCTAAATATTATTATTAAATCGGCTCAAGTCTCCAATAAATCACGTGACTTTGCTGCGGCCACCTCCGCTCTGAGAATTCCCCACCCCCTGTGAAAAGAGGCCATGCAGTGTAGCTTTGCTTCCTCCTTCCGTCTGTCCCTCCTCTTGCCAACCCGCTCAGCATCCTCTCATCCCTCTCTCATCAACAACGCATTGATCTGAGAAATTTGCTCTCAAGCGCCGGCGTTTCAGGACATCCCCGCCGAGCGTCACTCCGCTCGCCTTGTCGACTTTTCGTCTTGCCCGTCGGAGGCATCATCAACGCTGGGAGGTGAAAAACCTCCGCGAAGGGGAGAGCGCTCGACGCGGCCGCGCCGGGAGGCACGCCTCTCG
>JAZEWT010000010.1:19700263-19713531 GCA_036362905.1 Mordacia mordax
CTCACTGAACTCTGTCCGTAGAAAAGCCTGGAACGCCGCCAGGCCATCTGCAAACGCACAAAAACATACGTTTTTGAGCACCGTCTCGCGATTAATCACGCCTGCTCATTAAAAGCTGGACCATCTCCCAAAACGGTGGGCGGCGAGATTCCAAGGCAAGGAGTCGATAATGATCGTCGTCGTCAGCGGCTGAGGTCGACGCACTGCTGGATGAAGGCCTCTCTCTCCAAGCCGCAGATATCTCCCATTATGCGACAAATATTTAATATCGCCTGCCGTGAACTCGTTGCGTACAGCGCCTGTGCGGAGCCTTGCTCATAGCGCACTTTATAATTACGTTCATTCATTATTATTATTATTGTTAACGCACACCTAGCGCTTGCACGCGGCGGACACCCCGTTGAACACGATCCGTTCCTTAGCTGCAGCGAGATCACTTTAATTGACTGTCAGCAACCATCCGTGCCACGCACGTCGTGTCCTTCACAGCGGGGGACGGCGTCATTAACTCGCTCTCGTTCGGCACCGAAACGCAATCGGACACAGCGACGAACTGAAGAAGCAGTCCGGCCGGCACGGGTTGTGCGGGGGTGCGGGGTGTACGGGAACGAGGGGCCACGTCGCTCGGTCGACTTACATTTGTGCACGAGAAGTTTGTCCAGCGACTCGGCCCAAGCGTGCGCCTCGTCCTGGCTGGGTCTGCGCACGAGCGGAGCAGACGGGGGAGACGCGTTAGCGAGGAGACACACAGCGCTCAGATGCACGCGAGCCATCGCGCCGAGAGGCACCGACGTTCACTCTCCTTGCCCTCCTACTCCCCCGCTCTCTCTCTCTCTCTCTCTTTGCCTCTGTCCACCGATTGTCTACATCCTGGGGGTGACGGTGGGGAGGGTGGGTTCTAAATAATTCCGGCGTCCCTCCTCCTTAGAGCCCAGGTCGCGGGAGCCAGCGACGGATTTAAAGCCGTCTCCTCGATAGCAGATAAAAGCAGATCCGCTGGCTCTCTCTCGTCGCTAACGAACTGCCCGGGTTCGAGCCTCCGACGGCGGTCCTGCCCTGATTGTCGTTCGATCGCCGCTCTTCGAACCACCTCTGGTCCCGTCTACCAACCACGACTCGCGCAGACGTCACGATAGTAACGCGGTCGGAGTCAAGACGTATTACGGCCACAAAGTAGCAGCGGAGATAACGCAAATGAGCAAACGCAACTGGCCATCGCTCGCGCAAATACCGTATCCGCAAACGCCATCTCGTGCCAATATTGTATCAGTGGAATCCTTCGTACGAAACTGCCAATTATAGGGGATAATATTCGGCGACAAATCTTAAATGAAAGGAGGCATTCGTCTGCGAAACGATTACCCACGTTGGTACCTTTTTGTGTCCGTGGAATGAGAAAGGAACATTGTTGTGGGTCAACTTAAACCTCGGCTGGGAATGAGAGGCATCTAATAATTTGCAATAAGGTGGGGGTGAGCCGGCGCTGTGTGGCTGCACAGACACTGGAAAAGTCAGTCAAGCGACGACGCTACTATAGTCACACCTATCCAGTGGGCTTAATAGCCATATCCATAGCAACTACGATCTCCATGGTAATAGCATTTTCTCATAGTGTGCGACGTAAAGCCACGTTAATATTCTCCACGATCGGCGGACCCGGCGTCCTTCCTTTTTGAAATCTTTACCGATTCCGCGTGTCCATTTCCATTCCGCGATTTGAGCATGCGAAATTAAACAGGTGATAGGGGGGGGGGGGGCTCAATCTGCGTTGGTTTAAAGGCTACAACAAAGAATTTGACAAATATGCGCCCAAGTGCGTGCTTTTTTTAATCTACATACAAACGAACGCTTTTACAAACTCAAACCGGAGGCGACGGGAATCGTCCGTGAATCGGATCGCGCTCAGAAGGTGCGATCCCTCCTCGATATTTCAACTTTCCCCCATCACAGAGAGAGAGACAGAGAGACAGAGACCATGACCCCGGCGCTCAAACGCTCTCCCAGAGAGAAAGACAACTGAACCCCTCCGATTCGACGGATGAAAACAGACACGCGGTCTGCATAAAAGCAAAGCGGGGCCACGCGACCACTGCCACGAGCTCTATAAGCTTGGCAGGTAACGGAGAGACAAAACACCCCATCGCAGTGTTTCTGCCTCCACTATTTCCGATTGCGCGTATTTTGACGTCGGCGAGAAGGTAAAAATAGACGGATCTAAAAATAAATCCCTCTGTTGGGCAACGCGTTTGCAGCGGCCGATCCTCCGGCGAGCATCTCCATTGGACGATTTGACGTGGGAAGGACGGGCGCTGCGTTACAAGACAAAAAAATATATATAACACCTGCTCGCTTAGATATTAGATAACGCAGCCTCCTTCCCTCCGCCCCTGCTAGGCTTTCATCATCATCATCATCAATCATCGTCGCGTTTCCTGTTTGCTGATCCGCCCGGGCATGTGCAACACGACGAATCGTGACTCAATTTATGTGGTTTTTTTGTTGTTTAAATAGCGTTCAAATAGCCGGTTCCCCTTCACGGGGGCGGTGGGAGGTGTTGTTGAAAGAGGAAGCGTGCGTGCGTGCGTGTAAATAATAATATAACTGGGAATGAATACAATTCATTACGCGGAGGTAATCGTAGGGAACAGAGTTCGGACTAAAGAGGAGCTAGCTCAGTAAGGTGCAGACGATGAAGGGTCCGTTAACGCTATGGGTACATTTTGCCAGTATACATATATAAGAGTAGGACAGGTTTTACCGTTTCTGGCGATTATCTTAACACCTGCATAATCGCCAGAAACGGTAAAACCTGTCCTACTCTTACAGATGAAGGGGTCTGTTCACCAAACCCGCCACTCAGACATACGTAATCTGATGTTATCAGCCAATGAATCAGTGGGGTTTTTTTTTAGTTGTGGGGAGGAAACCGGAGACCCTGAAGAAAACCCACTCAGAACAGGTGGCAGGGGAGAGAATACACAAACGCCACGCAGAAAGGCGCCCGAGGCACGATTCTCACCGCATCGGGCAGGATTTTCATTCTGTGAGACGCAGATGTTGCCGCTGCTTATAGACTCCCTTACCGTTGCCGAGCAAAACGTTTCTCTTCAGAGCAATTCCACTTAGTTTGGTGCGGTGTGAGCTATTCTACACGGACCTCTGGAGCAGACATCCCTGCTGCGTGAGAGAGTCGGCATGAATACACATAACGTGATATAAATATACCTTCGTTACTGCTGTGAGGGTGACCAACGCGTTGAGAGAACACGGCACGTGAAATATGAAGATGTCATAACAATCGATGGGAGCCTGAACAAGGGGAAACGGAAGTGGATGTTTGGTTGATCGTAAATCGCAGCCCTCAAATTGCAAGTCAGTTTGTATTTAAGCTGGAATGAACCGCTGAACTATGTATCTCTTTTTAACGGTTGTCCAGCGGGAGCGGGTAAGAAAGTTTACAACATCTCAGGACACGGGGGTGGGGGGGGGAGTGTGTGGGGGGAATTTTAGTCAGGGCAATGAAAGATTTGGGCTGCAATGCTATGCACGACGGAGATGGAATATGCACCGTGAAGCAGACACGACGCGCAGGTCAGGCATCGCTGAATAGAAACGTTATCCTGGTCAACATGTTTTGTTTGTTGTCTCTCATATCCTCATTGCCAGCGACCGCTTAGTCCTGTACAGGGTCGCGGTGATCCGGAGCATATCCCGGCAGACACAGGGCGCAAGGCAGGCTCTCCTCGCTGCAAATGACTTCCGCAGTGCAGGCGTGAGTGTGCGGGTGAGAGCGAGGCTTACTGTGTGGTCGCTTTGCCGTTGTGATCAGCCTCGCTTTGAGTCACGGGCTTTCTCCGCAGAAAGCCCAGGCGACTCTTCATCTCCTTGGCTCTGCGGGCGATCACAAGCACCGTGCGTGTGACCCTCGGGTGAAAAGCGCTGTATAAATGCAATTATTATTGTTATTCGTGCGTCAACCCGACCCATCCGACCGCGCTCGAGGCCCTCTCGTTTGCTACCGCCGTGGGGTCACAGTGATCGCGCCGAACCGTCGGACACGCGCCGAGCGGAGTCCGCGTGCGTTACCACCCGGTGCAAAGCAGCCCCGTCAGAGAACCGTCAACATCACAGGACAAGATGCCACGGCATGGCGTCCCTCGCTACGTATCGTCATCGATTCACTTGCGGAGGCCTAAATTATCCTTGGTAGAAATTAACTGGTTAATAATAATAATAAATGATTGCACTTCCAGAGCGTTTTTCACCCGAGGGTCACGAAGCACTGCACAGAGCTGCGGAGAGAACGTCATGTCAACAACAACAACAACGACATATGAGACCATTCGGTTTTGTTGCTTTTTTGGGAAATGCAGGGTGAGTAGGAGTCAGAGAAGAGACTCACAGGAGAAGGCGGCACCGCAAGTGGACTGATTTCCATCTGTGTCCATCTGTACGGGGACTGAGAGCTGGGCCCAATGCAGACCCCTACTGAATAACACTTCTGACACTTGGCGTGGCTCTCCCGGATCAATAAGCATTATTATATTTTAAGTGTAAGTATTAATCGGTATTGATGGTCCACCTTGTGTGGTACAGGCTTCTGCTCCGGTTGATGGACCGAATGCAGTGAAACAAGACGGTGGATGTGACCGCAGAGGGAGCATAGAAAGGGAACCAATGTGTGTGTATATATATTTAAATGAGAATATACAATTCAAACGGCCACATTCGCTTCGCTGTGATTCGAAAAAAGCCACGCTCGTCGCTTTGCGACGCAAGGGGTTATGAACCGCGTCGAATGCGGTTCGTGTGGTCCTCGGATCCTAACGCACTTTGAATTTCGAATCCTCTGGGGAGAGATTAACGGACGCAACGCTAAATGGAGTCAGAACTTCAGAGGATAATAAAGCAACAATATTTATACCGCGTGACGTGCGCTGTGCTCGGGCATCTTTTATTTCAAATGAAAGGCCGAGCCTAGGAAAGGAAGTGACAAAAAAACGCCGCTGCCTTGGCGTTGTGCGTCTTTGCGTTGATTTTAATCCGGCAGTTCGAGATGAAAGGAGGCTCAGATAAGCAATGGCTAACTACCAGGTGGCTCAGCCGCTGAGCGGGCTTTCGCTACGGAAACAGCGTGAGCTCAAATCGTCGTGCCGGATTGACTCAGCCAATCGTCCCCCTGGGAAGTCCGCAGTCGTTCCCCCATGGATAGACCTGACCCGGTAATAGGAATGCGGAATTTCCACCAGTGACTCAGGGCAGTGAAGGGCACAGCAGATGAGTGCCGCTTGAACGCTCATTTGGCGCGGGAAATCACTCCGGTTTTATTTACGGGACCTTATTTTTAAATTACGGTGGTGAATCATTCCCGCGGGACTCGCCGAGCCGAACTCCTACAACCGCCGTCAGATGCTTGTCTGCGTTTCTGTTCCAAGCAGCGGGGTGCGTCGAAGCGAATCACGGATCAAAGGAAGCCAAGGTCTAATAGCGAACACTTATTAAATCATCTCCCGGAGTGACAGGGACGAACCCGGGACACTGCTGTCAAACGCTAGTCTGCGTTTAGCTCTCCCAGCAGCGAGCGCGGTCGAGTGGGATGAGCGTTTGTTGCTGCCACAATGTTCACGAATTTTGGTTGCAAAAACACAACGACCGCAGTAATGTGGCTAAAATATAAATTCTCCTCCGCTCAGTCATCGCGATGATTGAATTTGATTTATAATCGAAGCCCACTGTGCCCTACTTTAGCGGTGGCGGTTGTGGTTTTCATCCACAATCACTTCACTGTTTCACGTCTCTCGCTCTCTTTTTTTTTGGGAATTGGCATGAAAAACGACTTCTGTCCTAAGTTTCACCTTTTCCTTGGCACTAAATTTCCTGGTAATAATTCACCAAGCACACCACGTCTCGCCCCTCCTCCCTCCTCCGCCTGGCGTTGCCTTGCCCGCCGCTCCATACATCCACCCCACCCTTTCCTCCGCCAGCATCCTTGCGCAATCCGCTATAATGAAAACCAGGCCCGGTGACACAGGGTTCATTACGTTTGAGGGCCGACGTGACTGACCAAACATACCTTGCATCCTCTCCTCCTCCACCCCACTACCCCCTCCCCCATTCTCGCCAACACTTAGACCACCCTCCACGTTACTCCCGAGCCAACCTCTCCAGCCAAACCTCAACCCTGCTCACCCAGCGAACACTCGGAGCGCGCTCACAATATACTCCACCCTCCCCCTCCTCCCCCGCCATTCTCTCTCCGCTGCAGAGCAGGTCCCATTAGACAACGTTACCGGGTCGTTTCGATGCCTTGTGCTTGGAATTTAATTATTCGAAACTTTTTTTTTAAAAGTCTAAAGACACGCTGTTGCTGCTGCTGCCTGGGTTAATTGTCCTCACGGAATTGCTCTCCGGTGCCCTGAGATGTCACTTGCTTACCCCTCCCCGCTGGACAACTGTTGAAAATAGCTGCAAAGCTCAATCTTTCCCAATAAATACTGAATGACCAATAAATACGCTTGCATGCTTGAGCGTGTATAATCCTATGTAAGCACTATAACATTTACACGTTAATTATTTATATGACATAAATAATTTAAGGCTCATTTAAAATATAAATGAAAGGGTGACTTGAACGTTAGTCACAAGACATCAGCACCATTATTATGTCGTTGTTGTTGCTGTAACCAGAAATACAAACGCTCATATATTCTAGCATAACGGAATGGCTGAGTTCACGTGTGTAACTATACGATTCGCTACAAGAATACAATCATAATAATAATATAATGATAATTGCACTTATTATAGAGAAATATTTAGATGGTTACGTAAGCACAATTTTTTTTTGATACACTTGTTTATTTACAATTATGTAGTAGCGCATCCAGTGAGCTTACAAGCTCTGGGTGTTGGATTCCTACGATACAACAGACGTCCCAACTCACCAACGCAAACAATACATAAAACTACGGAGCAAACACAACGAATTAACAGCATTAAATTGTGCAAGCATGAAACACTGAACATAACCACAAAGTGAGCCGCAACGCACGATATTGCACGGAGCAAAAGTGACAAAAGCGGTATTTTGATCATTTCCTATGACTGACGGATATATCAATACACGTGACATTAACACAGAGAGCAGTGACATTTCAGCCTAGCTAATGAACCGATGCCATTCGTCAGCACGCTATTAACATCTGAAATGACTTGGCGAGCGGCGTTAACAACGGTGCACGATTAACACACACACACACAAGAAACAACTCAACGCATCCGTCAATAACTCTGCAGCATTTAAAGAAGCAAACGTTGTGGGCGACGTTTCGGGCAATGGCCCTTCTTATGCATTACACGTAAGGCTCAACTGGAGGGCTACGTTGCATATACTCTCTCTTAAGGTCACATTGTCAATGACGAAAGGTCTCATCTCATCTCATTATCTGAAACCGCTTAGTCCTATACAGGGTCGCGGTGAGCCGGAGCCTATCCCGGCAGACACAGGGCGCAAGGCAAGGATATACCGACGATGGGACGCCAGTCCATCGCCGGGCACTGCGGGGCAATTTAGCCTGCGAGCCAATTAACCTATGCAGCAGCATGCTTTTGGACTGTGGGAGGAAACCGGAGTGCCCGGCGAAAACCCGCGCGGACACGGGGAGAGAACGTGCAAACTCCACACAGAAAGGCACCCGAGCCGAGAGATTCGAACCCGGGCCATGACGAAAGGTCCAGTGTGGAATTGTTGCCAACGACTGTTGACCGGCGCAACGCGGCAGTGGTCGGCACGGAGTCGGGAGGTGCGTGGTGTAGTAGCAGAGATGTTTACCTCTCCACGTAGCTGACCGGCGCCGTGAACTTCGTGTTGCACATGGCTCCGAACTTTGTCGACCACCGATATCGGTTAAGAAGCAGAAGAACAATAACACAAATTAACACACGCGCTTAATCCCTGTCCAGCCTATTAACCAACGTTGTAAAACTTAGCTTTCGTAACTATTTTTTTTTTGAAACGAGAGAAGCGGGTGGAGAAGAGAAAAATAATTCCACGCAGGGTAGAGCACAGCAATGTTTAAGGATTTCTGAGTGAATACCACTCGATCGTTAAGGGTTTGGGGCTTCCGTGGCTCAGTGGGGGGGTATTTAACTCCGGATAAAGATCTAGGCGTAGAGCCCAAACTGCCCTCTGACCAATCAGTGACGGGGAATTGGAAGCGTCGACCAAATGACGTCAAAGTCACGCAACAGCTCGGGATGGAGAGGGAGGAGGTGCCAGGCCAGGCGCACTCTGCGAACAGTCACTTGTCAAGTGGGACTCACTACTCATGCCAAATACCTTCTACGGTAATTTTTTTTACATTTGTTTGTTTGACGCCCTCTCGGTGACGGAAATGAGCCGCCTTGACCGTCTTATGATTAGCCGATCACAGGGTCCTGGCTCGAGTGTCAGCAGCTGGTTGTGCTGATGAACGCGTTCATGGCTCGGTGTATGGGAGTTGATTTCTATAAGTGTTCTTTCCGGGATAGCCGTGTCGAGTGTTAGAGAGGGAGGCAGGGAGGGAGGGAACACCCGACACGGCTCTCCCGAAAGAACAGATCTGGAAAGCAATTGTCGTCAACAGCCGCTGTCTGTATAAGCACTGCAATACGCCACACATATGATGGCTTTTAACTTCGTATGGCAATGAAGAGACATGGGGGTTCTTTCAGACGGCTCTCAAGAGCCTTGATACTTCTGAAGGGGCATTTTAGCCACCTTCGTATCCATTTCCACCCTCGTATTCATTTCCGTAGAAAAGTCACCTTGGATCCCCTGGTGTAATTTACATTCCTGCCAAGCTGCAATTGCAAAAATTGACAGGTGGTTTGAGGGGCTGCATATGCCCATCCCTTTCATCATGAAATACATTTCTTAAATTTGTTCCCATCGCACTTTCACATCTTTGCACGTTTTTTGCCCATTATTAATTTATTGGAATTATTAGTTATGTTTGGCCCGTGCACTACTGTGTGCTACTGTTTAATTTATGTCTTTTGGTAACAGTTTTATTCTCGTACAGTTTAATATTGCAACATCGTTCCATTACTTTGAGATATTATCCATTGTTTGCGGTTGATTAATTCGAACGTTTATTTGTATCGCAGGAATCCCGCATCCAGAGCTTGCAAGCTCGCCAGGCATTTTCTGCTCTTATTTTAAACATCTATATGTTCAAAATCTGTTGTTTTAGTGTGGAGATGCATTTGCATGCCAGTCTAGAGGACAACCATTGTACAAAACGCAGGTATCATTTGAGTAATGTTCTTGTGGCAGTGTAATTGATACGTGACATTGACCACGCGCCTTGTGCAGAGAGGGCACCTGCCAGACGAGATAAACTAATTTACTTATAATAAACAATTGTTGTACGTCTCGTAATGCGATAAAGCTGAGAAAATAGGATTTTCTGCGAACTTTGCAACGAGCAAAATAAATTAAAACACAACGTGTAGCCAGTTAAACGGACATTATATATATATATTTTTTTTTTAAACGAGCCAAGTATAAAATGAACAGCTGTGGTTCATGGCACAGAATATACAGATATATATCAACAGGGAGCTGCTGTTGGATCATGGCCAGCATGCTGGACTTAAAAACTAGAGGTCCCCGGTTCGATCTCTTGGCGTGGCAGTTGAAACGATTGTTGCCCGTTTCATCACCAGTGTGAGTGTGCACACCACACTTAGTCGATGGGTTGCTTGCAAGTGGTGAGCAAAGTGTGGGTACGTCCACGTCTTCCAAGACATCTGTTCATCGTGGAAGATTCAACTAAATATCCACGAGAGCAGGGGTTCTCAACAATTTGCACCTCAAGGGGTTGAGCTCGGGTTCCACTGATGGGTCGCGACCCATGTGTTAACAATAGCGGATCTAGAAATCGCGTTAAGTGGACGCCCGTCCACCAGTAGCGACGTCAGCAGGCAATTGCGGGGCTGCGCTTTACCTTTATTGCCATAATGATGTCGATTATCATGGCTCGATGTATGAGAATTGATGATGATGCCGCCAACGTGGGAGGTGAAACATCTTGAAGGCGAGGAGGAACGCTCGACACGGCTATCCCAAAAGAGCAGCTCTTGAGAGTGATTCTCAACTAGTAGGCCAATTACTGCATGCAGGGAATCTCTAGGGCTCTCTGTAGCAGAGGCAGTTCCGATAGCAAAAACACGAGCAAGAGGGCTGCACCTCAACATGTTTCTCATCTCATTATCTGAAACCGCTGAATCCTATATAGGGTCACGGTGAAGCCGGAGCCTATCCCGGAAACACAGGGCGTAAGGCAGGAATACACCCGACGACGGGACGCCGGTCCATCGCCGGGCATTGCGGGACAATTTTTAGTCTCCGAGCCAATCAACCTATCCAGGAGCATGCTTTTGGACTGTGGGAGGAAACCGGAGTGCCCGGCGAAAACCCACGCGGACACGGGGAGAGCATGCAAACTCCACACAGAAAGGCACCCGAGCCGAGAGATTCGAACCCGGGACCTTCTTGCTGTGAGGCGTCAGCGCTAACCACTGGGCCACCGCGCCTGGACAACAAATCTACCTTTCTGCGCGGAGTTTGCGTATTCTCCCCGTGTCCGCGTGGGTTTTCGCTTGGTACGCCAGTTTCCTCCCACCGTCCAAACACATGTTGCTGCCTAGGTTAATTGACCTTCTGAGTAAATTGCCCCAAAATATGTGCCCTGCAATGTACTGGCGTTACGTCCTGAATATTCCTCCGCCTTGCGCTCTCCATCGTCCGGAACTGGCTTCGGCCCTCCGCGACACCGTACAGGATTAAGCGGATATTGACAATGAATGAATTAATTGATAGTGAATGAAAATCTTCAATTTGCTCTCGGAAGGAGTTGGCACGGTCGTGTTTGACACGCGGCTTGCCAGTCAGTCAGTTTTCATTTACGCTGGAAGGAACTGTTGAGCTAGATTTTTTAACCGTTGTCCAGCAGGGAGGGGGAAGCAGACGAAGGGCGCAAGGCAGGACTGTGCCTAGGATGGGACGCCACTCCATCGCACGGCACAGGGAGACATTTACTCAGAAGAGTAGCCTTAGGCTGGGCGGCACGGTGGCCCAGTGGGTAGCGCTGTCGCCTCACAGCAAGAACACCTGGGTTCGAATCTCGACTCGGGTGCCTTTCTGTGTGGAGTTTGCGAGTTCTCTCCCCGTGTCCGCGTGGGTTTTCGCCGGGCACTCCGGTTTCCTCGCACAGTCCAAAAAAAACATGCTGCTGCATAGGTTAATTGGCTCGCAGACTGAATTGTCCGCAGTGCCCAGTGATGGACAGGCGTCCCATCATGGGTATATCCCTGCCTTGCGCCCTGTGTCTGCCGGGATAGGCTCCGACTCACCGCAACCCTGTGCAGGGACTAAGCGGTTTCTGACAATGAGATGAGATGAGAGGTAAACCTTAGGCGACAGCAGCGTGACTGTGGGACTGTGGCAGGAAAGTGTTATGCCCGACAAAAACCCACGCGGACACGGGCAAACGGCGCCAACTCCACACAGAGAGGGGCCGGGAATGGAACCCGGGGAAATTCTCGCTGTGAGGCGGCGGCGCTGCTCCACTGAGCCACGTTGCCAAGAGCAGCGCGCACGGGGTCCTTTCGAAAGAGGGGATGTGCGGGGAGGCACGCGTCTCAATGAGCGGCTTGAGTCACCTGGAACTCGCCGGTCTCCCCGGTTCGTGCGTGCGTGCGAATTAGCGGCCAGACGTTGAACCCGTCCCTGCTCCCAACGCTCCCACAAGCGACATCCCATGGGACTTCCGAACCAACACGTGGCTTCCTGTGCAACCCCCCCCATCACCCCCTATTGTTCCCGTGTAGAGAAATGTATAAATACCTAAGCGTCGGCTGGTTTCCTGTGGGAAAGAATGTTGCCGAAAATTCTCACAATGTTTACCGCTCAATCGGGCGGCGCTAATCTACGTTTGATGGATGTCGCGATCAACTTTATGCAGGTGCACGTAATGACTATTTTTTGCTCGTGAAAAATTATTCACTTTTTTTTTCCAAAGGATGTTAAGTAAGCTTATTTGGCAGAACATTTGAAAGCAAAGAGAGGAAAAAAAGTTTCTGGTCCCCTTGCTTTTTTTCACAAGCCTGCACTGACCAGCGCGGTGAAGTATGGTTAAATAACCCACATGACCAAAATGGCATAGAGAGGCCTTAATCCAGCGACGATTTGATAAAGGTCTATATGTCACGTGTTTTTTTAAATGTATATTTTTAAATAACTTGCATTTCAGTTTGTGGTCATTTTCGACACAGTTTCAACCGTGACCGTGCCATCGGTGGTGATGTCACGAGTCGAAACAATGATTTGACCCTCAGCGAAGCGCAACCTTTCATGTTTGAGGCTGGCCAACAGAAGCAAGACGTTACCAATTAAGAGTCCTTTCGTGATCAATTTCCAACTCACGGCGACCCGGACGTTCTAAATTCACAAAGATTTGTATGCATCGCAGGATAAACCGATATATACTGTCGCCCATCTTCATGGCTGCGATGTAGCCGCATTGATTGCGGAGCGATCTGGAATGGGACGTTTCGTCATGTGCGCTAATTGGTAGCCGTGCTGAGACCATCGACTTGATGTAAACAAATACGACTGAGACTCGGATTTCAACTCGGGATCTCAGTGGAACCACCTTTAAAAAAAAAACCCACGCAAGAATGAATATACTCTGTAGAAGCAGAGAGGAGGAACGCTGGCCACGGCTATCCCAAAAGAGCAGCAATCCTCACACAGCGAGCCGTGAGAATCTACATCCGTGCCGCCCCACGGATGCATCGACTGGAGACGACAAAGGTAACACAAAAAAATTAAACGAGACATCGAGATTGGTGACGCATTGCCAGAATCGATAATTAAAGAAGTGCTTTTGGCCACAGGCCTCTCTCGCGCCCCCAGGGCTCGGGTGGGAAGGGCGACAGCTGAACACACACGTGTTGGGGGGTGAGCGGGGGTCATTGTGAAACTGCAACGTTCACACTTGGTGCTCACACAGAGGACCCCCCCCGAGTGACGCGCATGCTAGCAGTCTGTCATTGCTACCGAGTGAAGAGAGTTATCCAAGAGTATCGCAAGCGTTCTGCGAAAAAGCTTTGAATCCTATACGGGGTCGTGTGGGGCACAGCTGTACCCAGGATGGGACGCTAGTCCACCGCAGGGCACTAAAAGAAATTTAGCCACGTCGATTAACCGAGGCGGCGCGTCT
>JAZEWT010000010.1:19715927-19747633 GCA_036362905.1 Mordacia mordax
CCAAAAAAAAAAACCGCGTGACACATGTGTGAAATATGTCTTTCCAAAACAGACAAGCGAAATCCCGAGTGATGGAACAGTACGTAGGAAAGAGAAAATGGTAATGGGAGCATAATTAAGAGCGCCTGGAATGACTAATTAATTCCAAACACAGAGAGCAGAGCGAGAGAGAGAGAAAGATTCCATCCACACAAGAGCACAGGAAATGACAACAAACGGACCAATCATCTAGCCCTGGACAGGCGACAGGTAATTGACGGATGAGGCCAGGTATGTAGTATTGAATGGGACATTTAATGAAGGTGAAAAACAACCGCCATAGATGTGCGTTCTATTTCCGGCACTGTAAGCAGTGTATTTCGCCAGTGTACCTTCACGATTGAACGGAGCGCATGCGCAGCGGTTTTCATAGAAGGCAATCCAAATAATTTGTTCATTAATATCCTTAACTTAATACCGAGCAAACGATATCAGAATTACATCCGTTCTATTGCAATGATATGAGACGAATTGGGACGAGAATTTCAGAACAATAGACAATGAAACATCGCTAATTTTTATTATTGTTTAGCAGACGCCCGCGATGGGACGCCAGTCCATCATCGGGCACTGGGAGCAATTTAGCCTGCGAGCCAATTAACCTATGCAGCAGCATGTTTTTTTTTGACTGTGGGAGGAAACCGGAGTGCCCGGCGAAAACCCACGCGGACACGGGGAGAACATGCAAACGCCACACGGAAAGGCACCCGAACCCGGATTTGAACCCGGGACCTTCTCGCTATGAGGCGACAGCGCTACCCACTGGGCCACCGCGCAGCCCTGGAATACATTTTTTTTGAAAGAAAAAAAAACAAAAACTAAAATCAATAACCGCTGAGTGTTTCTTTACCTCTTTCACAAGTAAATTGCACTTGTACTATCGCCGTGACGTCATGACACGATAACTGTATTTGGAACTGTGACAACGCATTGCGTTAATCAATATCACGGTAATCAATATCACATGCTGTACTTGTGTAATCTTTGAAAGCGAGCCCTTTTCATTTCCATCAGCTGCTCCACATTTCCTGCAAAATGCAGTGACCATGTCATGGCAGATAAACCAATACTGTATGCTGGGATGTGGAGTTAATCGAATTTTGCATCAACTTCAAGTAAACTCGTGCTTAAAGGGGGATTTGCGCTGTGTAGTCACTACCCGAGACCATTAATGTCACCACATGAGCCCAGCTTGCTGCCAAATTCCAAGATGCTCTCCCAGGATCTCACTGTGCCACCGTGGCCAGTTAGTTATAATTGCATCTAACGCAGCGGTTCTTAACCTTTTAAAATTCACGGCCCACTTGGTCCACTCGGGTCTGGGTCTCCACGGACCACTAGGTGGCGCTCGCGGCCCACTGATGGGTCGCGACCCACCGGTTGATAACGGCGGTGTTATAATCAATAGTGTTTAATCGTGCTCTCGCATATGTCCATATAATGTGCAAATACGTGTAATTGTGACCAATATTATTCATCTCATCTCATTGTCAGAAACAGCTTAGTCCTGTACAGGGTCGCAGTGAGCCGTAGCCCCTCACAGGGCGCAAGGCAGGAATATACCACCGATGGGACGCCAGTCCATCTCCGGGCACTGAGGGCAATTTAGTCTGCAAGCCTATGCAGCAGCATGTTTTTGGACTGTGGGATGAAACCGGAGTGCCCGGCGAAAACCCACGCGGACACGGGAAGAACATGCAAACTCCACACAGAAAGGCACCCAAGCCGAGATTCGAACCCGGGACCTTCTTGCTGTGAGGCGACAGCGCTACCCACTGGGCCACCGTGCGAAGAGTTGAATATTTGTAATTGCGTGAAAGCGATGTTTCGCCTCCACGTGGCGAGCAATCATCAAAGCGCCACCATGTCGACAAAGAATTAGTCTTGATTCTAGTCGATTGAATTAAGACGATCGGTTAACACTGTATATGCAGTAAAGCATGGTTTTGATTCACGTAGCATGTTAGTGCGGCCGCATCTCCAGACGCTATGGATGTAGCGAGCGCATTGACTTTAATATCTACTGTTAATTATTATCAGCAGACGCCCTTATCCAGGGCGACTCACATCATTACAGAGGCCTAACGAGGAAACCACAGAGAGGTAGGGGGAAGGCGGCCGCGCAGTCAGCCGGCGCCAACATCTGCCAGACACTGCGTTCAATGTATCGTGATGTTTTCGGCAAATTAATTAATGGATATTTTTGTCGTAGGAGGAAACCGGGGAACCCGGAGGAAACGCACGCAGAACACGGGCAGAACACAAACTCTACACACAGAGGCTCCCCAGGCGGAAATCGAACTGCCTCACGCAGGATGTTTCTGCGTGGCTCAGATATCCTCACTTTCCCCCACCTGCCTACTTGATATACAGGCGAAGAGCCATACTGCCCTTGCTCAGATAGGGTGATGGTGTTTGCATCGGCACACAGGGTGCGTGATTTTGGCACATTTTATGTCAAGACTGTATTCTCGGGCACCAATTCATGCCTCGCTTAGTGGAATATTCCACGAGCTCCTGAACCTATTGCTGCAAAGTAAAAAAAAATCGATTGTGATTGTAACCATCGCATTTCCCAAGCCCCAGAAAATTAGTCTGACTCGTGTCCTTATCTTCCTCTCATTAAATATGAACACCTCCCACCCCTGCCACCTATAACCCGGCCACTTACATTATGACAGAGGAAGCCACAGAGATGCGAGGGGAAGGCAGCTATGCAGTCAGCCGGCGCCAACACCTGCAAGACACTCTGATGTACTTCACTAGGATGCTATCGGACCAATTGATGAATGAAGTTTGTTTTTTTAGTTGTGGGAGGAAACCGGAGAACCCGGAGCAAACCCCACGCAGAACGGAGGGGGTAGAAAACGCAAACTCCACACAGAAAGGCGCACCTAGGTGGGTATCGCACCGCTTCGGGCAAGACAGTCTTTCTGTGAAGCGCAGATGTTAGCACTGCGCCACCCTTCAACCATACTTCACCACATTGGTCGGCGTGGGTTCGTGAAGTCGGAGAGCATTTACGTGTGAGCATAGAATTACAATACGATGGATGCCTCCAGCACTACTTAACACATATCCTCGCATTACAGCACTGCATGCCAAGCCCTCCAAGCACTTGCCAAGCTCACCACTGCTTCGCTTTCAAATCTGATACGATCGGACGCATGCCCTGTTCGTGGGCTTTTTATCTGTGATGCCTTTCAATTGTAGAGCCCTTGCGAGTAGACGTCATGGTCTCGCTGTTGATATGCCATTCTCTCCGCAGCTCTGTGCAGCGCTTTGTGACCCTCGGGTGAAAGGCGCTATAAAAATTCAAGTATTATTATTATATGCCAAGGCATCCGTGATGTGAAGATAATCTAACACTAAACAGAGTTCTTTCGGGATAAGTTTGGCATTGTCTCCGAAGCACTCACATTTTACTGCATGCACATTCATATAAAGGGCGGCAGGGTGTCCCAGTGGGTAGCGCTGTCGCCTCACAGCAAGAAGGTCCCGGGTTCGAATCTGGGCTCGAGTGCCTTTCTGTGTGGAGTTTGCATGCTCTCCCCGTGTCTGCGTGGGTTTTCGCCGGGCACTCCGGTTTCCTCCCTCAGTCCAAAAAACATGCTGCTGCACAAGTTAATTGGCTTGCAGACTAAATTGCCCGCAGTGCGCGGTGATGGACTAGCGTCTGATGATGGGTATATCCCTGCCTTACGCCATGTGTCTGCCGGGATAGGCTCCGGCTCACCGCGACCCTGGACAGGACTAAGCGGTTTCTGACAATGAGATGAGATGTGACATTCATATAACTGTTAATTAATTAACTTGCCCAGATGTTGAGACACCACACATCATCTACATATGCCCTTTTACACGGGGAAAAAAGCTTCATCTCTTCACCGATTACTCAGCGAGACTTTTATTGGAAATCAATATCCTGCGTCAAATTTCTCACCTTGAATTAATCTCTCGGCAAATTGTAGCAAATCGCTTTTAAACCCGTCGCTTTCGTTTTTTTTTATAAACTGGCCGTAAAACACAACTTTCGTGCCGCGTCAAGTGATGATAGACACGCCGTTGTATTGACAGTGATGACGCACTGCTTTATTGAGCAATGAAAACTTACACAATACTTCAAAGGTCAGCGAAAGCTATCACCGTCAATCGGTGTTGCGTTGGATTTTCGTTGTAGTTTGAGCTGTACTGTACCGGGGGTCCCGTGTGTGCGTTCGTGTTGCGCCGCGCGTTGTAAAGACTAAGTTACCGCCCGGGCGGCGCGGTGGCCCAGTGGTTAGCGCTGACGCCTCACAGCAAGAAGGTCCCGGGTTCGAGTCTCTCGGCTCCGGTGCCTTTCTGTGTGGAGTTTGCATGCTCTCCCCGTGTCCGCGTGGGTTTTCGCCGGGTACTCCGGTTTCCTCCCACAGTCCAAAAGCATGCTCCTGGATAGGTTGATTGGCTCGCAGACTAAAATTGTCCCGCAATGCCCGGCGATGGACCGGCGTCCCGTCGTCGGGTGTATTCCTGCCTTGCGCCCTGTGTTTCCGGGATAGGCTCCGGCTTCACCGTGACCCTAATATAGGATTAAGCGGTTTCAGATAATGAGATGAGTTACCGCCCGGGAGCGTTTTTTGTCGCGATGACATGTGCGCCTCACAGGAATACGTCGCTGCCCGAGGCGGTTAGATTCCTGCCTTGAGTGCCTCTCCTGTGTGGTGGAGTTTCTGTGCTTTGTCTCCCCCTGTTCTGCATGGCTTTTCTCCAGGTTCTCTTCGGTTTCGTCTCACAATAACAAAGAACCCCACGACTGACCGCTCACAATATACTGGCAGGTTGGCTTTGGCCAACCGCGTTTCTTTCACCCACCCTCCTCTCTCTAGGTTTCCCGCAACGCTTTGAGGCCTTTATGTGAAAGTCGTCATCTAATATACATATAATACGTTATTAACAATTAGAGTATGTGGCGTGAAATGTCGGGCGTCATGATGATAAACATTCATTTATTCGTTATCAATTCTCGCTTAATCCTACGTAGGGTAGTGGGTGGGGGGAAGCGGAGCCTATCCCGGCCGAGAGAGGGCGCAAAGTGGGGGAATACCCAGAATGTGACGCCAGTCCATCGCAGGGATGATGATAAACAAGCGGAACCACTATGGGCTGCGCCAAGTGTTGGTTCCGCCAGGTTCTACACTGGGACCTGATCCTCCCCATGAGGTTTAATGAAAACCTTACGGAACGGAGGTTGTAGTTTGAAGAGCACCCGAGAACCTGTCTTTCCGGAGCAGTTTCGTTTATAGAGTAGTTTATCTGCTGACCAGTCAGCGAGCTCCCACTTTGGCTGGGTCTTCTGTAAAGCGGCGTCTGTCGCAAAGCAACCATCGTAAGCAATTGCCATACATCGAACCGTAAAAAAAAACCCCCATATCAGTACATCATCATTTCCATCAGCCACGATCTATCCACTGCAGCGTGAAAGCCTCCAATATCCATCACCTTCTCTCACAGCCCTTCGGGATGCACAGGTTTGAAATTGTTACCACATTTAAAACGCATGCGCATATATATATGTGAAAGATAGTTCTAGGCCACACTGTAGTAATGCATCCATCACCCGTACACAAGCTAATTTCATCCATCTGTGAAGCGCCTACGCACAGGCGTTGTTCCCATTGTGCTTGTAGAACACCTTACGTTGGAAATGAATGCACCACCACACAAACCGTGGAGGGCGCGGTAGCTCAGTGAGAGGCGCTGACACCTCACAGAAAGAATCACCCGGGCTTGATTTATGATCGAGTGGCGCCTTTCTCTGTTGAGTTTGCGGGTTCTCTCAACGCCTCTCCGTGGGTTTTCGCCGGGCGCTCTGTTTTCCTCCCACAATCCAAAGACAAGCTGCCGCTGTTAATTAGGCCACTGAGTTTAATCCCCCCCCCCGTGCCCTATGATGGACTCACGCTCCATCATAGGTATAGCCCCCTGCGCCCTTTGCCTGCTTCCCCCTCCCCGTTGGACAACTGTTAAAAAGAGCTCCATAACTCAACGGTTCCTTCCAGCCGAAAAAAAACTGGCTTACTGACTCTCTTTAAAGGGCCCGATCATGTCCGTCCTACTGGACCGCACTCCTTGAGAAATCCTCTTGCATGGAGATGCTGACCAGGTCGCTCTGAAATCGAGTTCAATAGCCGAGCCAAGTCAAGGGTTTAAAAGGAAGAGACAAATGGAATTTCCATTGGCATTTTTTTCCCTTTTTTGAAAATGGTGTCTTTAGAAATTTGCTCCAGTGTTCATGAATACAACGTCAAAAATAAGTCTCGTTATGCAACGGCTCTAGATTTGTATTGTAATAAATTTGGAATATTTGTGTTTATAAACCGTTTTCTGTACACTGTTTGTGTTGTGGTTCGTGCATTTTTCTGCGAGGCGCGGATTGTCCCATAAACTGTTTCAGAAAAACAAGCAATGAACACTGGCCCGTGACCCCATAATTCTACAACACTTTCCAACGTAGGCGGCACGGTGGCCCAGTGGGTAGCGCTGTCGCCTCACAGCAAGAAGGTCCCTGGCTCGAATCTCGGCTCGGGTGCCTTTCTGTGTGGAGTTTGCATGTTCTTCTCGTGTCCGCGTGGGTTTTCGCCGGGCACTCCGGTTTCCTCCCACAGTCCAAAAAACATAACGTTGCATAGGTTAATTGGCTTGCAGACTAAATTTCCCTCAGTGCCCGGTGATGGACTGATGTCCCATCGTGGGTGTATCCCTGCATTGCACCCTGTGTCTGCCGGGATAGGCTCCGGCTCACCGCGACACTGTACAGGATTAAGCGGCTATTGAAACTGATGACGATGAACCTGAACATGACTGTAATTTTAGTATTCAATCTAAGATTCATATATCTAATACTCAGATGTTTTATACGGAGACGTTCAATGAAAACAATAGTGCATCATGAATAAAATGCACGGTTATTAATATATGTCTAAACGCTATGAACATCTCGGAAAAATACTGGAAGTTAAAAATAAAAACTTGTTTAAAAAAAAACCCCATCAACTAATCTCAGACGATCCTTCGTGAGGCCATTTTGTGTCGAACTCTAAATATTAATGTGACGTGAAATAACTTACGAGATGTTTACCCGCTCGGGGAAAGGTTCACGGAGAACCCAACAAAAACAAGAAGTTCGAATGAAACTATGGGGATAAAACAGGAGTGGGACATAGTTTAAAGCAACCTCCCTCTCCGACTGCGTCAATCCGCGCGTTCTATTTACGATCTGCCGCTTGTGTAATCCAGCCGTAAGCCCCCGTTCATTCGGAAAAAAAAAATTCCACGTCTGGTGATAAAAAAATAATAATTAAGAAAAACAAGCCCGGATCCAAAGCAGTGCTTTTATTATTTATGTAATGATGTGGGTTTTCACGGTTGGATGCATGATGATTGCTTCGAAAAGCTGCTCTCTCGGGACAGCCGCGTAGATTGCTTCCACTCCCTTTTATATTATAAACTATCATTATTTAGCGGGCGGCACGGTGGCCCAGTGGGTAGCGATGTCGCCTCACAGCAAGAAGGCCACGGGTTCGACCCTCGGCTCGGATGCCTTTCTGTGTGGAGTTTGCATGTTCTCCCCGTGTCCGCGTGGGTTTTCGTCGGGTACTCCGGTTTCCTCCCTCAGTCCAAAAAACATGCTACTGCATAGGTAAATTGGCTTGCAGACTAAATTGCCCGCAGTACCCAGGTTGGACTGGCGTCTCATCATAGGTCTATCCCTGCCTGGCGCCCTGTGTCTGCCGGGATAGGCTCCGGCTCACCGCGACCCTGTACAGGACTAAGCGGTTTCTGACAACGAGATGAGATGAGATCATTATCAATTCATTCATTATCAATACATTATCCCGTACAGAGTCGCGGTGAGCCGGAGCCCATCCCGGCAGACACAGGGCGCCAGGCGGGCTATACCCATGATTTGCCGTTCTGTTATCGTCGTTGTTGGTGTGCCGTTCTCTCCGCATCTCTGTGCAGCGCTTTGTGACCCTCGGGTGAGCGAAACGCTCTAAAAGTGCAATTATTATTATTGTGTGCCGCCAGCACATCGCGCGGCGATGGAGGATATTCACTCAGTAGGCCTATTAACCTCGGCAGCAGCCTGTCTTTGGACGGTGGGAGGAAAACGGAGTACCCGACGGAAACCAACGGGAAACCGTGATTCCAAATCACGAAAAAGCATTGCCTCGCCACTGGAATGTATGGTTCCACCGCTAACAGGTTCATAAAGAAGCAAGGCAAGTGTCTGTTAGGAGTGTAGCTACTGGTGTGAACGATTGATTGCGTATCTAACAGACAGCTACTGAATATCCATACACATCCAACGCTTGTAATGACATCATTTTACATTACACAGCTGGCAGTAGCTTAAATATGACTGTAAATAATGCGTTGTCAACTCCCCCCCCCTCCCCCAACTCGTATGACTAAGATAAATACATAGATGAACGTTAGTGTCATCCGGCGATGGACCGGCGTCCCGTCGTCGGGTGTATTCCTGCCTTACGCCCTGTGTTTCCGGGATAGGCTCCGGCTTCACCGTGACCCTATATAGGATTAAGCGGTTTCAGATAATGAGATGAGACGTTAGTGTCATTCCATCCCTGTACAATCTCAGTATATATATGAAACGAAATTACGTTTCAAGAGGGCTGGGGGAACACACGCAGACGCCACAAGCCACGTTCATGGTTCCACTGTGCTCGTGTAGATTTCCCACGCCTCGATGTGCGAGCGTTTTTTTCTCTTAAGAGCCGCTCTTACGGGATCGCCGCGGCGAGAGTTCATCTTTCCTTCGCGATGTTTCGCCACCCGCGCTGGAGGCATCCTCAGGCTCTGAGAATGGTGATGTCTCCCACGTGAGAGGCGAACTCGAGAGAAGAGGATCGCTCGCCACGGCAATCCCGGAAGAGCAACGCATGAGAGCAATTCTGATAGTTAACATTAAAAAAATTTAAACGTTTTTGTGGCATGTTTTTTTTTTGCGGTCGGAACGAACATGATTTAAAAATAGAAATTCAAGTCGGGGGTTGGATCCTTATCTGCAGCATTTGATCCAGCAGAGCTGCTCGCCGAGTAATTTAATTGCAACATTTTTTTATCAGCCGACTGGTATGAACAGGTTTTTTATTTTACATATCGCGTAGCCGCGTCTCCGTTTCCTTTCCGTGGCGGAGCAAGAGGCCAGCGCACGCATCTTTCAAGATGTTGGCTCGAGTCCCGTGTGTGGCCACGCGCAGCTGCACTTGGCATGTGCACATGGCCTGGGACTCGCCAAGGTCAACTCAGCGGATGAACAATGAGCACCAGTTTTGGTGTGGTCAGCATCAATGGAGACACAAAGGCGGTTGGGCGATGTGCCCAGTAGTCTCTCAACATCATTGTCTGCATTAAGAACTGCTCATCTCGTCTCATTGTCAGAAACCGCTTAATCCTGTACAGGGTCGCGGTGAGCCGGAGCCTATCCCGGCAGGCACAAGGCGCAAGGCAGGGATATGCCCACGATGGGACGCCAGACCATCACCGGGCACTGAGGGCAATTTAGACTGCAAGCCAATTAACCTATTCAGCAGCGTGTTTTTTGGACTGGGAGGAAACCGGAGTGCCCGGCGAAAACCCACGCGGACACGGGAAGAACATGCAAACTGCACACAGAAAGGCACCCGAGCCGAGATTCGAACCCGGCACCTTCTTGCTGCGAGGCGACAGCGCTGCCCCACTGGGCCACCGCGCCGCCCCTGCCGTAGTCAGTTGCTGGTAATTACAATTACTTCGCTGAATGGTGCCTGCCATGTGGCGCGCAGCTCACAGTCGGAAGGTTGTGAGTTTAAATCCCAGCCATGGATCAACGCTTCCTCCAGCTATGGTCGCCAGAATGAGAACCGCCTTGTGGAGAAGTCAACAATAGGTTGTCCTGTGGGAAAGACTTACCCCCCACCATAGGAACGTGGAATCTCCACGAATGACTCACGTTTGTAAACAGTTTGTGGGCACCACCCGACATAAAATAGAACGGGAAACCGTCGTCATCCTCGTCATTAGCGATAAAAAAAATTAAGCGGACGCATCATGCTGCATTGAGCTGGGGCCCATTGCTGAGCGATTGCCTTTGGATGTTGGGCAGCGCAGCAGCATCGGTTTGCTCTGATAATGTATCGAATGTCCTTGAGAGTGGTTCGCTCACACCAGGGATGGCTTTCTTTAGAGACTAGTCTCGTCATTTAGCAAGATGTTGCCAAAAGGCAATCGGCTCAGGACAACGCAAATATCGGTGTATTCGTGGCTAGGGTCGAGCCGTTAAGTTGACGGGTGCCTGTTTTGCCAGTACTAAGATGATCTATACACAAAAGTCATCTCTGGTGTGGGACGAGCAGTTTCACCGTCAAAGCATACATCATCAATGCATTTTGTTTGCATATGTTTCCAGAGATAGGTGTATGTTTTTGCAAACTTAACACATTGAGAAAGCTCTTCATTTAGTGTTTAAGGTCTTAAACACTTGTATTAATGCCAGAAATGGTGAAATCTTCTATTTTACATCCTTGTCCGCATTGAGTAGCGCTGCTGCCTCATAGCAAGAAGGGCCCGGGTTCGGTTCCAAGCTCGGGTGCCTTTCTCTGTGGAGTTTGCGCGTTCTCCGCGTGTCCGCGTGGTTTTTCCCCAGGTACTCCTGTTTCCCCCCCACCGTCCAAAGACACGCTGCAGCCTAGGTAACTTGGCATGTCAACAAAATTACCCCCGGTGCCCAGGATGAACCGGCGTCCCATCCCGGGTATAACCCAAATTTTCTACTAACCTGTTTACCCCTTTCCGCTGGATCAGTATTCGAAAAAGCTGCACAACTCAACGGTTCCTTCCAACTTCCCATCTCTCATCTCATTATCTGAAACCGCTTAATCCTATATAGGGTCACGGTGAGCCGGAGCCTATCCCGGAAACACAGGGCGTAAGGCAGGAATACACCCGACGACGGGACGCCAGTCCATCGCCGGGCTCCTTCCAACTTAAATTAAAAAAATGGTTTGACTACCCAGTGCACGTTTGCAAAATATGTTGAGGCATTTAATAACGACCTGATGGGTGCAGACAACACACGTTAAAACTATTACCCACCTAAATGTTCCAGGAACTCAAGTTTGAAGTATTTGCAGAGCTTTGAAGCTTGACTTACCCGCTTTGTAGGGATGCAGGGATGAAAATTATGGTCAACAATAAGGTAAATGCCACTTTATCAATTAATCTATTAAGGGCCTGGCAATTATTGAGTCATTGGTCACACTTGTTTACAACATGTGTTGTCCTGCGAGACGTCCAGCTTACGACTCTCTCTTACGGGAACGTTTTGGCAGTGCCGCCTGTGGGCTACGCGACTTGCGCAAAAGGCCAAATAGGGTTCCATAAAAGCATTCACATCTGTGCGGCATCACGGGCAGAATCAGTTAAACACAGGGGCTGGGCGGCGTCCAGGCCGAACCCAGGACTTTTACGAGGCTTCCAAATGTAGGTGGTGTCGGCTTTCACGACTCCGCGGTGCGTTTCGCCCCCAAATTACGTTGGCGGCGGCATCGTCGTGTGTTGGAGGCATCGGCAGAAATGCCTGACGATGTCTCCAACGTTGTGGGCGAAACGTCGCGAAGGAGAGAGGAGGAACACTTCACTTGACGCGGCGATGCAGAAAGAACGGCCATGGAAAGCGATTCTCTTACGAGACAGACTTCACATGAATACGTGATGGCCATCAGAGGGTAGTGCGGGAGAATCGTTAGCGCGTTATATTGCTACGTTCCCCATACTTCACCACACGGACCAGCGTGGTGAAGTATGGTCACATAGCCCGCGTGGACCTCATTGGTACGGGAAGGCCCCCATTCATCAGTGGGCCGGCAAGTGGGCGGAAAGCTTCGTCATTGTGAGGGATCGCAGTAGCCGGGGTGCCGAGCTGAGGTGAGGAGGTGAGGATGACCTGTACCGAAAACAAGGGAGTGGAAGCATTGTGTGGGAGTGAAAACACAAGTGTGAGGCTTTTTCTGCTGAACCGAGCAAGGCACAACACCAGTGTAGTTTTGCGGCGTTCAGGAATAGACTTGTGTTTTATGGCAATTCGAAAAGCATAAAAATGACACTTTATGACGGCAATAAATTATTTCCCCATCCGAACGCTGATCTTCTGACGCCTCACCCCAAAAAAAAAAACACACGAGGCTGCTTTTCCCAGATCCGTTTAATTGCTCCTAAATTTCATGTCGTGACTCTTTCAGACAAGACCTACTCATCCCAGAATAGCAGCTCCAGGGACCACGTGCGCGTGTGCACCCACGCTCACCCGTGCGCGGGGCGCCTGGCCTGCTAATCCTAGTTCAGCGACGGCGGGGCTGACACATTACGAATGGACTCAGATAACGGGACGTATCGCCGAAAGACTCCTATCGCACAATGCCAGAAGGGAGAGCCACGCGTACATGCGTGGAGTGGTGATTTGTCAGGCAATATGTGTTGACATGTCACCGGCAGACGTACGGATTTGCCTGGACTGATACCGAGAGGATTCTGTCGTGCTGTACTGCTATGTTCCCTGGCTTCTTGATTCTTCACGGACCGGCGTGTTGAAGCGTTGAAGTACTGAGGAAGACAATCATGAGATGCTGAAGGACAGTTGGCATCCCTAAGCGCTGTGCCTAAAATACACATCGAACGCGTTGTGCCCCTAAGGCTAAGCACCTGTTCCCTAACAAATGTCAACGTTTATGTCATGAGGGCGTCACGGTGACACAGTGAATAGCGCTGCGGCCTCATAGCAAGCAGGTGCCTTGTTGAATTCCCTGCTCGGGCGACTTTCTGTTTGTAGTTTGCATGTTCTGCCCGTGTCTGCATGGGTTTTTGGGCCGGGTACTCCGGTTTCTTCCAACAGTCCAAATAAATGCTGCCTAGTTTCATCATCGTAACTGAATCGCCCCCGCACTAAGACAGTGTGTGATGGAATAAGTTTTCACTCAGTGAATGATAGGTCGATGTTTATTATCACAGCAGAAAGTGTATTATAAGTAAATTAGTTTATCTTGTCTGGCAGGTGCCCTTTCTGCACAAAGCGTGTGGTCAATGTCACGCATCTATTACATTGCCAGTCAAATGATACCTACGTTTTGTGCAATTGTTGTTATGTAGACTTGCATATAAATGCATCATCACACTAAAACAACAACAGATTTTGAACATCTCATCTCATCTCATTGTCAGAAACCGCTTAGTCCTGTACAGGGTCGCGGTAGATTTTGAATATATAGATGTTTAAAATGAGAGCAGAAAATACCTAGCGAGCGGACAAGCTCTGGATGCGGGATTCCTGCAAAACGACAAACGTTCCAACTGATCAACGCAAAAACAAATTGATTTATTGTGAAGTCTGAGTTTATCTCCAGCACGAGAGCAATTGCCATCCTAGAGCCCTTAACGAACCTAGGCAGAAACAAGTGTGGCACTGCAATAGAGGCTGATTGCGTCTACGGAAGAGGCACGCAGAGCATTAACACGCAGCCCGCCGTATCTGGAGTGCGGCATGAGTGTTGAACAAAATGTACAGTGTCAGACCGAGACACGAGTGTGGGTCTTGTGCACAGTGTCACTCAGAAATGGGTCCATTATTTCGGGAAATACAAGAGATGACTCTTTTGACATCGCAATTTCAAAGCATGCACATTAAATGCAAAATGGAATTGTTCAAAGAAGATTTTATCAACATCCGTACGATATCTTAGCGGAATGACATTTCGAAATTTGGTGTGTGTATTTTTGCAATGGAAATTTTCTCCGTCAGGCAAACAAACTTTTTTCATGTAATATTTATTTTAAAATGTGTTCTTTGATGTGTTTTTTTTTTATTATGCGCGTTTTGATCTGCAATATTTCCGAGCAAAATGTCAAAAAATTGTGCACAACAACAAACTGTGTAACCAGAAAACACATTTGCTAGCTGTACGTGACAATCGTGAAAAACATATGCAGTCACAATTTCATTTTATTATTTAAAGCCCGTGTTTTTTCTCTCCAGGCAATGCCACTTCGTGATTAAAACGCACCAACATATCTCATCTCATCTCATTGTCTGAAACCGCTTAATCCTATATATGGTCACGGTGAGCCGGAGCCTATCCTGGAAACATAGGGCGTAAGGCAGGAATACACCCGACGACGGGACGCCAGTCCATCGCCAGGCATTGCGGGACAATTTTAGTCTGCGAGCCAATCAACCTATCCAGGAGCATGCTTTTGGACTGTGGGAGGAAACCGGAGTACCCGGCGAAAACCCACGCGGACACGGGGAGAGCATGCAAACTCCACACAGAAAGGCACCCGAGCCGAGAGATTCGAACCCGGGACCTTCTTGCTGTGAGGCGTCAGCGCTAACCACTGGGCCACCGCGCCGCCCGCACCAACATATCTTCTATGGTAAATTAAGACAAGAACAATATTATCTGCTTTCTCCCATGTAGTTCCCTGGAATATAAAACGATCTCTACCCCAATGCATTGACATCATTAGTGTCACCTAGCAACTGGGGAACGGAACAGTGGCACAATGGTGAGAGCACCGTGCTACGAACCTGGCGACCTGGGTTCCAGGAATACGGATAACGTCTCTGGCGAGTGAACCTACGAGACACTCGCTAGTATGGGTGAAGTATGGTCAAATGAGCGCCACGGACGATACAACACGGGGAGGCTTTAATCCAGCAGCGGATTGAAAAAAGTACTCGACTGATGTAGGTTCTCACGGCTCGATGCTTGACGATTGCTTCCAAAAGCTGCTCTTTCGGGATAGTCGTGAGGAGCGTTCCTCCTCTCTCCTTCGCGACGTTGGAGGCGTCCCGTGACTGAGGATGCCTCCAACGTGGGAGGCGAAACGTGACGAAAGAGAGGGGAGGAGCGCTCGACACGGCTATCCCGAAAGGGCAGCTTTTGATACAGAATGGCCATTAACATTAATCTAGTAAGTAACGTGGCCCGATGAAATGTAGTTGTATGTTCTAATTGTATGCGTATATTTTCTTGAACTTTAAGGTACTCCATTGCCTTCACACTTTGCCCAACGAATTTCAGTGACATTGAAATGTAAAATATTGGGGGGGGGGGGTTCTAGTGATAACAATCAAGATTGTAAACCCTTACAACTCGAAGAGTGTAATGTTGTTATCGGAAACGAATCTCGTAAAATTACTTCCACAGCGACTAGGCTTGCACTCACATTTGCTTTACGAACTGATTGTCAAACCCTTCTTTCGGAATAGCCGTGTCGAGCTTCCTTCCTCTCTTCTCGGTGACGTTTCACCTACCACGTCGGAGGTTTCCTCAGGCATACGCCGGGCTCAGTAGGCCTGAGGAGGAAAGCTCGACACGACTTTCCAGAAAGAACAGTTCGTCAAGCAGTTCACACGCAAAAAAAAAAGGATTTGCAAAGCGATCACCGTGCATCGAGCCGTGAAAACCTACATCAGTAAATTGCTTGATAAACATCTGGGTTCAACAAGTTCAAAGAGAAATCTATTCAAGGCCTCCTCTATTTCAGCACACATCAAGTAGGACTGCAATTTACAATGAAACAATTTACGGGAATGAATCAAGGTTATTTATGCGTGGAAAGTGGAATTGGTAATATAACGGGAGTAGTTTGTGGGTTGTTTTTACATTTTGAAACGTGAATAAAATGTTCAACGGTTGCACTGGGGCACAAGGCAAGGGTGCAGGTGCCTTATATGTGCAAATTATTATTTTTGTTATGGCCTCACAAACATTTAATATAAAAACTAAGCACTAGCCGTGTATCAGTCAATGTGTTATTGTGCAATTCATGTTTCAGGTTTTTGATGGATTTTGCATTGCAATATCATGAGAGGCCTTTATCCAACAGCAGAATGGTCGCAGTTGAAGGGCGTCTGCAAAATGATAATTAATAATGTGGTCCACAGTAGTGTGAGATTGTGAGAAGAGTTGCACTCTTGATTCTTCTTCTCCTACATTGATTGACTGTGGTTCCCCATGGTACGCGTGACATGTCCATGCCTCGCCGCAAATGATGCAGTCAAAAGGCCCCTGGATGTAGACTCATCAACCACCCAGTATTCGAGCAAACACGTGAACCAGGAGGCACCTGGTAAACACAATATTATTGCCGCAGGCCCCTCTGTCCTACGACCCAATGTCCTCATTGCAAGCGAGCAACGATCACCCCATGGAGAATTGTGAGCTTCCTATTTCCACTTGCATTTCGCAGCTCAATTTTTTTTTGTGAAGGAAAAGTAAAAGGACAATGGGTTAGGTATCCGCTTTCGGTTGGCTAAAAATGGACTGGCAACTTTATATTTTTTCCATTGCACATTCAGCTTGGTCCGGAAGCATCTGTCTGTTCGATGAATGTGAAAATCCATGGCAAATTGTTTTTTTTGTATTTCTTCTCAAACCGCCATCACCATTTGGTAATAGACAACGTTATTTTCTGTTGCGGCAATTTGATTTTTGATATGTATAAAATTAAAATTTTGACTGTTAACTTGGGTTGCACGGTGCCCCAGTGGGTAGCGCTGTTGCCTCACAGCAAAAAGGGCCCGGGTTCGAATCTCGGCTCGGGTGCCCTTCTGTGTGGAGTTTGCATGTTCTCTCCCCGTGTCCGCGTGGGTTTTCGCCGGGCACTCCGGTTTCCTCCCACAGTCCATAAAACATGCTGCTGCATATAATAATTGGCTTGCAGACTAAATTGCCCTCGGTGCCTCGTGATGGACTGGCGTCCCATCGTGGGTATATCCCTGCCGTGCGCCCTGTATCTGCCGGGATAGGCCCCGGTTCACCGCGACCCTGTACAGGAATAAGCGGTTTCTGACAATGAGATGAGATGAGTGAGAGAGTCTTCCACATAGCTTGTACAGGTCTCGCGAAATAGCTTCGATACGATCAATTGAACCATACAGTAGTTGGAACGCAACAAATTTTAAGACTTGTTCTCCCTAGTGGTCACTTTATGACCCAACGTAAGAATCCCTTGGAGAGAAATTTGTGTTTTCCCTTAACCTCTGGGGGCAGCGCGATGGCGTCGTGGATAGCACTGCTGCCTCATAGCAAGAGAATCCCTGGTTGGGTCTCTGGTTCAGTTCCCAGCTCTGTTTTCTTTCAGTGTGGAGTTTGCCAATTCTCTCCCTGTGTCTGCGTGGCTTTTCCTCAGATACTCCGGTGTCCTCCCACCGTCCAAAGACACTCTGCTGCCTCGGTTAATTGGCCTACTAAGTGAATTGCCCTTAAAAGTGTCCATCATATTCTGTGGCGTCAAATTCTGGAAATTCCCCCGCCTCACGCCCTCTGTCTGCCGGGATAGGCTCCGGCCCCCCACGATCCTGTACTGCAATGATCGGTTACGCAAGCTCTGCTGAACCTTCACCTCTAGTTCCACCTCGTGGTAAAATTCGGTTTTGCTATCCAGTGGGGTGTTTACAACACTGGCACGCCACAGGTCGCTGCGTTGGCAGATTAAAAGTGACAAATGATTTTTAACATCAACTAAAATAAACCGAGAAGATCACAGTGTGAGGAAAAAATAGTGATCTTGGAATAAATACATCTATAAAATGGAAGATGATTTATAGACAGCGCAAGTGATTGCAGCCCAACAAGACATAGATTTGTAAACCCATTGATTTAACTTCATAGATTATCCTCTTTAATGATACTTGGCTGTGTGGGCCCGCTATTTGGGCCTCAATCAGGTTATAAGTTCTTGTGTTATATGATCTCATCTCATTGCCAGAAACCACTTAGTCCTGTACAGGGTCGCGGTGAGTCGGAGCCTATCCGGGCAGACACAGGGCGCAAGGCAGAGATATACCCACGATGGGACGCCAGTCCATCACGGGGCACTGCGGACACCTTGCTTACTCTAATCTCGCCTTTCTCAACAGTGTGGCCGCCGGGAGCTCCGTTTTCCTCCACACAGTCCAAAAAAAAACATGCTGCTACATAGGTTAAATGGCTCGCAGACTGAATTGCCCGCAGTGCCCGGTGATGGACTGGCGTCCCATCGTGGGTATATCCCTGCCTTGAGCCCTGTGTGTTGCCGGGACAGGCTCCGGCTCACCAAAAATCCCCGGTACAGGGGACCAACCGGTGTCTGACAACACGAGACTCCGTTACACGTTCGATCATCGCCATCTCCTGGCCATGAACGGAAACATCTCAAGAAGATGGGATCTCGGAATCCTGTGGTTGGCGGACGCGAGAGAGAGAGAGACAGAGGGAGCCTCGCTCTCGAATTTGTTGCCACCGCCGCGCGGATGTTGCGTAGCAGGAAGCGGGCGACACACATGCGACGTGCAACTCGGCAACAATTGAGCAAATCGCTTAATTAAAAGGCTTGCGGGACAAGTAAAGTCTGCGGTGGGGAACCGACTTGGATGGAGCGGGGCATTGGGCCCGGTTGGACACGCGGTGGTGAATTGAGACGTGAGTACCTGGAAAGCCTCTCGTTCGGCACCACCCCCGCTTAACTCTTGTTTTTGGCTGGAGGGTTACGAGCCACGTTGTCGATCCACTGCTGGATGAAGGGCCGCGTCGTCGTCGTCGTCGTCGTCCCCCTCCCTCCCCCCGCCGTGTGCCACGTTGACAGTCGCCGAGCCATACTTCACCAGAACCCGGACGGTGCGGCTCCGTGGTGTCGTCCCGCGACTCGAACTCGAGTCCGCCCGGGTTGCGGAGCTCTGCGTAATAATTACTCAGCTTAACTAGTGATCACAGCTAGTGACTAATTACCTTAACCAATTACCCGGCTTGTACAGTACGTACAGTGGTGTATACTGCGGTACAGTCTTGCGCACTGTACAATGTACACTGTACATTGCACACTGTACATTTTGTACACTGTACATTGTACACTGCACATTACACTGTACATCGCACACTGTACATTGTACACCGCACACTGTACACTGTACATTGTACACTACATTGTACAGTACACAAGACTTATATCTTATATTATTATTAAGTACTGCATGTCGTATTATACACAGTTGTGCACGACGTTAATTCATATATTTAATAGTAGTGCGCATACTGTAAGACATTCAACGCAGTACAGTATACACAGGGTAAAGGTCACTTCAATACGAATGTCATTGTCAGTATAGTTTTACTCGCGCAGTGCTGTGCACTACTGTATTATAATTATATTTAACCGATGTTTATGATTAGACATGCCAGGGGCAGCAGAGGGCAGCGTAAAAAAAAAATCTATTGTACTGTACTATGTCCCCTGCTCTATGCTCCTCACCCATACCATAGATACACAGTTTATTAATGTTTGGGTTGCAATCTCGACATTGTCCAGCCACACGTGTGCTTCTGTTGCGAAAAGTAACATTAATTGTCCTCGTGTTTGCGGCACGGATTCAATTTCAAAGGAATTCATTCGAAGAGAGAGAGAGACAGAGAAAGAGAGAGAGAAAGTGCAGCGCTTTGTGACCCTCGGGTGAAAAGCGATTATCATTGCTCGGAGGTGGGAAGGCACCCACGCAGGGCGCCAACATTTGCCAAACACCCGCGTCTTATACGTGGCGACGTCAAGTGACCAATTAATGAGTGTTTCCTTTTTTTGTTTTAAATGTGTGTTTCCTTTTTTTGTTTTAAATGTGTGTTTCCTTTTTTTGTTTTAAATGTGTGTATATATATTTATTGGAGGGAACAGGAAGGAAAATCCGCGCGGAACGAGAGGGGAACGAGAGCGGAACGCACGGACTCGGCGCAGAAACGCGCCCAGGATGGCGGAATCGAACGCCTCTGGCAGGACTGTCTGTCTCTACGACGCAGACGTTACAACTGCGCCAGCCTGCCACCCATTTATACAGAGGGGACATGTCATTGTCAGAAACCGCTTAGTCCTGTACAGGGGTCGCGGTGAGCCGGAGCCTATCCCGGCAGACACAGGGCGCAAGGCAGGGATATACCCACGATCGGACGCCGGTCCATCACCGGGCACTGCGGGCAATTTAGTCTGCGAGCCGATTAACCTATGCGGCGGCGTGTTTTTTGGACTGTGGGAGGAAACCGGAGTGCCCGGCGAAAACCCACGCGGACACGGGGAGAGAACTCGCAAACTCCCACACAGAAAGCAGCGCCCGAGCCGAGATTCGAACCCGGGACCTTCTTGCTGTGAGGAGGAGGCGACAGCGCTACCCACTGGGCCACCGCGCCGCACAGAGGGGAAATCTGAGTCGAAACGCTTGAGTGACTTGACAAGTAGGATTTGGGAAGGCTACACTAGTTTTTTTTTATTTAGCTAAACTCTTTGGTGATGCCGCATTAGCTGTTTATTTTAACATTTGCTTCAGTTCAACAAACTTTGTGAGTAATCAGAATTTTGAGTCAGTATGTCGGTTAAATCTGGGAGGCCAGTAGACTAAAGCAAGTTATTCTCTTGTGTGGATATATAGACGATAACTTACTTCCACATGGGTATTGAATTTGTGCGTTTACGTTGAAAAACAATAATCTCTTAATGACGTTTTAGCATGCCTTTGAATACTAATATGTTGGCAAGTCATGTTGATTGAATTTCTGAGCGTTTTACACCTTACTCCAACTGAGAATTTTAGGGAATTGGTAAGTATCCCAAGCATAATAAGGCTGCTGGTGAATAAATATGAATTAATAACCCTTTTTACTGGGCACTTTGTATTTTTTAATGTCCTTGTTTTAGTGCTACCTGGAGGAAATTGACAAATCATCGCGATGGAGGAGGGCTTTGTACGCAACTTGGAAGTACTTTGGAATAAAAAGCAGCTGATGCAGGTGAGATTGTGATTTATTCAATGCTTGATCAGCTAAACATTTATCGATAATAGTATCCAATCGATATTTTTTAATGTGCTCACTGCTTACAGAGTTAAGATAATGCTATATGTTAACAAAAATCTGCTGCATAGTTATATATAATGAATATTTTAATAGCTATTAATGTACTTTTTTTAGTGTACCATTCAGTGTATTAACGTTTCCCCATATACATAAAATTGTGAGTCCGCCTTTTGGCCTTCCAGACTCATTTTAAATAGCAGTATTTTTTTATGTAACAATCTTCGGTGTCCACCTCAGGTTAATCTCAACTCATCTCATTGTCAGAACCGCTTAATCCTGTACAGGGTCGCGGTGAGCCAGAGCCTATCCCGGCAGACACAGGGCGCAAGGCGGGATATACTCACGACAGGACGCCAATCCATCACCGGGCACTAAGGGCAGTTTAGTCTGCAAACCAATTAACTCAGGTTAATCGACTAAAATATATATTATTATTTCATAAATATAGAGGGAAAGTGTAATTTGCTCGATTATTCTGGAGCGTTTTAAAAACCTTGTCAGCAGAGGCGAACGCATCAAAGCCCACCTTGACGAACCATCATTCTGACGTCTGATGAATTGACAACCACGGCCCTATTGTGTGAAAAGATTCTCATCCAGCAATGGATTGACAAGAGAGCTGTACATGTACATAGTACATATTTAAGATTCAAAAATACATTGTGAAACTGCAACAGACTTCATTAAATTTTAAGTTTAACCGTCTAGTAGCTGGTTCCCTCTGAAGTTTCACTCAGGATAGCTGGCACTCAGCAGGAACAGTTTATTACAGATTAGAGGTCTTGGGGCCGGAACGATCTCAACCTATTCTCAAACTTTAATTGCATTAGACGCCTGACTGGGGAAAACTCACCTGGACACGGAGAGGATTTACAGATTGAGAGCTCTTTCTCGAGTCCGTGGGTGGTGGTGCATGGCCATTCGTAGTTGGTGGAGCGATTTGTCTGGTTCATTCCCACAATTCCCAGTAAGTGCCATAGTCATCAGTTTGTGTTGATTAAGTCCACGCCCTCTGTACACACTTGCTGAGTAAACTACCCCAAAAAGTGTGCCCTGCGATGTACTAATAATAATTGCACTTCTAGAGCGTTTTTCACTCGAGGGTCACACAACGCTGCACAGAGCTGTGGAGAGAACAGCATGTCAACAGCAACAACGACATATGAACCGCAAATCAACAGCAATCACATTTTGTGTTTGTTTTATTTCAAAGCTGAGCTGTGGATGGATCGGCATGTCAACAACAACATCAGAGCAGTTCACTGGAAAGTCAAATAATAATTATAATTCAGAAAAGGACATAATATAGGCGTCACAACCTGGATTTGCCCCCGTCTTGCACCCTCTGTCAGCCGAGATAGTCTGTGCCTCCACCCGCGACCCTGCCTGTACAAGACTAAGCGGGTATTGACAATGAATGAAAAACAACCATTTAATATTGACCCAAAGCAAAGCCAGTTTTGGTTATTCGTATTGTGTTCTTGCCTGTTTCGTGGACTGAAAGATCCAGCTGGAATGCCAGGCTTGCCTGCGAACAACGCCTGATCCTCGCAGAATGCTGCTGGACATCCTGGAGGCACGTGGCGATTGGAGGAGGAGCAGGGCCAACCTTGCACACCACATCATTACGGAGTTCTCCAACTGGATGAATAGCCACCCATCCCAGGGGAAGGTACGCTACCCGTGCTTGGCTCTTCAGTGTGTATCTATGAAAGTCGTGTAATTGAAAATTTACGTTGGTCAAGTTCGGGTGATGTCACCTGATTTTGTGCAAAATCATTGCTCACCTCTGGCTGTTTTACCCTATTGGTGGGGTATTGAGCAGAATTCTACAGCCAGATGCCCTACCTAATACGAACCTCCTTCAGCCAGAATGGTTTTGGATCATTATTTGTCGAGAACCTCTCTCCAGACCTGTTTACCAAGGGAAACCCTAGCAGGAGTACTTTACTGCAAGTGACATAGCTTTTGTGGTTCATTGGAACACTCAAACTCCTCAACCATGAGGAAGGGGACATATTTAATGCAACTCGTATTATATGTGACCAACATTATTGATGAAGTGTATTTGGTTTAGGTCACTTGCAAAGAAACTTGATGAAGCTGCTTGCAGTTACCTGCGAAGTTCCATACTCCATTGTAAAAGCACACCTGTGTTGCATTGTAGGAAATCGACAGGTTTTCTTCACCTCACAAAAACCTTACTAATTGGCTGTCAGGAATAATTGGGTTCAGGATACTTTTACGTGACCTAACAAAAAAAAAACATCTCACCTCATTATCTGAAACCGCTTAATCCTATATAGGGTCACGGTGAAGCCGGAGCCTATCCCGGAAACATAGGGCGTAAGGCAGGAATACACCCGACGACGGGACGCCGGTCCATCATTATTACTGTAAAGCTAAGATTCGATAGCCGAATTGGGGGGAATGGGTGGCTGGAGCGTCTGTGAAATCTGAATGTTTATTTGACGATCTTATATACAGAGTACTGACCATATCTTATTACAACCTATATCTTATAAACACCATTAAACAAAGTAGTACTTTATGGCAGCAATAAAACACTGAAAAATACAGTTTTACTCTGTGTATAATTAATAATAAATTGATGAAAAACCAATCTCCACGCCAACAGCTTGTTATCAATTGCGCAACCTTAACAATGCACTTGTTAATTGGTGGCCGTGCTGTTGACTGTGTAAAGTGCCCTTTGTTGACTGGCTTCCGGCACAACCCTTCCAGGCTCTCCCATGCGATTGGGAACTGCAGGCAAGGGCGATACGGCTACTATCCTCCAGCCAGGGCTCCACCATGGACCCGTTCATTCACCTGTATCAGCTGGTGACGGTCGATCGCCAGCAACTCATTGGGGCAGTGCAGGACCTTCAGAAGAAAGGCAGGTATCAAGAGGTGAGGTGTCAGGTGTCAACGGTCACACTCGCGATCAGTCATAACGAGGGACATCTTCTGGCGTATCGCTTTATAGAGCAGCACGTAGCTCTGATAGCCAAAGGACACACTGGTAGGATATTGGATAGCTGTAGATGTCTTGAATGTGTCTACTGATTTCCCAACATTCGGAATGGTTCACAGTGTTGGCCGTGGTCTGGTTTGCGTGCGTGAATCTTTCTCTAATTTTACGCTTGAATAGGTAGTAGCTGCGTTTACCGTGGGCACTGCAGACTATTCAGTTCAGCACGTGCTTGTTGCTTTTCGAGGCAGGTATAATCCGGGTGGTTCACTGGTTTTGTCAGTGATGAGACCTTTATTGGGAAGGGTTCTGTCCGAAGCTACAAACATTGCTCGGAGAGTGTCTAAATGTGATTATATTTTGGTTACCCGTATGCCGAACAACACACAGTAGGACCCAAAAACACATCGGAGAGCCAGCATACATTTCAACCGCCACAACCACGAGACATGAGGAACTCTTCAAGTTCTCCACTAGAGGGTGGCATGGGTCCTCGCTCTGAGTACATTCTATTGCAGTGCCATTGCGTATCCTCTTTGTAACAAGGACCTGGAATAGGAGTGCTGGTTCCCAGCCGGTTGACGTACTCTCATAGCCTATGCCGGAAGAGGATGGGGAAAGCAATGAAGGAAGCTGTCCTGAGGAAGTGAATGTCGCTCTGTACTCTGCCAGTGATTAAGAGCTGTGTTTTGTAACTGTATTGATGCCACAATTAAGTTATTAAAGAGTGCATTGGGAACGATGTCGGTTTTAAACTGAGGCATTCAGAGGTAAATTATATTTCCTCTTGGTGTGGCCTAATGGTGCTTCCAGAAGTAGGTTATTCTCTTTTCAATCGGTGCATAAAATCAGCTGTGTAATAGATCAGTAATGGGAATGACAATGAAACGGGCTGGAAAATGTGCCAAGATGTGGACTTTCACAGCTCCGTGTTTAATAATTGTTCTCGAGAGGTATTCTTTTGAGATGGCAGTGTCTCGAGAGGAAGAACGCTTGACACAGCCCGTGCAGAATTCGCACCACTTGGGAGCAAGTCACAGTTTGCAAAGACTCATTGAGAGACACATGCTTATAATAACACTGAGAGACTGGACAAAGCACGTGGATCACAAAACAAACATAAATCTGAGACGTTGACTGTCAAGAATCATGTGAGTTCAGGCAGGACGCATTACTAGATGGGTATGGAGCGACGATATCAGCTCATGCGCAGGAGCAAGATGGATTGTGGCATCGCAGCACCTGTACAGATGGTAACGGTGATTAATCCAGCACTGAATGACTGATGATGAGCATGGCATCACCTGTTATGCGTGAACACTTGTCCACAAGTACTTGCTAGGGCATGCTCGTATACATGAATGCCGATTGTGTACGCATTAGGTGCCTTGTGATTCAAACCAAAGTCACACTGCAACTGACTGTCCTAGTTATTGCCTCAATACCTGTAATGGCCTCGGCTTATAGAGGAACACAGGTGCAGCACGGCAATTGTGATGCAACTTATTAAAGTACGTTACATATTGCTTATGCAATAAAATGTATCAAAAACCAATGCTGTAATTTTAGTCACAAACAGACAAGCCTTAATGAAAATGTCATATGCCTAAACTTCATTTGGTTGTCTTTATAATTGAGGACAATTGGTCTACCCACCCACAATAAGTGATGTGAGACCCACGGTTAAACTTACCTTAGCTTTTCACACATTAAATATGCAGTGCAGGGCGCCTTCGTAAATAACTGCATGCGCACGCCGGCGTAGCAGAAACATTAATTGTTTTGCCGCTCACCAATAAAAGTGCCTTCGTCGCCGTTCGACATGGTGCCCACTCAGCTCTGTGCGGTGCTTTGTGACCCTCGGGTGAAAAGCGCTCTGGAAGTGCAACTCTTATTATTATCACACTGTGCATGGATGGACTCGCAAAGAGGCACTCGTGTGGAAACGTAACATTGACAACAGCAACCTTGCGGGTTGACAGTGAGACACACGTTTACTGGTTAAGCGGACTTTGACGTTGGCCAGAATAGCTCATTTGATCCGTGCGCCGACATGCCATGACTCACACAGTCCTGTATTCTTTTGCCAAAATAAATCTTGAGCAACAAGCACAGCTTGAGCTCCGATCCAAGCTAAACTGATAAGTCGTGCCTCTCAAACCTTTTATCAGTGACTTATTGGTAACCAGACGCAATGCAGGGGCACGGTTTGTGATGGATTAGTTTGTATTGGAGAGTGGTTGGTCTTTGCCATAGTGCTTATGTTCAGTAGTGCAGCGGTTACTCGTATAGCTTTGGTTGATAATTGTGATGATGTTGTCCGTTTCCATTGCAACGCGTTTCAAGATAGCATACTCTCAGCGGTGCAATCGTACTTAAAGCCAGTGTCATTATACTACAATGAAGTCTGACTGACGAGGTGTTTACTCCGAAATGTGGCAGTAAATACAAAGCCCTGGCAGCTCGCCGCGTGCAAAAATGCTATCGCCGCGTCTCGGCAGATAAGATTTTGTTTTCCCCCCGCATCGCCATAGCACACCAGCTCCTCTATCCCCTTCCCCTTGGCACGTCTCGTCTTCCGCCGGGGCAGCGTGCCGGGCTCGGCGGAGTTTCTCGGGGCGCTGTGGAGGGGATGTTTGTCTTCCTGTCCGGAGTCCGCGGGGAATTGCTGTTGACCACTCTGCGCCCGAACGCCCAGCGACCGGATTACAGCGAGCTTTTGCGTCCGAAGCGGTGCCGTTTTGATTGAGGATTTCCGCCAAGCGCACGGTTTATTTGCCAGAATTCGGAGGTTCACAAACTTTGCTCGAGAAGAAAAGGGAAAAAAAAAATTCCGTCGGAAATGCCAATGTGTTTCGCGTTCGTGTATTCAAGAGGTAAATAAATATTTTAAAAAGCTATTTTTCGTTGTCAGAAAATATGACTCACCAAGCACCGTTTTTGTTTTGTGTTTGTTGTTTGCAGGCTACTCATTTGGCTAAGAAAATGCAATTACAGCCATACTTGAACTTCAGAGAGGCACGTACTGTGGTTTAACACACCTTGGCAATTTGGTCTGAAATAATAATCTTTGGAAAGCATTCAGTACTGTTTCATGCACGCATCAGTCACTGTTTAAACAGTGACTTCTATATAATAACACAATACATCCGCAAACATTTGCACTATCTAATCATCGTTACAAGTCACAATTCTTTTTTTGAAGCAATTCTTATATATGCATGCGCAGCATTTTGTAAATTGGACCACTTAATATATGATAGCACGTCATTGTTTTCTATGCTGTATAAAAGAGAATTTTGGGGGATTGAGTGATGGCATAATGGTTAGCATGTGCTGACGACCTAAGTTTGATTCCTGGTCTGTAATAACATCTTTGGCAAGTAACATCTGTCTGAGTAGTTCGATTCCCACCTTGGATGCCTTTCGTTGTATAGTTTGTGTGTTCTAACCCTGCTCTGGATAGGTTTCCTTCGCGTTCTCCAGCTTTCCTCCCATAACTCGATAACACGCGTTAATTAGCCGATGACATCATGATGTAGGGGACACGGTGTCTGACTAATGTTTCCGCCAGCTAATCATGTGGCTGTCTTCTCCCATCACCCCTTCCCCACCCCTGCCTATATGCTACTTACTCACGCCTCTGAGTCATTTGCTTTAAACAAACACCGTTGACCTTGAGTGAATTCTGGGCGTTATAAACTGTAATGCAAAATCATTATCATATAATATTATTTATTTCAGAATACAAATTTGAGTCCCCTCCACCATAACCTTGCCTCCCTCAGCTCTGCACCCCACTGCTCCTCCAAGACAAGCTGAGCGTGGTCGAGAGTTACGTGTCCAGCTCACCCGGCCTCCAGCAGGAATTGGTTCGACTCCTGGATTCCTGGTGCCACCCGGACTTCAGCCTCTGTCGCCTACTCCAGTACGCCGCACGCACAGAGCGCACAGTCCTTGGTGACGCAGGCCAGAGCGAAAGGCCTGGCCGCCGCACACGGGAGCGATGCCACAGGCAGGGCCCATTTTTGGCTTGCAAAAATTTTGTCCTTACAAAGTGACGCCCTGTGTCATTTGTTGTGTGTTCATACCTGACCCTTTGCATACTTTGTACATGTTTGTTTTCCAGTTGGCTTTCACCTCGTGATAAATTGCGATGGCCGTGAATTATTAATGCATGCCAATGTAAATATTGGACATGGCACGGTGGGTTGATGGTACACGCACTGTGATATTATTTTATTATTATGAATTTAGCAACATAAATTTGATTCCCAGCCACAGCTGACGTCAGCAGCAAGTGATGTTTGACCCTGTCCTGGCGCCCACCCCCTCGCCAAAACACACGCTCCAGTGTGGTGAAGTATGCTCAAACAACACAGGTTAGGAATCCTTTCATCCATCCAGCAGTTGATTAACATGAACTGTAGATCATTGTTATCCGAATATTTATGGGTAAATAATGGATGTCAGAACGAGCGCGTGTCCTAATAATATGGAGACACTTTTTAACAACAGCAGAAAATAACCTGACAGCAGACTTCACAATGAGTGCAGACATCAACACGACTTTATTATTACTACATTTAAGCTTTTCCATCGTCTTTGCGAGCACAGTTTTAAAGTTTCGTATGGTAATTGCCTCTTCGGAAAGCACGCGTTTCGATGCTAAAACGTGTCCGGCACATGGGACGGGACCGTTGGATGCATCATTCTCTATGGCCAAAAGCAGGCTGGGGTCATGGTGAATGGGCACATTGAGATATTCTTTTCTGCTGCGCTCATCGGGGATCTTTATAGTTCGTAAAAAAAAATTAAGCGGCTTAAAATAGCACCGAGAGGGGGGCCTCATTATGGGGAAGGTTAGTGGTCTCTTATGCTGTTCATGCGCTGTATTGCCTCTGACAAATGAGTTACTGATTGCCAGAGAAAGTAGGTGCCAGGGCAAGTAGGTGCTTTCGCAAGTGAAAGCAATCTAGGAAATTCCTGCGACGATCCTGCCATTGCCAATGGACAAAAACACGAGCTAGCTGATGTTACAACCCATGGGCCTTCTCGAGGTCTAATTACAGAGTTCAGCTAAGGGCAGGAATGTACGAGGCTCATCCAAGCCATGTTTCAGGCCTGGAGGCGAGAAGGGATGATGATGGCATGGTGAAGTGACAAGAGGGCTCGCAAGTATGCGAGATCCCGTCAGGTTACTTGGAAAGAATTACACGCGGCTACTTCGGCGCATAGCAACAAATGGTCTTGGCCATGTAAGTAGTTGCCAGTAGTGCAGTGACTTCGCGAGTAAGGAATGCCCCTTGCTGTGGCAGTAAAACTATAATCCAGTCTTAAACTAATGCACAACATGTACGGTTGACAAAAGATAAATATATATGCTTCATATTACCAAAAAAAATGAAGCGAATCTCCTTTCAAGACTGCATGAGGTTTCTGTTAAACAACTCACATCAGATAGACACTTGATGTTAAAGAACAAAAACATGTTTTCGCATCGGATGATTGATTTTTAGTTCCTCGGGGGAATTATCACTTGAAATATTCCAACCGTCCCATGCACAAGGACGCAGTTTAATGTTTTGCCACCATTAAACAACCCGTTAAGATGATACCTATCAGATTACGGAATTCAGCAGAGATCGTTATGGCCTCTTGGCAGCAGACAACGCGTATTAAATAGCAAAACGAAACGCGGGAGAGAAGGAGAAAACATACAAGGTCACTGCCAATCGTCGTGGGTGAATTGAGTATCGAGCGGGGAAAGGGACCGAGAGAGAGAGAGGAAGCACAAGTTTTTTCGGCGGCCGGGCGACAAAGCCACGTGCGTCTCGTCACCGTGACCGGCGTTCGTGCCCCAGCGAAGCCGGCGGCCTCGGAAGGCCAGCGGAAGCGCGGCTGACAGCTGGGAAATTACGGGATGGAAAGTATTGCTGCGGAGCCCCGCCGCCCCTGGACGGAGACCTGCCATCCTGTTGCGTTGTGGGAACTGCGCTTCCTGCGGCCCCCGTCAGCAGCGGCGCGTTCCTGTGGAGTGGCTTCCTCGCCGCCAGGCCTTTGCGCTGGGTGGCGCAGGCAGTCGTTAGCCAGCGGGCGAGAGACGATTTGTTTGATTTTGTTTTGCCTGGTTTAGAGCGTGTGTTGACAAAATGCCATCAAAATAGCCCCAAATTGGGTATTCTGGGAGCCAAGTTATCCGTGAGCCGTGGTTTTATCGAGATTGTTTATAGGATCTAAAATGAGTACCGTACTTAGAGTGTTTGTTTAACCTACTCCGTTTTTTTTACACGAGTGACCGTATAATTGCCCACTGGAGTGTGTTGGTGTAAACCTGACCTATAATGATTCATATTGCAAGTGTACGTGGAAATAAATATCTCTTTCTCTGCAGACGCTACCCACGTCTGCAGCAGGTGAAACATGAGCGTATACATCCCAAATCTCTGAGCAAATGTGTGACACGATTACTGGATACCTACAAGATTGATTCAGGTGGGGCCTTAAACTTTGCTATCGTGGTCTTGGCCTCTCTTTCCCTTGGCATCATTATTCAATATGGACTAATAGTTAGAATGTTGGGCGGCACGGTGGCCCAGTGGGTAGCGCTGTCGCCTCACAGCAAGAAGGTGCCGGGTTCGAATCTCGGCTCGGGTGCCTTTCTGTGTGGAGTTTGCATGTTCTCCCCGTGTCCGCGTGTGTTTTCGCTGGGGACTCCGGTTTTCTCCCACAGTCCAAAAAACATGCTGCTGCATAGGTTAATTAGCTTGCAGACTAAATTGCCCGCAATGCCCGGTGATGGACTGGCGTCCCATCGTGGGTATATCCCTGCCTTGCAACATGTCTGCCGGGATAGGCTCCGGCTCACTGCGATCCTGTACAAGACTTAAGCGGTTGCTCACAGTGAGATGAGATATAGAATGTTGTCGCCAATGGTCAGATTGTGTCCGATTTCATTAGATCTCGAAAGGTGAGCAGTTTTAAACCTGGATCGAACTTGGATAGGTGATCACCACGCATAAAGTAGGTGACAGAGGCTACTGCAGGGCTATGTACCCACTCTGCTTCAAAGTCTGCCGCCGTCTAGCTTAACCAACCCACAATGACCAGCCTGGTGAAGTATGGTTAAAATCTCTCATGATCCACATGGCATTCATCTGATAGTGGATTAACACGAGGATTATGCTTATGCAGGTAATGTTTTTCGTGCTGTTGCCTTGTCAAGATAATTTGTCAGCAGGAGACACTCTACTAAAAATACCACTAAAGTAATGCTACACATGATGTGCTTAATGCATTATCACTTGCGTGTGGCTCACTGTTGTTCAGTGGAATGTAAAGCGCTGTGAAGTATGTATATATATATTCTGGGACTTTGTTTCCACAGAACTTTGTCCAAACGTGAAGCAATATCGAGCGCTGGGAGCAATGAAATATCTCTTCTACCAGAAATATGGAGAGGTAAACGTTTGCAGGAACCAAGTTTCCATTCACTCATCAGTTGTCACTATTATCCAAATGAGGAGTGACTCTTTTTTTGTCTGAAATGTTCAGTAAATGGTAACACCCCTAGTGTTAGTTTTTAAGCTGGAATGAACCATTTAGCTATGTATCTCTTTTTGAGAGTTGTTCAGCGGGAAAAGGACGCAAGGCATGGTTATACATAAGACAGGACGCCAGTCCATCCTAGGGTACCAGGAGAAATTTACTGAGCAGGCCAATTGATCTGGACAGCAGCATGTCTTTAGACTGTTGGAAGAAACCAGAGTGCCCGGCAAAAACCC
>JAZEWT010000010.1:19748395-19783613 GCA_036362905.1 Mordacia mordax
TTATTGTGTGCGGGTTTTTTTTCACGTCACGGTATGTTTCCTTTCTCCGCAGAAAGCAATGGACGATGAAAATTGGAACGATCACATTTCGGTGAGATGTTTAGATCACGACGCTCGTGCGTTCCTTGTTATGTGACGTGTCGCCATGTAAACGTTAAGCGATCGTTAATGCCTCCCCATATAATGGTTATAATTATTGTCGAATTCATCATTGTCAGAAACTGCTTAGTCCTATACAGGGTCGCGGTGAGCCGGAGCCTATCCCGACAGACACAGGGCGCAAGGCAGGGATATACCCACGATGGGACGCCAGTCCATCACCTTGTACCGAGGGCAATTTAATCTGCAAGCCAATTAACCTATGCAGCAGCATGTTTTTTGGACTGTGAAAGGAAACCCGAGTGCCCGGCGAAAACCCACGCGAACACGGGGAGAGAACTCGCAAACTCCACACAGAAAGGCACCCGAGCCGAGATTCTAACCCCGGGCCTTCTTGCTGTGAGGTGACAGCGCTACCCACTGGGCCACCGTGCCGCCCCAAATATCTTATTAATTGATGATTATTTAGCAGATGTCCTTATCCAGGGTAACTTACATCATTGTGGAGGTGTGAGGCAGCCACAGAAAGGCGAAGGGAAGGCAGCCATGCATTCAGCCGACGGTCCAATTGTCTGATGTGAGCAGCAAGGCTGGTGTGTTGTCTGTGAGAGGAGTCAGTGATGAACTTTAATTTCTTTTCTGTTGGGCAGCAGGGTGACGCATTGCTAACGTTGTCGCCCCACAGGGAAAAAGTCCTGCCCGAGGCAATCGATTCCTGCCTTAGGTGTCTTTTTTTTCTGTGTGGGTTTCCTCCAGTTTCTCTGGTATCCTCTCACAATTGGGAAAATTATAATAATTTATTAATTTGCCGATGACATCATAATATGCAGCCCGCAGTGTATGGCAGTTGTTGGCGCTGGCTCACTGCGCGCCTGCCTTCTTGCTACCTCTGCTGTTTCCTCACGCCTCTGACTCGTTCTGTCTTCGAGTACCTTCGACATTGAATGAATATGTACGGGTCGTAAATTGTATTTTTTATTATTTTCTCGCCTTAAACTACGAGTGCTATATAACTTCCGCTTAACAGTCCCCGGTGCAAATACTTAGATTACATCAGCGGGAGAGTGGTTATACACAAAGGGATGTGTGCTGGTATATATGTCACCACTTGTATATGCACGAGTCACAACACGTTATCAAAGAGATCAGACTTTGATAGCTGCCCTCCCTGTTAGCCACTGTTGCGGTTATCCATGCCACTTTATTGGTCCTCTGAGCTTTTCTTATTTGTTATCTGTGCTTCGTGGCTGAGTAAAATTACGGCAACAAATTCATCCTAAATCCTCACAAAGGCATAGTTCTCACACACACGGTTCTATTTCAGTACTATTTCAGCACAATAGTCACTGAATGATGTCCACACAGTTTAAGCGGACGTCTTTTCGGATGCGTTGCATTTCTTGCCTGCCGCTGGCAGTGTTCTTTACCAACAACCATAATCCCTTCTTGCAACGTTTTCTGCCAGTGATCCATAGTGGCCCTTGATCCTTCTCTTATCCGGTCAATGCCATGGCTGGCAGATCCAGAGCTACTGAGGACAGGGCTGTGGTTTAAGTGCGGTCGGTTAGAGCGAGTCGTTTGACCATACTTGACCACACTGGTCATGACACGGTTTTGTGAAGGGAGCGTATTTAGTCTTGCCTCTCAACATGACTGGCACGAGTAGCCCTATCCAATAGAGCTACTCAGGCTTTCAAGGCACCCGAGCCCATTGGCCACAGTGACACTGTGCCGCATTCGCACAAGTAATCACATCACAGTGCCGATTAGCCAGCCTGTCTGCTTCGGCCAGCGGTGATGATGCGAGTGTAATTTTTCTGCAGTTAAATGTCACGTGGAAGTGGATGTCGTACAGAATGAAATTACTGTTCTGGAAAATTGCTTTTGATCGCGTTTGAAAGCCTACATCGGTACATTCAATAGCTGTTCTTTCAGGATAGCTGTCTCGAGTGTTCCCCTTCTCTCTATCGCAACGTCTCGCCTCCCAAGTTGAGGGCATCATCCAGGTTTTCTGAACGGTTCAGGTGAAACATGTTTTGTCATGTATCTGAGGAATGTGTCTTCTCTGTTCCTCTGATGTCGAAAGCATTACATTGTTTTTTCCCCCCACCATCGTGTGATATTTGTCACGTATATCAGGAATAATAACTTGGCATTGCTGGCAAATTCTGCTAATTACACACATATAGCCATTATTTTTCACACAGATTAGAGGAGGGAAATTCACGCGTAAGTGCTTATAGTCGAGCCGGCCGATGTAACCTTTTCGCATCAACAAGGATAAGAGACGTGCTTCTGCTTGGCAATACGGCTGCAATGAATGCACCAAGCCGATGGTGCGCTTCGCCCACCCGAAAGTCTGGAGCGCGTTATTGCTGGAAACGGCCGTGTGTAGGCAAGCGCGCGCGTGCGTGCGCTTGGCTCCCAGTGGCTGCGGAGGTTTGACCACACCTCGTGCGCGCACGCGGCAATTATATCGCGTATGTGTTCAGGAGGTAAAATACCAGGGTTTAAAGTCCCTGCAAATTGATAGTATGTCCGTGGACGAGTGTGCGTTACACGGCACCTGAATGTATACCATGAAAAAAAAAGGCGGCTGTTAAGGAGGAATTCTTTTGCATTGCTTTTTTTAGAGGCCCCTTTTGTACGCTGTGGCAGAAAAGAGAAAAAAAAAGTGCGCCATTTTGTGTCCCCGAGGGGTTTTTTTTGTGGTGCCGGATTTCAAAGGCCCTGTTGGAGAAATGGCCGAGATCGTGTGTCTTCACGATTTACCAGTTTTCTCGTTGAATCGACGCAAGCGGCGGCACCGCGTAACACTTTCCAAGCGTGATTGCGCGGCACTGTCGGTGTTAATTGAAACTTGCGATAACCCACGCGGTGACACTCGCCGCTTTGAACGGTGTGCGCTTTGTAAAATATCCAATGGTGCCTGCCAGCGAAGATTCGGCTTGCCGTTTTACCGGCTTAATCATAGCCTACCCGTCTAACCAGCGTGATAAATAGAGTTTGGCTTAATACCAAACAAAATCTACCCATGCGTGAACAGGTTACCATCGTTAATATAACCCAATATGCATGTGCCACTTCCTTGAATGTGAACATTCACGAAACCTACTTAAGAGGGGTATTCACTCCATAGAAAGTTGTTCTTAAGCTGAAAGGAAGCATTGAGCTTTGTATACATTTTTAACAGTTGTCCAGCAGGGAGGGGTAAGCAGGTTACAATATATCTGGGCACCGGGGGCAAATTTAGCCGACAATGAACCTAGGCAGCACGTCTTCAGACTTCGAGAGGAAATCAGAGTACCCATCAAAAACCCATAGGTATACGGAGGAAACACGCAAACTCAGCACAGAAAGGCGCCTGAACTAGGAATTGAACCTTGGAGCTGCTTGCTCTGAGGCAGCAACGCTGCTCACCATGCCACTGTATCCATAGGCTCACGATATATGCATAACAATCAATATATTTTTTAATACATACGTCAAACATATCAAGTGACACCACACCTCCAGTCATGCACCCACAGTATGAAAACAAGATTCGATTCTATAATTCCATCGCAACCATAAATCGTGGCACTTTGTGGAACCACGAGGAGGAAGCGAATCATTACACTCCTTGTTTCTTATACCGCAAGTTAGTGATGCTGCATTTAAACCATTTTCATTCATGGCTAAATACGTTATTGTGGTCGTTTTTGGATTTCCTTCACTCAGTTTTAAGTTTCCTCCATACCACAGCTGTGTTTAATAAAGACTGCAGTCCTGCCTCTGAAAATCCAGCAATGTAGCGGTGTTCCAGAATTAGAAAATTGTTCTTTTCTTCATTGGTAGTAATATGGATCTCCTCCCCCAGTGATCTCTTGGTTCACTGCCTCTGAGACGAATGCCAACGAATGAAAGGCAAACACGGGCTCTGGCGCAGTGGTAATTTTTTTCACGGTTTTTGATGACTAAAGCGACACCGCCAAACTCCATACGTGAGAAAGATCCTGGAATCTCAGAAGAGGCAGCATTCATCCCTTACTCATCCCTCCCAGGGGCTGCAATGCAGGATCAAAGGGGCGTTGACTGAGGAACCAAACACAATTTACTCTGTCTTAAAATAAAAAGTGGCCCAGCCTTTTAAGTTCATTATTATCATCATCATCAAGGAGCAGCAGCAGGAACATCAGACTATAATCTCGTCTTAATGACCGTCTCTCAAGTCAGTTTCAACCCAATAGTTTAAAAAAAGCCTTCTTCCTTTAATATATTACTAGTTCCTTGAGCTTTTCTGATCAAGGAGACAAGTGGTTAACCTGCCTCTTTAACACAACTGATGTTTGTGCTCTGATTTAAAAAGCTTGTGTTTGCGGAGTGATGTCTGCCACGGTGTAAAACGTCAAGGCTATGATTACAACTGGCTGCTCGTAGTGAAAAAGTTTGTTTTTACTTTTGAACCAGCAGACTTTGTGCATCACCCACCACGACTGTCGATTTAATTGGCGTTTCTGTAGCTGCTGTGATATACACCATTGTAAGTCGTGTCACGCTGGATTTTTTTTCTTTCTCAAAACAACTCTGGATTAATCAGCATCTGTTAGAATAATACATCGGGTCTTACCCTCATGTGCAAGAAATACTATTAGTCCTGGGGACATTCTGGCAAAAATCTCCGACTGGTCTTGGCACGGCTGTAAGGATTTGGCATTGCACCATCTTTCACCGCGTTTCCAAAATGTTTGGTCTATAATTGTAGTCCTGTCTGGGGCCACACTAAGGATTTAGAATTTAAACTTTGTCATGTTTTGTCTTAACAACTGCAATTTGAGCTTCAGGGTGGGTTCATTGTGATACGTTTTGCAAAATATTCATTGTGTCAAATGCGCTTAACATTTGGAGCAATATCCTGGCTCTTCGTTGATTAGAGAAAAAAAGTTTCATCACCTGAACTTAATGACTAAAACATGCATCCACTTTTCAACTGGCCACATTATTGCGACGTATCAAATGCACGCCCTCGGTTCATTACGAGACATCAGCAGTCTTAATATATAATTTAATGAGCTTTCTTCGTGAACGCCGACAATGATAATTATCTCATAAAATCATAACAGTGGCCTATTCAGTTCTGGATTCTTTAAAGCCAGATGAAAGGCATATGGTACGGTTTGATGGATTTCTTCATTAATGCTGATGACAGAGTGGCAGAAAGCAGTAATGGTCCAAAAGAGACCGCAACAAACCCCCACAAAAACGATCACTCTTAGAATTCATCGCACCTTAAAAAATGACTCGGTCATATATAAGCCACAGTTGTTAACTCAATGTAAGGGTATTTGTAAAGCATGCCAATAAGTTGAAAATTAATGTAATAAATGGGCCAATAATTATCTTTCGCAGGGGGATAAACTTTTAGTGGTGATATGACTGGCGCTACCATTATAAGGTGCCTCGAGGCTCACATTGAAATCTTTTCAATCGTCATCGTTCTCAGCTATCCAGTGACCCCTGATCCACCATTTTTACTTCTGACGGGGTCTTGAAATATTCCATTCGCGTGAGCAAAGCGTTGCACCAAACACCTTTCTCTTTCGTAAACATTACACATCAGCGGACACCACAGCTTTCCACGGCTAACAAAATAAATAAGGGACCATTGAAAACATGCACGGCTCCATCTGTTTTTACTCCCGTAACGTGCTTTATTACCGTTTGCTTAATGCACAGTGTGTGGATACGTATACGTAGAAGTGTAAAATAAGAATTATTATGACAAATAGATGTTTGACCGTGATTTAAAAAAAAGCTTTTGGCTAGAGTATGCGGCATTGGCTTGGGTGGACTTTAAGGAAACAAAAGTTTAATCTCATCTCCGCTAACAATACCTGGTGGTGTTATGTAAGAGGGCCGTCTGCTTAACATAAGTGTCAAAAATACATGACTTTATTTTAAGTAGACCGTTATTTTACCAAGCACGCGGTGCAGATCAGTTTATTTCCGCGGACTTTGAACGTGGGCGCAAATAATTTATTCACTGAGGCTCTCCTATTTTGTTATTTAAATTATCTGTACCACCAGTCTATCTCCAAAAAAATCTGTTGTCCACTTATTCGTCTTATTAAATGCCCATTTCTGTGCCTGATTGGCTTCGATTTCACCCCGGTATCCATCGTTCTTTGCCAATAACCACACTGACAATCATCGGCAGTGATGAATCTTCTGCTGGGAGAAAGCCTCCCTAAAACAGTCACTGCCTCCAGTGTTCCTAGACTCTATTAATCCACCTGGCATCTGTAAATTTCATTGTTCTAGCTCTTCAGTGAATGTCTTTCCATGAGGATTCTCTCTTTTGTTGCCACTATCTCGACCAGCGGCTATCTGCTATCGTACCTTCCACTTACAGAAAAGAGTTGGCCCAAGCCAATTTCCTTTTCTAAGCAGTCATAATGCCTCCTGCCTTCCATATGTGTTCTCCTCTGTACATTCCTCTCTGTCTCTCGCCACGTAGTTTCAAACGTGCATCTCCCCATGCTTCTTTGTACACTTTTGAGCTTTGTTCCACGTATCGATGTAGGTGTTCACGACTCGATGTTTGAGAATTACTCTCCAGAGATGCTCTTTCTGGATGGCCGGATGCATCCAATGTAGGAGGCGGAAACGTTGTGAAGGAGAGAAGAGAAGGAGGGCTCGACATCGCTATCCCAAAAGAGCAGCTCTTGAGAAACAATTCTCTTTTATTCCGTGTTTTTTTTTCATCCACAAGGCTAACACGAGTGATGTGCTTATATAGGTATTTACAGCTCGATGTATGAGAATTGCATGCCATAGCTAGCCGTTCTTTCAGTCTAGCAGTGTCGAGTGTTAGGCAGGCAGAGAGAGAGAGAGAGAGTGTTCCTTCTTGCCCCTTCACGATATTCCTCCTCCCACGTAGGAGTCATCGCCTCCAGGAATGTGACACAGCTGTCCCAAAAGAACAGCTATGCAGAGCAACACGAGCAATGTGCGTAGGTTATGGGGAACACCAGCGGTATGCTGTATATCACCACGGAAAAGGGCACTTGAACTGTTCAGAAATGTAATACATTCAAAACAATCCTTTGTTTGCATATCTCTTGAGGTAATGATGACCAACATAGGCTACAGTGGGGAAATGACTACAGGGCAGTTTTGTGCATTCAGATTGAAATATATTTTCAAGTGAGATGGATAGTATATCAGTCAAATGTGCGGCACAGGTCTGCATCCCAAAAGCAAGCATCTGCGGTAAATGCATTTTGGAACCGTTGTCAAATGTTAAATTCGCATTTCATCACATTAACTTTAAGTTTCTCATTCACGCTTAAGAAAGTCACGATCTTATTCTTGCCACGTTTCATTATTTTTATACATGTATATACATCGTCGATACGCATGTCGACAGAAATGTAACGGTCTCCGTATCTTTTTACAGAAAAATAAATCCGCGGCACATTGCTTCCTTTCACTTTGTTGTAACAAAAACGGCGACTCCGATCACGTCAGTGCCGCGCGTCGCATATTGCACGCTCGGCTCTAAAGAGCAAATTTCATCTTAATCCCGTGCGCCGCAGCCCGCGCGCGCGCGCGCGCAAAAACAAATGCGCGTTTGTTAGGGGCCGAGGAGCCGTCGGCGGGGATGTCGTCCCGACATGTCACGGCTGTAACGTCGCGCCAGAGGATTTGGGCCTCGACATCGCCAGCGATGAAACCACGAGGCTTTGTTTTTGTATTCTGTGCCCGACGTGCCAAAACACTGTTTGTCCGCTTAAAGAGTTAGGCTGCGTGTTTAATGAAAACTGGATTTGTGCATATCCCGTGTAATTACAGTGTTCTCTGCCCTCAGTAACTCTGCTTGGTTGTGCGCCCAGCCTTTGAAGTGATACGGAGTCAGGTGAAAGGACCTGTGCCTTCTATTATTCTCAAGGAATGCGGTTCTATTTTCCTTCTCAATTCATTGCACAGCAGAGAAATGTGGCTGTATTCAGTTTCCCTGGTTTTTTTTTAGAAACCGTTTTATTTTTTTTAACGTGCATTACATTAGTAAGTTTATTTATCGACGTACGTGCAGAGTTTGCAGTGCAGCCTGATTGATGTCGGGGCAGGACAAGTGAACAACGTTTCGGATGCAGATATAAGCGTGGAAATACAGCACAGGAGTTACAATCGACGCTTGTCGATAATCTGTCGTTAGTGAGTTTGCACGCACACTGTACAAGCGGCATCGAGTATTTTATTCATTGTGAAACCGCAGGAGACCATAGTTTCTCAACTGTTGTGCGAGAATACCGTTGCTTTTATTATATCCTACACATCATCTGCGTGTGAAAGAATCACCCTTATCCTCCTACTATTTCAGCAGATAAGCAGGGCTAGGCCTGGAAAGTGATGGGCCACTCGGATGGATGACTGCCGTGCATTAAAGCCTGGTTGTGGTGTTTATCAGCTTGCATGATATATTTCTTCCAAATACAGTATTAGGTTTGCACAGTGCCTCACAAGTTTTTGGTGAAAGGTGCTTTGAAAGCGTAATTTATTATACGCTGATGGGGGCTGCATTGTGGCAAGTGCATTTTTTTTTAAACCTTATTGTACTGTACTGTGCACCCAACTCTATGCACCCCAACTTCTCCAACCAACGTGGTGAACTTTAATTCACATAACTGTCTCATCCCCCCCATAAGCCAGCGATGTCCTGTACGCAATGGTGAGACCCTCCTCCAGAAGTTAATTGGCACAAAAGCCTTCTATACACTTCCCTGTAATCACAAAGCAGGCCCATTAAAGTCGCACAACAACCAAACGCTTTGCTTGAGTTTGCATGAATACAGTGACCACCTAGTTGGAATGGAACTTGCCGTGAGTGTTTTTCACAGCATGCAAATTTGCGAAATGCAATGCTTGGCTGCAGGGGGCATTTTCTCATCTCATTGTCAGAAACCGCTTAGTCCTCGACAGGGTCGCGGTGAGCCGGTGCCTATCCTGGCAGACACAGGGCGCAAGGCAGGGATATACCCCCGATGGGACGCCAGTCCATCACCAGGCACTGCGGGCAATTTAGTCTGCAAGCAATTAACCTATGCAGCAGCATGTGTTTGGAGTGTGGGAGGAAACCGGGGTGCCCGGCGAAAACCCACGCGGACACGGGGAGAGAACATGCAAACTCCACACAGAAAGGCACCCGAGCCGAGATTTGAACCTGGGACCTTCTTGCTGTGAGGTGACAGCGCTACCCACTGGGCCACTGTGCCGCCCCGAGGGCATTTTCAAGCATTCTTATATGAGTTTCCTTACAACCTGACTGTTGGTATCGTATTTGTCTGACGTCAACACATTGTCGGTCTTTGCAGAGCACTTTACAGTGACGTCTCAAGCCACTTAGTTTCCTGTGTTTCGCCCACGAGGATGTGATTTCTGGAATTTTCTGAGAATTGTATTTTCTTGGCCACTTGTAAACAAAGACTCGTGCAGACTCGTTGACTAGTCGAGCTGTCGCCGCTGCTCTACAGAAGAATAAAAAAACACGACGTATAATGGGATGAAAAGTATATCACGATAACGGAAGTGGGGAGAACTACGCGTAAGTGCATCATTGTCTTGAGTGTTATGTTATTACACAGCTGGAAATAAAACCGGGACTTTTAATGCCCGGAAGACAGATTTCCCAGGTCTGCTAACGCCTAAAGAGAATGCTCCTGGAGAAGACTCGTCGACATTGTGTCAACTCTAATTATTAGCAAAACAACAAATTACATTCCAGCAATGCTTAAAGTACAGTAGTTTCATATTGTCCCAGGTAAAACTCCTCAGGATAACAGTAAGAAATATGCCATGATGCCGGTGAGTGCCCGTTTGCTGTCTCTTTCCATGGGTGCACAGACAATGTGTAACAGCCAGCCAGCGTCTTGTCTGGCCCAGGGCCCTTGGAAATGCTAAACATGATATGCATGCCTCAGCGTCTGACAATTGATACAGGAACAATAACGCAGCCGTCATATGCGTGGGGCGACAATTGAATGCGGCTCGGGAAAATGCAAAACGCCGTCGTAGCGTAAGCAGTTAGTTTGCGTCAGCAGTTTCGCTGGGTTGGCCGTCATATATACGTACTTGTTGTACAAGTTTGAGAGGGTTCATTTTAGCATCAATGGCCGATCAAATGCTTGGATAAGTGGTCCCTCTGCACAGGTTTATATTGTAAACGGCAAATAGTAATGCAGAAAATCCACTGTTGCACTGTACATCAATGCTCCCACATCTCTGACTCCTACATTTACCAACCCGTGGTGATCAGCGTACCGAAGTATGGTCCAGCGGCCTCCGCGACCTGTAGGTTATGCGGAGGCCCTCATCCAGTAGTGAGATGACACAAGGGTCGTATGCATAACTAAACACAGGCATGTGTTGTCATGGTGTACCTCGCCTTGTTCAGCGTGATGGCCAACATATTGTTCCACGTTCCTGAAGAAGGTCCCAGCGCATGAAGCGTAATGTCAGACATCACACCAAACAGCACGCAGTACGACCCGAAAACATATCTGGATGCTGAATAGCACAATCGCGAAAAATGTCTTACTCGAACAAAACTTTATTTTACCTGGTTGCACGTGATATACCCTCGCCCGGTCACCATTTGTGACGAAGGCTTGAACCAGTGCCCCACGCGCTCCTCTCGCTCCTCCGTTGCCTGACGGGTGCAGGTGGCGGTTGGTGACGATCCGTGGCTACGGGAGCAGCTGGTGCTGATGCTCTGCAGTTACAGAGACGTGGCGGCGGCAGCCCGCTGGGCGCGTCGCCTCAAGATACCGCACGACCGGCTGCCCACCGCCGTGCTCTCGATGCTGTCCAAGCAGCAGGAAGACGGGTGCGTGCGTGCCATCCCGTAGACCCTAGTTCCGATTGCCCAGCCGAGCCGAGCCGTGCCCGGGCGCCGCGTTAATGAGCCAGCGCCTCGCAGCTGGGGGAAGTGGCCGGCTTCTACTTTTCCACTACGGAAGCGAAAACCGTGCCACCCGCGTTGGAGGCGATGAACGAGTCGAGACGTACAGACGACGCAGTGATGCCCTGCCGCGGAGTACTGGCTGACGCCACGTGCAGTGGATGCCTCATCTGCTCGACGCCTGGTCCTGTTTGGCTGAAAGCCAGATTCAGATGCAGTATGAGACCAGAGTAGCACGGTTTAGTTTTGGCTTGACATGGAAACTTGCTATTGGGAAACTACCCGCATCTGGAGGGCCCCTTCCTGGCTTGGCTTGGTTGCGTCAGTGGAAAAAGGTTATAAGGCTGTCATCAGGGCTCGCAGAACAGGCACAGCGGTTCATAGTCATCTAATTATTTACTGACCGAACTCACGTGTTATACTCACTTATATTTTTAAACTGTACAAGACATTTGGGAATATAGCGTTTTAAATTCGACTGTGTCTCAAGACACTATACACATATAATAAGCATGTTTATTTGATAGAAAGAGGCAGGTGATCAAAGTCAGTTTGAAGTTTTGAGCCCAGGCTAGAGCATGGGTCAGGGAGTCCACAGCATGGATGACTGGGGGAAGGTGCCTTACTCTTGAAAGTTGGAGAATTATCCAGTCCTCCTTTTTCTCGGCTAACTACTGAACCTTGAATATATGCCGTCTCGAATGAAATGTAAACAGAAGTGCACTTATTTACTCGTCGCTACATTGCCGTAATGTCAGTTTTTCACAAGCATTGCCTTGCTGCAAATTTGATAATTTTTCAAGAATCCTTGTTGCTGCTTTCTAAAGGCTCAGTGAGCAGCTGTAAATTGTACTGTACACCCTTCAGCGTGCCAGTGTTAAATTTTTGTAAGGATGTTATTAAAGGCTATTATAGTATATTATTAAATAATGGATCCTGTGACTGTTAGTTTTAGATTAGGTTTCTTACTATTGAATATCGAAGAATTTGCCAGTCATCAACTTTCTCAGCCGACTACTGAATATTTGAACATTTGCTTTTTCCAAGGACAATGAAATCAGAGTCTGGGTGTTTTTCTTTCTTTCATAACTGCAGTGCCAAGCTATCACTTCTACATTCGAGCGCTGCTTTCGTGCAAAGTTGTAACTTTATCCAAAATCCACAATGTTTTTAAAGTCCCAACGACTGGGTTTAAATTGCACTGACAGCCCATCAACATGTAAATGTTGCAATGGTAACAATGTCTGGTTATCTGTTTACATGAGCAGGCAATAGATTGTTTTAAAGATAATTTATTTGTACCCAAGTCACTAATGAGTTCCGTAACGTCTTCTGCCAAGGCTGTTCTCCAACACAGGGTGATGCGTTTCTGCCTGCAGGCTGCCAAACGGAAATTCCTTCATCGCATAACACTTTGGAGTTCTGAGAATTCAATTTTTATGGTAGGCAGCGTGGGTAAGTGTAGCCCTTAGTATATCAATATGAGGAGTCAGCAGTGTTTCTGTGGTGTCTTCTTACACGTGCCATTCTCTAACAGGGAAATCTGCTGCTCGCCGCAAAGACCCAAGTATAAATTTCATCTCATGGCACTGACTCTGATCGAACGATTTGAAAATGCATGCGAGGCAAGGCTCCAATTAATCTTGCATTCCTTTTGCCAGCAGTGCGGAGGAAGAGAGCGCAATAGCGTACTTCTCGAGGGAAGACTGCTACCAGCTGCCTGTGCCCCTCGATCAAGTGATCTTCATCGACAACCTCGACGATCTCGAGATGCATTTACTTGCGATGCTACAGGTGCTGCGGTCTGACCGTCGTTTTGATTGACTTTGACAGTCTGGAAACTAGAACTACTCCTGTATGAAGTGTGCCTTACTGTGGGAGATATTAGAAACGTTGATATGATGGGGATACGTTTGCTTAATTTATGCACGGGTTTGTCAATGTGCATGGAGCTTTGAACATTGTTCCAGTTTATGCTTACGTTTTCTCCAGGTACTCCAGAGTCCTTCCCCATGCTAAACACGGATTAATGAAATTGGCCAAATTCAGGACCCTACTTAAAAAGGCATGCAGTCTGAGTACATCTTTCCTGAGTAAATCAATCGCATTTACATATTTAATTAAGTCGTACATTCGCCTTCTCTTCAAAAGATATCTTGTCAGTCTGGAAGAATAGGACAAACACCCTTTAGAGGGACTGTATCGATTTCCCTCTGATCTCATTTATTACAACATTATTACAATTTTTATGCGCACAGTATTATCTCACTGTCAAGGTATTTGTTCAAAGGGATGACTCAGAGGCACATGGAAACTGCAGAGAGGAAGGGAGAAGGCATCCACGCAGTTAGCCTGTGCCAACACCTAGTTGAGGCCCTTCCACGAGCAGTGACGTAAGCCAGAAATTGCAGGGCTGCAGTTTTGCCATTTTTCCACGGCAACTTGTGAGAACGTCCTTACCTCCCACGCCGTCCCCTAACCCTGCCCGCTGTCATCCCCCCCCCACAACCCCGCATTAGCCGGGCTGCACGCTGGGCGTGGACATGGAGTGGCGCCCGCCGTTCGGCTTGCTGGCGCAACCTCGCATCGCGCTCGTGCAGGTGGCTCGCCGCGACCGCGTGCTGCTGCTCGACCTGCCGCGGCTCTCGGTGGAGGAGGACGGCCGCCCGCCGGGGGAGCAGCCCGTCGCCCAGGCGCGCGGTGCGGCCGCCGCACGGCGCGGAGCGGACCGCGCGGCGACACGGTCACCGCGCGGCCTCGGGACGGACGGTTCGCCGCGAGCGGCGGCAGTGGCGGCGGCCGCAGCCGTGGACGGTCAACTGAAGGCCCCCCTCGACGTGGCGGGCCGCTGAGCAGATTTAATCAGCCCCCAGGGATTGTTCGCTATCATGAGCAGCAACAGCCGTCGGTGGTAGCGGTAGCCGTGATCAGTCGACTAAAGGCCCCCTGCCAAAGCTGCGTTGCAATCTCTCGCGATGATTGCGACGTAGCAATCGGCCTGACGCCTGCACACTAGCCGATTTAATCGCTCCATCTCCGCGGTGGACGATCACCGAGGCACGATCCCTGCGCCGGCTGCCGCTAACAGCGTTCTTGTCGACCGCCGGCCATCGTCCGTTAGCTTGTTCTGCCGCTCACACGCGCGTTCACTTTGTTAATTCAAACGCGCGGTCAAACACTGTGACCGTCGTCGGCATTGATAAAAATTAAGGAATGTGTGGGGTGGGGGGGGGTGGTGGGATTTGTGTTCGATGTTTTTTTGCAGATGAAACCGCACAGCTGAAGGCGAGCTGTCCAGGGCGGTGTGAATCCAAGAATAGCATCGTGCGGGAGGGCAGACTGCTCAGCTTGATGAGAAGGCTCTTTTCAAGTGACGATGTCCTGAAACTGGGTACTACATTCATTGGAAATTTGACACGAATTGAGCTCTTTTTCTTTTTACTTAAACACCGCACTTGCCGATTATATTATTGTTGGCTGCTCATGCGTGCAATGTACATGCACGTAGCCCGGTGCTTTTAAGTTGCTACAAGTGGATTCTGTAAACATTGTGCTCGTGTCACACTTGCCTGCACGGCTGAAAGGTGGCTTGTTATTGGCAGTAGAGAAAGTAGGTTGTGCGAGGGGTTGTGCTGGTGTTGGGTCTGCCCCGTGACCTCCTGCCAGCAGGCCTTCGACATTTCATGTGACCTCAAGGTGCATCTGGCCTGGAATAGGGGCCACGGTGATGTCACCACCACATCGTGGCGAATGACGGTTGTTGCGCTTGCGTGTTGCGTTCTTAGCCTATTGATATAAACACACGCATCACATTCATCACAACCCGCACACATGCTGATACGCATGAAACCGTTTGCAGCATGTACATGAGCATACAGGGCGGCACTGTGGCCCAGTTGGTAGCGCTGTCGCCTCACAGCAAGACATTCCCGGGTTCGAATCTCGGCTTGGGTGCCTTTCTGTGTGGAGTTTGCGAGTTCTCTCCCCGTATCCGCGTGGGTTTTCGCCAGGCACTCTGGTTTCCTCCCACAGTCCAAAAAACATGCTGCTGCATAGGTTAATTGGCTTGCAGACGATATTGCCCGCAGTGCCCGGTGATAGACTGACGTTCCATCGTGGGTATATCCCTGCCTTGCACCCTGTGTCTGCTGGGATAGGCTCCGGCCCACCACGACCCTGTACAGGACTAAGCGGTTTCTGAAAATGAGATGAGATGAGACGTGCGCATACAATACATGGATATGTTGTGTGTGTCACTTTCGTTTGTGTTCTACAGGTTACGATGTGGGTGGAGATATTCAACATCTCTTAACTTCGTACCCCATGTTGAAGCCAGCATTACAACAGTCCTCCAGGATTCTAGACATTGCCCTCCTGCAGAAGCAGGTAAACGCCTTGGTGTTTGTGACTCTCTTGTTATGCGCTGTTGCACTGTGCTATCTGAAATGAGCCCAGAGTGTGTGGAATGCCCTCCTATGTAATACTGCAGTTTGGATGTCGACAGAATGAAAACCCTAACTCCATTCAGCCATGAGATTACAGCCGAACTACCAAAGGCACCATTCTCGCGTGGTTGGTCACAACCCATCAGTGGGCCACGAATGCTACCTAGTGGTCTGTGGAGACCAGACCCAAGAGGACCTTGAGCTGCAAAGGGTTAAGAACCCCTGCGCTAAAGCATGAACCTAAACCTCAAGCCATAGGGCATAACCTCTGCACCAGACATCTATCGCTAACGCACAAGCCTTTAACGTTAGATGAACATTTTAAAAAGCAGCACCTCTTTAACGTATCGTCATTTGAAACATAGGGAAGGTCCGCGATTAGAAAGAAAAATACTGTTTGTGATTTGATAAACATCTGCAAGGTCAGTCATGCCAGAGACTGCATCTACGGGTACATAAGACGCTTTCAAAAACAATCCGTATTTAATAAAAATGATGAGCAATACACTTCTTTCAGAAAGTAAAAGGATCACCACGTCGTTTTTGGAGCCTCAGTGAGCCCTGGGAGAGTATGGGATGTGCAATAGAAGCCAGGCAAGAGCCAGGATACAGCACCAGAACCAGGTCAACAGCAGGGACTTTATTTATTAAATACGGCAATAAAAATTATCTGGGCTCAGGAAAAAAAAAGTCTTGGTTTTTAGTCTCACAGCAGCATAGTTCAGCGCTCAGCTGCTTTACTTAAGTGGAGAGGGTGGAGAGAGGGAAGCACACTCAGACAAATTCCACCTTGCCCCACATAATTACGCTGTACACCTCAAGGTACTGACATTTTTTTAACATTCTCTCCTGCACCCATATATGAGATCACATCACCAGACTCCTTACATATCTCCATTGACTGCAATTACAATTCCAAGCAGACTGAAAGATCACCATCTTAATCGTCCTCCATCACTTTACCCCCTGATAGCTATCCTATCACATCTCACCGTTCTCTTCACCGGCTGTCTGCTCCAGCAACTAAGGTCATCTGTCAAACGCTTCAGTGAAATTCTGCTGACTTGAAAGTCAGCTTTTCCCTATTGCTGCCCTTTTTTTGGAAATGTTTTTCCATCGTCCGCTTGCAATCCTCAGACCATTTATTCCATTCAACAGCAGGCTTTAAAGTTTCCTCCCCCATCCTATTATGGCCTTCGTTTCTGTGTAATAAGTCTTGGCGTGCACCTTTACCGTTTCCTTATCTTTTCCTTTGCAACTCATTCCAAACGAATCCTATGCAAACTAAAAGTTTTGTTGATACACCCCCGCCTAATTTTACAGCGTCTTCAGAGGCAGTCGGCTTTAGACATTTTCGAAATTAACACGATATGGCATTAATACCTGCGACCGATTTGTGTTGTTTGATTCTTGTTCAAATTGTTGAGTTAACGTAGTAGTTAATGGTTTTCAGCCGCAATGCATTCATGGCCGCATGAAGACCTCCCGATGCCTTCCATCATTCCACACGGTCCCGCGATGCCACCGTAATCGGTCTCGCTGCTGTACGCGAGCTCGTGCCCTCATTGCGTGGGGAGCGGTGGCGCGGCGGTCGGCGCGCCGGACTACACACCCGGCGACCCGAGTGCGAATCCCGCTCGCTGCCAACACCAGTAAACGATTTTCTGAACCGATCCTGGGCCTCCCCTAGATCGACTCAGCCTCAAATAAGTACCTAGTGTAATGTGAAAATATTGCCACTCGGCAGACAAAGGTGGCCGGACGTGGTGTTGGTCACCCAACCCCTCGCGTGCCCTATCGACCTTCATAGGTGCTCTCTAACAGCACTTGGCCCTACAGTCTGTTAAGGCGTCTTTGTCTTTGTACCATCATTGCAAAAGAATTCAGTGCTAATAACAGCGAGACTCGATTTTGTTAATTATTTTGTCTCGCATCTCATTTCCCCTGTGAATCGATGGCACTGAAATGAATGTATTTGCAATCTTTGCAGAAACCGGCTATGTTCTTTATTACATATTGTTTCCCATTATTATGGTGATTCATCAAAAACCATTCTGGCTTTAATTCTCAGTTCCTGTATGTAAGTAAATTACATCCTTTAGAAAATGTGTAATGAGACCCCAGAAAGATGTCATTCTAGAAATAATGTTCTTGGTTATAAAAAATAGTTTATCTCGTAGGTTTAGAATTGTATGGTTTGTTGAATATCCCAAAACAAATCAGTTTTTGTATAATAATAATAATAATTGCACTTCTAGAGCGCATTTCACCCGAAGGTCACACAGCGCTGCACAGAGCTGCGGAGAGAACGGCACGTCAGCAACAACGACACGAGAATTGCAAAGCAGCAACGATAACTTTTTTGCTTATTAGCTGACAAGCACAAACGTTGTAGCTACTGCGCATTTGCGTTTGTGATTTTGACCCAAAGTGAACGTGGCTCGGACAAAGCGCGTGGATTTTACCAATGGCTTACTTTACAAGCATTTTCACATAACCCAAGGGAATAGCCTCGTGTGTTCTGCTGGGAGTTTGGCATTGCATGCTTTTGGATTCTATGCTACTTCTTGCTTTTAACGAGAGTACAGAGAGGCAATGTTGCAACATTCACGTTTAATGCACATTCGTACTATATATGCATTCATCTATATCCCGTAATCGTCTTTAACGACATGACCTCAGTTGCTCTTCCTCTCGAATAAGCTCCTCTGTAAAGAAGATGTCTTTAAAATGTGTGGATATTCCTTACATGTGTAATTGTTTTCACATGATTTTACATTGCATGTAAAGTCCTACTCATTTTCCAACTCAGTCCCATTGTGACATTATATTTATTTTACAAATCTCTGCTTGCACTCTTTTCGAAAGTTGTGCTTACAATTTATCTGTCTACCGATGTTCTTGTATCCCCATAAGCACTATAATTCTCTACATAAGGAGAACTCTACCTAAGGAGCCTTGAGACTCTATCAAGTAGGGCTAAATTGGGATGATTGGCTAATTTGTTAGAATTGTGGGAAGAAACCAAAGGAAGTGTTCAAATTCTGCACAGATGTCAACAATCTGCTTGTGGTAATGCCTCCCAAAAGACTCATTGTTGTTCTGGAGAGGTGAGTGAATCAAACAATATCATTTATCCAGAATAACTTACTTTAGTACTAATGTCGGTTTACACGGCTCGATGCATGAGAATTTGTTTTCCAAAGCTGTTCTTTTGGGATAGCCGTGTCGAGCGCTCCCCCTCTCCTTCGCGACATCTCGCCTGCCACATTTGAGGCATCGTCAGGCGTTCAGTGACTTAGTGGTTATGAGCTTGATGTGCTATACGTTGCCTAATGTCAAAGGCATTTAGGTAAAGGCATCTCAATTTTAATTTAGTCTCCAGAACTATCTTCGGGATAGTTTAGCATCAATATGTTTGGCCAGTCACATTTTTTCATGACAATTTGTGCGTGTTTTGTTGAAAACCAAAATAGCCAGAGAAACCCCACGCTTATAGGAGGACAGCAATGGTCTACACAAACAAGTTCACAAACTCTCTTTCCTGCAAGGCCATCTCTGGCCACCTTCCAGACTGGCAGGTTTTGGAGTTGAACATTTTCATGCGATACACTAAACCCAGAGCTCCAAAATTCTGAAACGCTGGTATGTTTCACCGCAAAATATTTTACTCCTGCGATGTACCGGCGTCACATCCTGTGTGTTTGCTGGGATAGGCTCCAGACCCCGTGACCCTCTACAGGGTTAAGCAGGTACTGATACCGAACTGAAGTATTTTACTGAAGTGTTTGTATTAAGGTCACCGTTTTTAGATAGAGTTTGCGGTAGAGTTCAAAGCTGTGGTTCTGATTAGAGTAAAAATTTGAGCCAAAGTTATGGTTGTGGTAATGTATGGTTCAGAGTTCGGGTTATATCTTGAAGTGGAGTTACAACTTTTGAGTTAGAGTTTGGGGCAGAGTTATGGGTGGGGTTAGTGTTAGCGAGTTATGGTTGCGTTTAGTGTTAGGCAGTTGTGGTTGCAGCTAAGGCATTATGGGTGGCATTAGCGTTAGGGAGGTACGGTTGCGAAGTTTGGATAAGTGGCGGTGGCAGCTGTACGTTCGGAGTTAGCGTGTCGTTAGACGAATTGAACGGGGGGCTGTTTCATCGCCACGGCTGTGCAGGTCGAACACCTGCTGAGCGCCCAGTCGGCAGCCGGCGGCGGCGGCAGCAGCGCGGAGCCATCACGGGGATCGTCCGGCGCGCGTACGACGGAGGAGCGCGGCCTCAGCCTCCTGGTGCTGCAGACACTCGGCAAGGCTCTAGACAAGCGGCAGCAGCTGTCCGAGTGGGAGCGACGGCCCCTCAACACGGCGCAGCTCCTCTATGCCGGTGCGCGCCCATCGTTTACGCTTGCTCGGTGGAATGTTGGCGGTGTCCTGAGTTCCTTGATTATGGGTTTTAACTACGGTAAAACCTCGGTGCAACGAACATCTTTGCAACGGACTTGAGAAACAACGGATGCTATTCGCTACATCCAAGGCAGGGGTCTGCATTAAAACAATGGAACTAATTTTAATTATTTCAGGGTTTTTAGTGCTGATATTGTATTTATGTGTCAACAGTGTTCATAATATATATGAGATGTTATAAGATACAGTCACTACTCTGTGTATTTAGACAACTGCATTTAATGTACTTCCTGACGCCTTTCTCCCCTATTTGTGTGCAATAGCATGATGAGTACTAATGACCACTCATAAGACTTGTCATTACGTACGTACATATGGTTCAGGTTAGATTTATGGTTATGGTTTGGCTCAGCGTTATGGTTACGTTTGTGGGTTGAAGTGAGAGCTATGCTTTGGGTTGGTATTTGGGTTATAGCTGCCGTTACGGTTAGAGTTTGTGTTAGTGTTAGAGCTAGGGGTAGATATAAGGTTGGAGTTAGGATTAGATTGTATTTTGATACATACATTACCTGCATTTACTCTTAAGTCATGAGAAATTTTTAACTGAACTCAAGACATCGCGATGATGTTATCCGTTGTTCTGTACCCTGGCTCCTGTTTGAGTAATAGCTGGCTTCATGAACACTGCCATGATTTGTGTTATGCAATGGCGGAGGAATTCTTGACATTCGTGCTTTGTCTACTCGTGGAATTACCCGTGATTAATAGATTAACCCTTTTTGCCCTTCTTGGATGCTTGCTGGGACAATTGCCTCCTTTATGACCTGAGCTCTTGGTTCAAGCTGGCTAAATTTAGACTTGGAGAGTGTGCCAGACTCCCAGAGCATACACCCTCACCACCTGTGCCTGCCTCCCTTTTCTCATCTCATCTCAGTCAGCAACCGCTTAGTCCTGCACAGGGTCGCGGTGAGCCGGAGCCTATCCTGACAGCACAGGGCGCAAGGCAGGGATACACCCACGATGGGGCGCCAGTCCACCACCGGGCACTGCGGGCAATTTAGTCTGTAAGCCAATTAACCTATGTAGCAGCATGTTTTTTTAACTGTGGGAGGAAACCGGAGTGCCCAGCGAAAATCCACACGGACACGGGGAGAACATTCAAACTCCACACAGAAAGGGACCCGAGCCGAGATTCGAACCCAGGCCTTCTTGCTATGAGGCGACAGCGCTACCCACTGGGCCACCGTGCTGCCCTGCCTCCCTCTTTAACGCTACATTCCCATGGAATTACAGTGTTTTTACACCGGGCTCCAGCTTGCACAACAATAGATATAAACGATTCCAGAAGAGAAGTTAGGTTTATATTCCCAAAGCATACAACTTTCCGCAAATTAAAGATCAATTTTTTTTTTTTAAGAAAATAACCTTAAAGCAATGTAACGTGCATCAATTTCCCATAGCCACCTCGTGTGTTGTGGAATGTCGTCACGGCTCGATGTTATGAGAAATTGCTTTTTAGAGCTGCTCTGTCAGGATAACTATGCTGAGCAATTCCTCCTCTCGCCTTTGCGACGTCTCACCCGCCGCGTTGGAGATATCGTCAGGCTTCTTCAACGGGGGGGGGGATGCAAAACATCGCGATTGAAAAACTAGGAAAGCTCGGCACAGCTATTCCGAAACCGTAGCTCGGAAGAGCACTCATCATATCCGCCTCCTTCACCATAACGTCGCTTTGCGCCTTGAATCTGAGCCGCGACCTGTGCGCACGCGTTTCTTTCAACAGCTTCGGACGCTTATTGTCTACTAGAAGTTTACGACGGTCTCCTCCAGAAGGCCAACGCCGCCAAGCTGTCCGTCAACCTGGAGAAGTGCATGGTGGGAAGAAAAGCGCAGAAACCTCGGCACAGTGACCTCGCACCAGATGAACGGCTGTGGAAAAAAATTGGCACGGAAGCGGTAATGACACGTTGCACTGCACGCACAGAGAAACCCTCCCAAAATGCAATTTGCACTCGGAGGAAAAACAAAATCTATATTTTGTATAATGTACCAGCTGTTTATCAGGACACTGCTGGATGAAGGCCTCCCTGCATCTTCCAGTCATGGGAGTTTTCTTGACCATACGCTGCCACGCTGGTCCGTGCACGTTAACAAAAGAGGTGGCGAAGGCGAGTGAACGGGAGTTATCGATCACCATCGGAGTTAAGCAAAAATCAAACGTTAGATCGGCGGGTTCGTAAGCTCATCGCGCATAACCGTTGGACTGAGTCATCAATGCGACGAATGTCGGCGATGGCGCTCGCTCTTAATCTCCCTCTCTTGCCCTCGCACCGGTGTCGATGCGGGTAAAGTCCAATCCTGGAAGCAGGGGAGCGACCGCGGGTATTCTGCAGACGAACGGGAGATCGGAGAACACGTCTTTCCTTTGCGCCGGGTGTGCTTGGCTGTGACTGCGGCGATTCACTGATCCTGGAGGTCGCGTAGTGCGGCGCGGTCAAGTCCCAACCGTCACGCGGAATGCCGCGAGCGTTGGGACTTGCCATCTGGTTGTGCCTGCGCGCGTAACCGCTGCACCACTCGCCCCCCGCTCTTTTTCACATTGTGACTTTTGTGGAAATGCCTCTGCGTGGCACTTGCCCGTTTCAAGTCATTTACTCGCGAGAATTGTTTACCGCACTGTGGCCGTGTGTATTTATAGTGTGTCACATTGTGTATCCTGTAAATAATAGCGTGTAATGTGCCATCACTGGAGACACAAACAGGCCAACGCATTTCACTTGCCCATGCTGCTTAAATGTTTTGAGTGAGGAAGGAAGGAAGTAAGTAATTAGGTTACAGCGTAAATAGGTCAATCCATCCGTCAATAATTCAATTAGGTGTTTACTGATTAAAATAACAGCTTGCAGTTTTTATACTGTCACATGCCTCTCTGTGTGTACGTGGAGCGGTTGTGTAGTGGTTAGCCGCGCCACACTACGAACTGGGCGACCCTAGTTCGATGCCCGCTCACCGCTAACACCAGTAGCAATTTTCTGAACTAGTCCCCTAGGTCCACTCAGCCTTAAATGAGCTCCCAGTGCGCTGTGTAAACATCACCACTGGGTAGACAAATGCGGCAGGGCTAGGTGCTGGCCACACCCCCCCTCGTCCCCTCGTGTGCAGTGGTAGCATTTATAGGTGATTACTAACAGCACTTTAACCTACAGTCTGTTAATGCTGTATGGGGCGTCTTTGCAATAGTAAATAATTATAATTAATTGCGTGAAACTGCTCACTTTATTTTCCAGTACCGTTGTATATAGGAAGCAGTGTGTGGAGGGCAGATGCCGTTTGACAGCCCGACTGACCCCCCCCCGCGCGCCTCCGTATCCGCACCTCGCCCTTAACCAGGCGTGACATTTGCGCGACGCGATACGAATTGCATCGCGATTGTTCATCATTGCCGCGCGCGATTGTTTTAAAAAATAACCGAATTTGTACGCGCGCCCCCAGCCGGCGGCCGGCCGCGCGCGCGCCGATCCGCGCTCCCGAGAGGCGACGTTGGCGAGGAGCTTCGCGGTGGTGTGCGACAACATGCTGCAGGGCCTGGGCCGCTACCTCCGCTGCCTCGGGGTCGACGTGCGCATCCTGGAAAACGCCGAGGAGCATCGCAAGGCCGCCGAGGTCCGTTGGCGCCCCCGTTCCCGGCGACGTTTCGCGCGGTCGTTGATTGCCGACAAGACGTGCGGCGACCGCACGTCTTAAGAGCTCGACCTGAGCTACGGAGGCGTTGATGTTTCATTGTGCTGGGTTGGTTACCGCTTGGCCACATCTTACTAACACTGACAGTTAGGCTCTAAAGTAAACCATGTCTGGCGTAGGCCAATCGGTTTTAAGGACAATGCATATGTTGTCAGAGCTTTTTATTTGCATATTTTGCCACAAGTATGTGTGGCTTTGTGCAAACTCAACACTTGCAAAAGGTGTCTCTTTAGTGTTTTAAGATCTTAACACCCGAATACTTGACAGAAATGGTAAAAGCATTTTCTCATTTTTACACATTTATACTGGCAAACGTACCCATAGCTTAGAAATAATAAAATTTGCATTTCTAAAGTGCCTTTCACCCGAGGGTCACAAAACGCTGCACAGAGATATGGAGAGAATAGCATATCAGCAAGCAACAACATCAAAATAGATCAGTTAAGTAAAGTAATGACTAAATCAACGAAGACCATCAAACATATATTTTTTTTTAATTGTTTAAAAAGTATTCAGTGAATTTCCAATGCCTCGATGTGGGATTCCTGCGACACCACAAATGTTCGAACTGAGCAGCGTGTCCCTGTAGCTGGACACGTTTGAATCGGTGGGTTTCTCCCCACTTCACGGCACCGCGCGCGACCTGTCGATCCGCTAACTACGGTGTGCGCGATTCGCCGGCTCCTCACTTCTTTGCACCCCTGCTTTGCTCCGTGTGTCACACCGCAGTTGCACCGCCTGCACGCTGAGACACTTTGCAATTGAATGCCGCCAACTGCTACGGTGAGCCCTTGTGAGGGTCACAGGTCAAGCACTGGGTGAACCAGCAACGTTATTGCGCCAAACCGTTGCATGACTGGTGTCTCAGAATTATTTGACTCAAGCACCTTGAGTCAAATCATTAAACATTTGTCTGGTACTCGGGATCTACTTGTACTCAACTATTCATAGGCCAAGTTATAACTGTGCATTGGGATAGATTTAGAATACGTATCAGCCCCCATGGAGTATAGTACCGTGTCCAACTGTTATTATTCCCTCTATCTCTCTCTGGTCTCTCTAAATATATGTTGTTGGGGAGTAGGGCAATAACTGGAAACATCACCTATCATATATGCTTCCTTTGAAGGCTATACAGTCGTTGGCAAACGTGTTGCGTTCTCTGAATGCTTTGTAAAGGTCGTTAATGCAAAACTTCAGCGGTATTTGTTATCCAGCCAAAGTACCTGAAACAGCAGCGTGCCTGTTGACTGCACATACGAACATAACAGAATAATATGATTACTCTTATAATGGATATTGCATCAAAATTATCAAGAGTGCACCAATTCACATGAACATAAATAGCAAACACAAACATGAATATAAATAAAGTCGTAAAATATGCAGTTTTAAACTTGGATAAACAAGGCAGTGACTGAATATCCCACGCACAAGCTATCACTGAATATACGAAGACCCCAGAGATATGTTTCAGAAATTAGATAATATTTGTTGTTATTTGCAAAGTATAAAAATAATAGCTGAGAATTGCTCTCAGGAACTGCTGAAGACACCTCCCACGTGACAAGCACGGCTATCCCAAAAGAGCGCCTCTTGAGAGCAATGCCCAAACATGAAGCTGTGAAACCTCACAAATTCATAAAATAATAACTCGTAAATAATGTATCGGCGTTTGCACTTTATTTTGCAAGTTTATTCATAAAAGCTCGTTTAACCTCTTTGCACAAACATGTCTTGCGAGGGTGAAACATTACATTAAGTTCGTAACAACGTATAATTTTTAAACTGCTGCTTAATGTTAGTGTCCAGACAATATCCTAACTGTGAGTGTTGTTGGCATTGCAGTTGGAATATGGAGAGCCCTTGGTATTACGTCCATGAAATATATCTTTCTTCGTGGCTAGAATAGGCCTGAATGTGTGGCAAGAAGCGCACTTGTTAGGTAAAGTGTATGCCTTTTTAGCCAATTAACAACATCTGTGAACCCTTGCTCTTGAAAAAAACTGTAACTATATATCGTAAAATGCCAAATACGCAGCAAAATCAATCATTACAGCTGCATGTCAATAAACTGCGAGATGAAGGTTCCCCCATACTGTCGGTTGGGGGGTTATTTAACCATACTTCACGCCATGCTGGTCGGCACGATGGGGGGGGCTGGGGGGCGGGAGAGGACCTTTTATGATATCACACGCAAACACCAACATTCGCCTTGGCACGAGATTGGCAAAAAAAATATCCCACGGTAAATTCACACTCGCTGGCCTGTTGTTGTTTGGGCAGCGTGCTCGCTGATGCGTGGGACATTATCACGACATGTAGGAAGTGGGGAAGTCAATTTCATCACCGCTCAGAGCCGCGCGCTGATGGGTTTGAGATCAGTGATGGGAGGAAGTGAACAAACGTAAACGGGCGATTGGATCCGGCCCTCACTTCCTGTGTTTATCAACACTTTTGCACGCTTGCCAAAACAAATTAAAGAATAAAAAAGGCCGAAATCTTGTCCCTGTAGATTAACTCCCAGCTTGCCTCCGATTGTGGTTTCGGTTTTTTTTAATGCCCGAGTGTTCTTTTAGATGCACTTCAAAGCGTGTTGTGTCTGAAAAGCAACGCAAGGCAGTCGAGTGAATGAACCTCTTACTACTCAATAAAGGAACTCATTAGTGTTACTGAAGCTATACAAGTATTTGAAGCCTTTAACAAAACGAAAAGTATCGAATGTTGCCCTTACATGCTCAGTAATTATGTGGAGAGTTGGACTCGGGCAAAAAAATGTAGCTTGAAAACTATATTTGAAAAACACTACCTAATCTTATTGTTTACCGACACTTAACGTGTCAGACCAATTTGAAACTGATTTTCCCCTTGATTAATTCATTGAAGGATTTGGAATCATGAAGATCATTTCCCAATATATTTTTTCCCAGTGCTATGTTATAGTATTCGACACACATTTGAATAGCTTCCAACATTCAGCAAATACTTTTCAGCTCATATGCGAACAATATTTTCTCCATAATTGAAATATCTTCACAAGCTGTTTTGCATTAAGGATGCAATGCAGGCGTTTCTGACCTTAGTTCAACGCTCTAGCATTAACCACATTGTTCTCCACCTGCACCATTTCTATGAACTTTGTAAAGCAGTTTCTTCTGCAAGCTGACCCCAAAGTCGCCTACATCTTAGCCAATCGCTGACGATGGCCTGAAGATGGTGCACGCATTTTTATATATAAATAGCTTTGCTTGAACAATTGTTGAAGATATCAGGTTAAAATGCGACTCCCACTGGAGCAAAAAACAAAGCATTGTCTTGTGTTGATGTCATTAGTTTATTATCGCGTGACTGAATCTAATTTTTACTCAACAATAACACAGTGTCCAAGAAAAACAAGCAGCGAGCTCTTTGGCGCTGTCTGCCTGTATAATGCCTCTGCTGATGGGCCAGACTCATTGTCTCCATCACGTTTGCCTTACCCTGCGATATATCAGTGCACCCGCTTTTTCCGTTGATGGTAGCGGTAGGATTTTGCGATAGGATTTTGCGGTAATTTTTTTCTGTAGGAATTTGGCATAGGGGGTTTTTTTTTCTGGGCTGGGATTTTTGGGTAAGGCTTTGGGGTGGCGTTTAGCGGCAGGATTTTGTGGTAGGAATTATCTGCGAAGTGGCTGCAAGCGGGGCGTCCTTGTCAGGCGCTGAACAGGACAGTTGCCCCCAACATTCGCCCCACATCCTCAGATCAGCTGGGATGTGCACGTCAGCGCACGGCTCGCTGGAGTGGGGCGCTGCCTTCCACTGAATGCATCAACCAAAATAAAAACACACAAGAAGAGTGGAGAAACAAAATAGTTTTTTTTTTAACATTCCTATTGCACCAAGCCCAACAGTGGCCTTCTTCTTCAATTCCGTTTCATCCGCTCGACAATGCTGATGGGGCTGAGTAGACGCCTTGTCCTGTCGCCTGTCTTGAATAGGTCTCGCAGCGTCAAACAATTGCAGTCTTTTTCCTTTCAGACCATTCTTTGCTACGTCTATCCGCCCAGCTCTCTGCTTTTTTCCTTGCATCGTTCTCCATACCTACGTATTATCTAACGCCAAATATGGTATTCTGTCTGGTTTTTTACCCTTATTGAGTCTCAAAACTATCGCAGGGGTTTCTCCTGTGTCCCTTGAGTTCTGAGTTATAATGTGTTGCATTCCAGCACCTTTCATTGTTACGATGTTCCAACACACAGTGAAGAATGGGATTCTTCTATTCCTAATCTTGACTGTGTTGTACTGCGTGAGGTCCTGGGCTCTGTGTTTTTGGATATGTTGTTTAATTCTCAGTTGTGTTACGTGTGGGCACTTGTTGGGATTATTTCCCACAAGTCTGCCTTGAAAAAGATCCTTCTCATTTCAAAGTGCTCTTACCTAGTCTTAGCTTAACAAATGTTTTTAGTTAATGAACTAAAAGAACGATTCAACATTTTGTGCCTGTTTCAAGTTTGAATTAAAAGTTGCTGCATACTATCACAGCATTTCAAAGCTCTAGCTTCCAGATAAAATAAAACTTTGCATAATGGTTATATCTTTTGCCTCTACGTCCTGTGTGAGTGCGGTGTTTATAATGTCACATAGCTGTAAGGACCTGCGTTCACATGTCCTGGTTTTGTTGTTTGTTTTATTTTCCAAAGCACCGCTGTGTGAATTTCTTTTGCGTGACAGACAAACCTCGCTCGCGCTCCCCCCCTCTCCCCCGCCGAAACGGCAGCGGAACCGAGGTGCACCGACTGCCGTCGCCCGCCTGCTTGTTTCACACGGCGCAAATTAAGCAGAGTTCCGGGCCCCTCGGAGGAAGGGAAAGAGAGAGAAAAAAAACTCTGCCGAGACTAGGTTACGGGACGGCCCCCACACAATCGCTCGATTTTGTTTGGATTGTGGGCCGAGACATACCACGCCGAGAATCGTGGTCTGATCCTCGCGCGGTGGGAAAGCCGCGACGATAACAATGGGAACAAACTGCGGTTACAGCCACTCTGCGATGCACGGGCACCGGAGCGGAACTCGCGGCGTTATGATCTCCGCGAGATAGACGCAGGGCAGCACAAAAATGTCATTACACTTTCATTATTTTTTTTCTATCACTTCAAACTCTCCGCGGAGCGCTCGTTTGCGACAGAGCGTACTCTTAAATGTGCTGCTGCTACAATAATAATGAAAACGCTCCGATGTAATAGAGCGCGTGATCGAAGCTGCGAGTACGGTGTACCCTTGAGGTAATTTGCTTATTTATTTGCACAACTTGCCAGTGCATGGACCCACTATTTCGTTTACGTTACCCGGACACATTATCCGTCTTGTCGTGGAGTCTCATTTATTTCCATTCAATTGTAATGTGGGATATTTTTAAAGTGCGGCACAATGTACGTTTCCACAATAACGCAAGAAAAAAAGTCGCCCGAGAGAGGTGAGATCGAGAACAATGAGAGCGGAGCTTTAAATGCAATAGTTTGAGCGATGTTTGCCTACCATCAACTTGGCTTATTCTTCCACAGTGGTTTGTAAGCTCGGAGACATATTGTCATCCATCCGTGGGCTCTTGACAGCCAAACTAAAGGGCAACAGACTAATGATGTACCTTATAGTACAGGTTATCGGCAATATTTTTAACCGATGAGCGCCAAGAAAGCCAGGAAAGCTTCAGTGAACCCTCAATACCCTTTCATGGGAATGCTGTGCGTTCAATGCTGTGCCAATTCGTTATTAAATAATTTTTTAGTCATATATGTGAAAATATCTGAACACATTTGGAACGTTGAGCAGACAGTGCTTGTATGGGTGACCACCGTGCACCACAGGGTGTTATCGGCTGCGTGACTACATAGCGGGCAGCAAGTGGCAGTGCAGCAAAGTCAGGCGTTGCTCCCTGCTTCTGTGCATTCGTACCTATGCTCCCTGTCTGTATCTCACACTGACCAGCACGGGGAAGCATGGTCAAAAACCCCTCCATCCCCCCCCCTCCACCTCGCGTGTCTTGGGGAGGTCCCCGTCTAGCAGTGAACTGACAGGCAGTATATATAGACACGTACAGTATGCGTACAGAGAAAATGTAGTGCCTGGAGCAAACCGACATACATTAGAGGGAGATGTTTCTTCTTGTTTTTCCCTTGATTTTTTTAGCCCTCCATTCAGGCAGGTGAGATCCCTCCTGTCCATACTGCCGTCGTTCCGTTGACCGACGAGCGAGCGGTTGGCTTGAACCATCCTCGTTCCGCACGATGGACGTTACCGCACGATCCACCAGCCCAAGCTCGAAGCCGGCGGATCGAAGGTGGTGTGCCACCTTTCAAAAAAAAAAACGTAAACCGTTGCTTGCTGCCGCGCTGGCACTGTGCCGCAGCACCAACGCGTACACAGATTACTGGGGGCAGGTGCAGCATTTTTAAGTCTCTTCAGAAGGCAGGTGCATCCAAAACTCTTCATGGAACACTGACAGAGATGAAGGGGCGTGCGAAACCCCCCCCCCCCCCCTTTTGCCAGAGATTTCTAAGACTGTGACATTTGGCCGCTTTGCTTGGGCGTAAAGCTAGGTCAGGACACGAGGGCCCCCTTCGCTTGAGAAACCGCTTTCTTTCCGTTACTCTTCACAATGCCTTCGCACGCGAAATATGCGCGGGGCACGGCCCGAGGATCGTCGCGTGGGACTTGATGCGCCCGTTCTGGCTCATGGTATGAGCTCGTGGTTTTCAGATAGACGTGGAGGTTTTGAACAGTCAAGGCTTTGTTCGACGAGGCTGCGCAGAAACTGTACGTTATGTATTGGCGGCACTCAAATTGGCGTTGCGTCCAGTGTGCGGCGCGTTTTCTTTGCTGACAAATTTCTATGTAACTTGCGTCGTTACAATCGGATCCATTGGAAACTGTCTCCGATGTTTACTATTACAGCAGAAAATACCCAGTGAGCTGGCAAGCTCTCGATGCGGGATTCCTGCGACACAACAAAACATTTGCACTGAGCAAAGCAATGTCATTCTTAAGAGAAGGGCTCATGAAATAAAATATTGCAGAATGATTTCTCAGGTTCCAATCAAATTACCTTCGTATTCAAACACAAGGTGGTGCACCTTTTCACACATAACAATAATAATTTACACGTTTAAAGCGCCTTTCACCCAAAGGTCACAGATGTTTGTGGCATCCCAAACTATGTCTTAAATCACGGAGCTAGCGTTTATCCAAATAAATTGTAAACAACAAATATATCTAAAATGTATTTTTTGTATGTAGTCATTAATTACCGAGTGGAGACAATCAATGCACTACACTTGAGAAGCCGGCTTAATCACGGACAACTGAAACACAGCACTCAGAATACCAGCGCTGCGGGCTCAATGTCCTCCTGACTTGTGGGTCACCTGGCCATCACCCTGTCTTTTGTTTTCTCTAAGAATCTAAGCAGGTCACTCACTGCACAAAACACGCAGCTCCCAGGAAACAAGAAAGAGTGCATTCTCACTATTGGCTTAAACCCAAAATGTCAAATCAGATATAGCCTTGGAAAAGATCAGATACATAAAATGCAACATTAAAACGATAGTCAAATAATATACCATGAAATACAGCAGTTTCCCCAGAAGTTTAGTTTTTTTTTGCAAAGCAGTGACCGTTTTGTTCTGTTACAGCGACAAGAGTTTTGTTAGACCATGCAGTCACATGATCCTCCCTTTGCACTCCGCTGCGCAGCTCAAAACTCAGCGAACGCAGCGCTGGAAGCTACACACAACCATTGAGCAGCGAGCCAATGTTAGTGTGCAGAGCCGGACACCACCCGTTTTGCACTCAGCTGCATGGACGGGAGCAGCTTGTGACAGCCAAGCTGCAAAACAGCCACCGTGCAGCTTGGCGTGACGACCTTTATAAAGTAAAGTCAGGAAGCCCAGTGTTAATGAGTTGACTCATTCTGAGACACCGGTCACGGGATGCTGTGCAGTGTTTTTAGTGCCAATGCTGGCTCAAGCAGCGCTGACTTGTGACCCTCAGAAGGGTTCATTCTACAAAACAGCCCCACGCTGCCCTGGGCCCCCAAAGCGTCTTGCTCACCGTGTCATGGGAAAGTTGTTAGTTTGCTTTTGCAGGCGGGAGATGAATCTCTTTCTCTCTCTTCTCCCTCTGCTTTTTTTTTTGGAGTGAGCATCAACTCTTAGCTAAGTCACACATTTCCAGTGACCCTTACCGAGGGAGTTTGTGAATTTCTTATTTTCCCAGCGATGGGGACCGAGAGGGGAATTCCAAACAGCCTGGGAAAACTTTTTTCAAGCACATTTTTTTTGGAAGATTGCGTGATAAGCCGATTGCAGAATCTAGGTTTTGGGCGATAAACGCTAAACGTGCCACCAGCGCCAATATCATTAAGAACATTTGTAAATGTTGATTCTCATTCATCAAAAATATGAGGCGACGTTTTTTTTTATCTCAATGCGTTAATACAACTTAAATGCAAAAGTGAGGTATTTAATTTAATAACTTTTAACTTCACTCGCGAGTCACCATACATAGCCTATAATAACAAGCATTGACAAGCATGGCCTGCTAGCAGTGCTGCTGAATAGAATGAAATAACAAACCATAAATTAATATCAAAAGGACTACACAAAGTGGCGTTTAGTGAGTGCTCGCCGTCTCAGATGTGCTGTTTTATGCAGGTGTACCGTTAACTGTGGGAAAGCTAACTGTTATTCTACCTATCCGTCAGCATGCCGCTCAGTCAAGCGGAAAGATATTTGCAAACCGTACAGTTAGAATGAACAACATCATAAAAGGTAACCCGCCCAACCTGGGTGGGTCATCCCTACCATCACTTCTGTCTGCACGGTGTAACGGTCGGCCTTGGAGTGCACTTCCCATATCGGTGGCAATATTGTCAGCGCGGGCTCCTTTCAACCTGAACGATACCCTCCGTCGTTTCCTATGTGTACATTTCTGCGGGAGAGGGTGTGTTTGAAGTTGGAGATGGGGGGGGGGCCTGTGTCGATATCTGCAGCATCCCACGCGTCCTGCGACAAATCAATTGGCTCCTATAATTGCTTGCCTGACCGATACTCTCTTTCATTGTCTCATTCTGCTGGCAAAGTGGCAAGAGCATCCGACGGCTCGTACGAGATCACAGCGGTATTGCACCAGGACGCGGGAATGTAAAATGAATGTAAACGCTTTATCTGAATCTTCATCACGGTCTATTGAGGTGCATGGGAAAATTGGAAATGCCCTTTTGATCACAAAATCCCACCTCGTTTAAACAAAAATTCTGGCTTTCACTTTTTTTTCTGTTTTGTCTTCTAAAGCCACTAGACGCCATTATGTTTTAGTCTGTTTCACTGCTGATAATATCCCTGCCAATGGCCTTTGGGAAAGCAATGCAAGCCAACAGCCGCGAAAGTTTGTTACAAATTACCGTTCATTCTTTTAATGATGCGTTTTCTCATTACAGCTTTCTAATTTGACTTATGAGAATCAAATCGTTGTTTATATTTTACTGTAAATATATATATTTTTTTCCACTTCCAGCGGCCATTAGATGTTTATTGAAAGTGTATCAAACGGTTTGAAAAATACTTACACAGCAATTATGTTTAAGATAAATATGCAGTGATTTTTTTATTTTTTATTTTCTCACAAGTGTGATTTAAAATGTGACGGCAATTTGACGAGACTATATCGGCTGGTGGTCCACAAGCACCTATAACGAAAACTCAACACATTTCTACAATAACACTGCCCTAAAGGGTAAAACATGTAAAATAATAATAATATATATTTTAAAGAGACACACACCCAAAGGTCACAAGGCATCGTACAAAACAAATAGGTGATGCATCTCCATACGGGACAGCTGGAAAGGGCTGTCAAAGACAAAGAGCCCTGTGGCGTAAAAGAGTGCTGCTATCTCACTGTCAACCCTGGGCTTAAGGAAAGTTAGAAAACGAACAGAGATGCTTCATCGTAGAGATAGAGTTCTCCATCGAAAACAATACAGTTGGCGCCCGATATGTCCCCTTGCTATTTTATATGTATATTCCCCTTTTTAGTGCCATGAACACACTGTAGGGTCAAGTGTTGTTAGCGAGCGCCTATAAAGGCCAGCACGGCACACTAGGGGGTGGGGGTAATGACCGGCACCACGTCCGGCCGCCTTTGTGTCTCTAGCGGAAATATTTGCAGACGACACCAGGTAGTCATTTGAGACAGAGTCGACCTCGGGGTGGCCCAAAATAATAATAAGAATACCTTAGAAAAGCTGCTCTCTCGGGACAGCCGCGTCCCGAGAGAGCAGCTGAAGCGTCGCGAGGAGAGGAGAGGGAGCCATCGACGTGGCTGTCCCGAGAGAGTAGCTTTTCGAAGCAATCATCATGCATCGAGCCGTGAAAACCGACATCATTACAATAATAATACCATTCAAGAAAATCGTCACCGGTGTCGGTGGCCATAAGTGGGAATCAACCTCAGGCCACCGGGTTTGTAGTGCAGCTACGCTACTGCCCCCCCAGGTATATTATGTTGCTCACAGGATTGTAGTCGTTTTCATTTGAATTTCCACTCGAAGAGTAAAATGCACAATGGCAGCGAAGGTGACGCACGTTCATCCACTCCTTGTGTTCCTCCAGATCGCCCGTGCGGAGGGAAGGGTCATCCTCACCTGTGGCCTGCCCTACCAGACCGTACGTACGCAATATGCATTGCACACGATTTCGTCGCGTCCCGTTTCACGTTAGCTTTCGTGGGCCTATAAGTAGCAGAGCTGCGGCTCGCGGTAAATCTCACCGGCCTGACATGTGCAGCACGGGGCGCCGCTGTGCAACACAGGTGCGTGCCCGTGAACCGTGCTCCTGGCTGCCTTGAAACCGCAATAACCTTCCGTTTACAAGAGTTCTAGCTTAAAAAAAAACACTCGTTAAATTCAGTGCTAGCTTTTGGGGGGGGGGCACTTTTCACCGTGATAAAACCGAGTCACACTTTAATCGGAGCTATGAAATGGAATGGCCCGTGCTGTTTAGTCGCAATGAAACACGAAGCGTCGCGTAGCTCCTTTCAGTGGCCACGTAACACCTCGCGCGCCGTTTGAAGATCGTCAAATTGAAATTGTCCCGTTTCCGAACTTTGCGTTCACGTGGCGATCAGCTGAGGTCGCAAGTGGGCGAGGACTGCTGCTATTTCGTCGACTGCAAGGAGAAGGCCAAGGATCAGGCGAAGGACGTGCTTAGGCACTTCAACGTGCGGGTCACACCGTCCGACATCTTCAGCCGATGCAAGGTAACGTGGCGCACTGAGGCGTCGGCACGAGCGTCTCCAGTTGTCGCTACCGATCACACAGCCGGCACGCGGTCCCCCCGTTGCGGTGGCATCTCCGTCGCGCACAATCGAGCGCGCGACCCGCGCCGCCCGGTGCAGGTCGGTGAAGGCAGGCGGCGTAGATGTTGGGAACACGGCACGGTACGACAGCGAATTTCTCCCGCACGGCTGTCCGCCGACGACGTGACGTCACAGGCAACGCTGACGTTGTTCACAGGCGCTCGCCCGCCCTTGTGTCACACACTTACCGTTAAGTGGCTGTTTGTAACCCC
>JAZEWT010000010.1:19789318-19807622 GCA_036362905.1 Mordacia mordax
ACGCGTGCGGATGGGTACGCGCGCGTACCAATCCGCGTGCGGATGGGTATGCGCGCGGATGGGTACGCGCGCGGATGGGTACGCGCGCGGATGGGTACGCGCGCGGATGGGTACGCGCGCGGATGGGCACGCGCGAGCAGTGTTCGTGTGAACATTCAAGGCACCGACTTCAACGAGCTTGTGTCCTGGCACTTGGCCGCCCTTGCCATACGAACCCATCGACTGGAGTTGAATTCGCGGCCCGTCAGCACTGGGGGGAGACAAAGGTGGCCGGGAGTTGTGCTCGGATACACACCGCCACGTTGTGTCCGAAATAGGCCTTAATAGGTGCTCGCTACTGGTATGTTGCTCAGCAGCTCATTTGGGCGATTAGGGGAAATGTTTTTTTGTGTTTGTCGCCCAGACCGTTGCTGACGCCGGCATTAATGCGTGCACATTCTTTCATGTACACAGATAATGTTTGTGATTCTACGCCTGTTAACATACACAGCGGCTTCTCTTATTACGCACACGTGTGTATGTGTGTTCATGTGCAGCGCTTTGTGACCCTCGGGTGAAAAGCGCTCGAGATCTACAACGATTACTACGTGTTGGTGTGTGTGCGCAAGAAGGCGCGCGCGTTCCCGCACATTATATCTCGCGTCTGCGAGCCCACGCACGTGGACTTGCTTGGTGTACGGGCCCGTGCACGTGCGTGTGCGTACAAGTCTTTGTGCGTGCAGCATTGTGTGTGCGTGGAGCAGATGTGCACGTGCTTGAACGTGCGTGTGTGTGTGTGTGCACACGCTCGCACCCATGCGCTACTCTTACTTTCCTCTGTGGCCTTCTCCCCCCACTTCCTGGCAACGATTATTTGCAGAACCCAGGCCATGGTTTAACACACACACACATCGTTACTTTGGTCCAATCAGCCGTTCTTCCTTCGTGGCCCCCATCGTATCGTTATAAAGCTGAAAAAGCGAGGCAGTCGTATAGATCAGGGATTCTCAACCTCTTGCACCTCAAGGCACACTTGGACCTGGTGTCTACGGACCCCTAGGTGGCGCTCGCGACCCATCAGTGAGTCACTATCCACCGGTCGAGAATGGCGCGTATAGATTCAACATTATCCCTACGCGTGCAAACACGTCACTGCGCGCCATGACACACGTGGGAGTGTATCGCTTCACACTATTCGGTTTGCACAGTGTGCGGTTCCTTTAGAGTCAAGATAATTCTTCGTCGGCGTTTTGCACGATTGAAAAATTGAGACAAGCGAAGCCTGTATGTTGTCGAGGTGGCCGCGTGGCTCAGGTTAAAATTGGTGAGCTTTCAGAGCTGAGGTCCAGATGGCTGACCTCTCATGAAACTGGGTTGTCATGTGTAGTGAGTTGGTGTTCTTAGTCTGGTCATTAATGTCTTTACATCAGTCTAACATATTCAATTTGCTTCCGTGCTTGGGTAACTTCCAGCTCTTGAGAAAAATGAAAAAAAGTATCGGTTTTGCTGTTCATGCAACGCTTGTCATAGGACGAACTTTTTACTCTGGGTGCAGAGTGGGTGGGAAAATGCTGTCAGTTCCTGTGAGGAACGGATCCTCAGTTTAAGGGATCTCCAATGTGGCTCTCGGCGATGGACTGGTGTCCCATCGTCGGTATATCCTTGCCTTGCGCCCTGTGTCTGCCGGGATAGACTCAGGCTTCACCGTGACCCTGTATAGGACTAAGCGGTTTCAGACAATGAGATGAGATGAGAATGTGACTCTGTAGTATCAACTTCTGTGGATCATTCCCAAACACAGGTTGCATTGCTGAGAGAAGTGCAAATGGATTATACTGTATGCCTTAATGATGCGATGCCAATACCACAATCAGTATTAAATTTTAGGAAAATTTCGAATAATACGTAAAGAAAAACTTCTTTAAAAATCTCTCTACCTTTTAGTAATTACTTTGTCAAAGCCTTCCACTCAGTGCTTGTTAGTTAGGAGATTTTACAGGGTAATTTACTACAATGTTAAATGTAATTTAACCAAATTCATCTATTGAAATATTACATTTCGATGATTGCTTCGAAAAGCTGCTCTCTTGGGATAGTCAGCCTATCGGGGGAGAGGGAGCGATCGACGCGGCTGTCCCGAGAGAGCAGCTTTTCGAAGCAATCATCAAGAATCAAGCCGTGAAAACCCACATCTTACATTTCATCAACATCATGCAAAATGGCATGATCCAGTTGCGCTTGAATATCATTACTGCACGCGTGCAGGCAGGGCAGTCGGTCTGATGCTTCCCAATCCAGATTGAACTGAATGTTCTTCGAATAGAACGTGACCCAACAAATAAAACGCATTTAAGAGGATGTTCTCCCAGGGAGTGATGAAATCGGCCGTGTTCAGCAGCCAGGCACATTATGACTTTGCAGAATGTTTAGAGATCGAGACCATATGGGGAGAATTGCGGTCAAAAGCTGCTCCTTCGCGATAACCGTGCGACGCTCATCTCTCCTTTGACTTTTTGCCTCGCACGTCAAAGTCCTTATTCGATCAACATCTCATTATCAGAAACCGCTTAGTTCTATACAGGGTCGCGGTGAGCCGGAGCCTATCCCGGCAGACACAGGGTGCAAGGCAGGGATATACCCACGATGGGACGCCAGTCCATCACTGGGCACTGAGGGCAATTTAGTCTGCGAGCCAATTAACCTATGCAGCGGCATGCTTTTTGAACTGTGGGAGGAAACCGGAGTGCCCGGCGAAAACCCACGCAGACACGGGGAGAGAACATGCAAACTCCACACAAAAAGGCACCCGAACCGAAATTCGAACCCGGTACCTTCTTGCTGTGAGGTGACAGCGCTACCCACTGGGCCGCCGTGCCGCCCTTAGATCAACGTGAGAGGTAAAATGTCGCAAAGGAGAGGAGGAACTTTCCTCACGGATATCCCAAAATAGTAGCTCTTGAGAGCAATCCTCCGACATCGAGTTGTGGAAACATATTTAATCACAAAACATGGGGACGCCTTCGCCCATCGGTAGCTGACGATGGCGAGAATATTTTCCATAGAACATCTTTTTAGAACCCACTTTTGTAGCAAAGTCACTCAAGGCCCACCCACTAGGCTTTGCAAGCTTGTCCATGCCAATGTGTAATCCAACTGGCTGAGCCGTTCTTCGAGACTAGTGTGTATTTTGTATTTGCTGGTTTACTACTGGTAGTAAACGTTTTTGGTTTGCAGGGTTTACGACTGTTTAACACCGTTATTTTCTCCAGCGCTCTATCTGTTTGCCATAACGCAATCCTCTTTATTGCACAAATGTTGGGAGCGTTTCGGAGAATCATGATTATATTCCAGGTTCGATTGCCTTAGGTTGTGGCGTCGCTTACTCTCACCTTGGCGGGGGCTCTGCAACTGAGCGTGCTAGTAGATTTTACCGAAACAGGCTTGCTTAATTCCATCGGGTTGCGAAACGCCCATAACGTCATGCCACACCTCAACATTTCAACACATAATAGGTGGAAATACGAGTTTAATTGCGTCTTGGTAAGAGCAGAGGATTGCTTAAGCTGCCTGACAGGATTGAGATGAATTGAGCCAGAGCAAAGCTTAAATATTATACAATCACTAAGTGACATACTGCATAAGGAGTTGTATTTCAACAGAGTAGTTACGTGAATTTTTATACTAATAACAGAAAATTGGAAATGGTTGGTGGTGTCAGCCCAGTCACCAACGGCTGAACAAATGACATTTTATTTCGTGATTTATTGGTCTAAATCCCAGCTTTAGGCTTAAATATGTGACTGACATCCATGTGATCATTTCATTGTTGTGAGTCAGTCTTTAAGCTGGAAGGAACTGTTGTTCTGTATAGCTCTTTTTAACAGTTGTCCGGCAGGGAGGGATACAATGTGTGGGAAAGTGTAGCCTCTACTGGGTAACAAATAAAATGGGCACTCGTGGTGAGGATTTTTCGGGAGAATTCCTTTTAAAAAATGATCTCCGTGGGTTTGTTGCCTGACACCCGAAACACACTGCTCCGTGGGAATTTCTAACGGATTATCCGTGACACCAATAGCAAAATCAATACCGTATCTTGAAAAAGACAAAACGTTGCAATGCGGTATAGTTNNTCCCCCCCCCCCCCCCAGTTTTGTGTGGGTTTCCTGCGGGTTCTCCGGTTTTCTCCAACAACAACAAAAACACTCGTTGATTGTTTGGCCGATAACATCATATATTGGAAGCAGTGTCTGGCGGGTTGCCCCCGGCTAACCACCTGGCTGACCCCCCCTCTCTGCGGCTTCCTCACACCTCCGTATCCGTATGCATGACCAGGCTTGGAATTTGTGCGGCGCGTTATAAATTGTGTTATTCTTCTTCTTCTTAGATTTTGTTCACGTGACACTTGGTTACGGACCAAGGCCTTTCCCACAAACCCGGCTTGTTGGGAGGCAAGACACACATTTATAACTTTCAAACAAGGCGTCATTCAAGATGGCCACAATGGCATCGCCGCAAATTAATCCGCTCATTAGCAGCAACAAAAGGGACCCCCACGTGAAATGGATTCCTAACGGGAGACTAATTGTCGGTAGGTCTTGTGGAAAACATGCCAGGGAGTCCGAGGACAAAACAAGCAAGGGGTAGGGGTTGGATCGTGGGGGGAGATGGCGGTGGAGACTGGAGGGGGGGGTCAGACATGTGCGGGGGGGGGGCTTGTGTTGGGAAGGTGGAGAGAAGAAGTGCTGATGGGATGGTGGGGTGTTTCCCAGAAGTAAGCGGTTTGCAAAAAGGGTCCAATGGCCCGGACCTTGGCACAATTATTTTCATTCCCCGAAAGAAAGCGCGCTTTTGAGTGGAGCGAGCGGTGAAACGGACGCTGCCCCTGTGGACAAGCGGGGGCTGGACGTAGCCAAGGAGGCTCACTGAGGCCTCTCTTACGGCCATGCGAATCAAACAGAGCCTTGTATCAAATGCTCGGGAGCAGCGCTCGTCTAATTGGCTTAACCCTTGCACCACTGCAGTTATTCAAACAGTGGCTGGCAGCCATGCGGGATGCGATTACAGTTACGTGCTTGTGAGCCAACTGTTCAAGTACGTCTGTGGCTGACATTTGCCTGGTGTTGTGGGGGGGGTGCTTATTGTTGATAAGAAGGTGGGCGGGCTGTAAACCGGAGCATTACCCAAGGTTCATTATCAACAAGCTGACGCTGATGAGGCCGTGGGAACCAAAGGAGCTGTAAACAACGCCCATTTTAGTCGCACTTTTACTGTAGCCAGAATCCACACAACCGGAATTCAAATTGCCTTCCGCCTTAAATTGGAACTCATAAAAATTAAGTGAGCTATATTGACAACGACCGCCCCCTCCCCCCTCTCTCCCCATCTCTTTTTTTCCTCTCTCCCTCTTATCTGCCCCTCTCCTTGCCTTCCCCGCACCCTCGGGCCACTGAGATAAGGCTCCGTTTAAAAGAACCGTAATCTCCATTGGTGTGATTTTGTGTTATGTGGCCTGGCCAGTGCGTCGTAGCCGTGGTAGTGGGAACTGCCAGAGAGCTCAATGGGAACACTGCTGTTATCTTGCGACAACAGCTCTAGGCAGGGATGAAAATCTGTGCCGTTTATTTATGTTGCTTTTGTGTGTGTGTGTGTTGTGTGTTTTCTTCGGATCTTGCACCTGTTGGGAGGCCGAGCGTTCAGATAAGACGCACGGGAATCTAAGCCTCTGCCGATTTCCCTGTGTGCAATTTACATTGCCACCAACTGCTCCAACTCCTGGGTGTGATATTCACTGGTTTGAAGGACCTGACCTGCTATTGCCGTCGGTTACCTTAATTACGGACACGACCGTTGATGCCTCTCGGGCATGTCGGAGTTTGCTGCAGGACAGCAGCCACGTTAGGGAGAGCAAAGGGGATGGCATTGGACCAGTGTTGTGCCCGAAGGGGTTAATGTACAGCAAAGTGACAAACGCACAAGATTAGGCTTCCACAAAACGGTATCTGTCAACCTTTCTCTCAGTATTTTGGCTGACCGCAAGTTAAGCCTCTTAGTGTGTCTGCAGATGAATATTTGGTAGCCAGGCAAAAGGGATGCATAGAGAGAAAGATAGCAGCTTTGAGAAGACAGAGGACGGGGGTGCAGGGAATAGATGTGCATAGGGGAATGGCGAAAGAAAAGAATTCCTTTCATTCAGGAAAGCTTGCAGGGATGCCTTGGATTGAAACAATACCCTCCAGTTTACACAGAATCCACAACCCAGGGGTCTGGAGGTCATACGTGGGAGGATGGCCTCCTTGGCTTCCTGAGCTCTGCAGAAATTCCAGTCCTCGGGAACACTGCCTCAACCCTTTCACCAACCCCCTTTGTCCCGGCTGCTTAATTTAAAAGCTCGGAACCAAGCAAGTGTCCTCAACATAAGAAGTGTGGCACCAGCGTTTTTAGCTGACTCATATACTCTACCATTACCTAACACTGACTGGAATCTACCTGCAACTTTGTTGTGTTAAGACAAGCTGGAGACTGCCTCATTATATCCGATTTTATAATTTGTAGAAATGACTGTCAAATAATGACCATCAACAATTTATAGCAAACGGCCCGTGTGCTTTACACACAGTGGTATTCCGAATATGTAAATGCGAGAATGGTAGAATAACGAGAATACAAACACAGTAGCACGTGCATCTGTGCCCAAACACAGGTTACCGAAAGTAAGTTTTCATTTATAAATAGCGCCCCACGTCTTAATTTAGGAGCCGTGGCGTGAAAGATGCTAATAGCGGTGGTGGCCGTGCTGCCGCCACCACCGTTACTGTGGAGGGTGGTGCTCCTTTGTAGCCACCACCTGCTGTGTCTTATAGCAGCTCCGAGTCATTGACCTGAAAGAATGCCTTTTGGGGTTAGGCTGGTTGGGAGAGCGGCATGGGCCAGGAGTTTCGTTGGAAGGGGGGGGGATGGTGGAGGGAAGTGTTCAGTAGGGAAAGGAGGACGTGCTGGTGGGGGGGGGGTCGGAAGGCCGCCTCAGTTGAGCTTGGTGTGGGGGGGTTTTGGAAGAGGGGGCGGTTTAGATGGAGGTCACGGGTTAAAGGGTCAGAGGTGACAGGCTGCCACCCTACCCCCAACCCTAAACTCCCACCCTTCTCTGGAATGCTGATAGGATTATGTCATGGGATAAATAGAGAGGCCTCCTTTGCTGGACCAAGGCCATTGAGATGTGATCATGCGTGCAGGGCCGCCTTTTGTGCGAGAGACTGGCAGAATGATGGGCTTTGGCTGGAAAGCTGTAGCTTGACATGCAGTATTGTGGATGCGCATTCCGCTGGACTGTAGTTTTCTTCATGCGTCCGAAAATGTGTACAATGAGGCCTGTTTGGAAAGAGCATTTTGGAGCTTGCCAGCTGAACGTTTTTTGAGGAATCAGAAGTGGTGAGGTGACCCAGTCTCGTGTTATTGTTGACAAGCGACGTTGATTGTAAACTGAATACTGCGCTCTTTCTTCTTTACACAAACAGCGGTGTTCGTTCGCTTGCTCGCAACCAGAGAAATATGTTGCACTTAGAGCACAACTCGCCCCCTTCAAGGGTATCCCCTCGCTCCATTGTGTGACGAGACATGTTTGTACACTCTTGCCAAAACAAATGGAAATAAAACAAACAATAGTACCTAACATATGGACGGTTAAGAACCTCTGGCGAGGACTTGTCGACCGACCACAGGAACAGTCAAGATCTGTGAAGTATTTGCATATCGCTCACAGCACCTTAGCTGTGTGACTGGTTTATTTTTTAGTGTGAGCGGACGTAGGTTATTAATTATATGTCATCTGTTTGCTTTAGGACAACTATCCGGCCTGCGCGGGAATCTTATTGCAGGACAACGGATAGATTGAAACTCCTGTTTCCTTTTAAATTCAAATGACAATATCTGTCAACTGGACAATTGTGCCGAGTGAAAGAGACGCTCGCTGCCGCCGACGCGTTCTTAAAACAAAGGTTTCGTGACATATCACCCCTTGGCTGTGGCTCCTACCCACGTGTGTTGACGTGAGTTGTCATTGCTGTGTTGTATCAAACGCGGAGTGGTCACATTATTGGGCACAGAGTTTCTTGATTTTTCTTCACCTTTCTTTGATGAAGAGAAAAAAATATACTTTTGACGGGTTTTTTTTCTCCATTCCTTGAATTACAGCCAATAAAGACGCAGCGTCTTGTTCTAAACGTTTAGCGTGAACTTAAGACGATCTGTTGGCCAAAGTGTTGACTTTACTCTTTTTTAACAGTTTAGGCTAAAGGTTAGAAAATGCAGTTTAGTCCTCTTTTTCTTTTATTATCCCGCGTACGCGAATGTGTTTTTGAGTGTGCCATGCTGTAGCAGCATTAATAGATGCTCACTGACAGCACACACCCCACGGCTAAGTGACTGCTGGGACTGTGTGAGGTGGCGGGCGGGGGGGGGCGGTTATTTTCATACTTGAGAACAATCATAGCACTTTCTCTTACTATCCCTGGAGAGAAGGGGGAGGCCTGAAAATGCTTTAAAATGTTTGTTCAGCGTGTCCCGTCGTGAATACCACAAGCAGTTGTGTCAGTTTGTCTTGTAAGAATCCTAAGAATGGTAGGGCCCATGCATTCTTAGGCCAAGAAAAATGTCTGATTAATTAGGTTTTCGGGGGAGGTTTTTTTTATTCTTCTTCTGTAAAGTAATAAGGTTTTCTTAAAAAAAAATAGCGTGTATGTATTTTGGATGTTACTGCGGTGTAATAGTTTACACATTGGCTTTTGCGATCTAGGGGTCACCGGTCTCCTGTCTTGGTGTGGCAGTTGAAACAACCGCGTTTATTGTTGTCGGTTTTATGGCTCGATGTAAAGGGTGTTGTTCTCGAGAGCTTCGACTGATGATTTAGCCTGATGATGCCTGGGCTGTGAGAGGCGAAGCGCGAAGGAGAGTGAAGGAACGCTCGACATGGCTATCCCCAAAGAGCAGCTCTTGAGAGCAATTCTCCGCATGGGGTGGGGTAAAGTATGGGTCCTGTCCTAGTCTAAGCTGCCTTGTGAGTGGAAGAGTCGGCTATATACCCTTTAGAGCAAGTGTTATCAAACTTTTGTACCTCAAGGCCCACTTAGGTTTGAGCTCCATGGACCACGACCTAGTGCTCATGGCCCACTGATGGGTCACGACCCACCGGCTGAAAATGGTCTGGAACACCCTCTGTTGAAAGCCTGTCCACTAGCTGTGGCGTGAATAAGAAATTGCAGGGCTGCACCTTTACCTTCTATATATACTGAAATCATCTCCAGGTTGTAAACGAACATTGCCTCATCCCTTTTCTTTTTCTAAAACCCACTCAAGTTCGCCCTGCCAGCCGGCCTTTAACAAAAACCGAAAACATTCTCAGTTGCATCACATAAACATTTTTACTCGTGGATTACAAAAAAATATTTTTTTCAAAGTCTTGTTATTGGAGTTCACGTTGCTTGCGCACAGCCTGGACTGAAATCCATCCTGCTTTGCAGAATATATTTTCAGTTTCTCCCGCATCCCAGTAGGGGAAACTTCCTTTGTTTAAATTCGTAGCTAAATGTAAAATTTCCATTCAATATGTCACTGCACGTGCATTTTATTTCCACCGCATTTGGCAACGCCTTCAGCTTCGCAGCAAAAAAAAGAATCCGCGTTGGGCTCCAGCCACGAGTCCACCCTGTTTCGTCCCGCGTCTATCAGGTATCGGTGTCATTGCAGTGCATCCTAAAGTAGCTGTGAATTAACCTACAGCTCGTCGTTATCACCACCCGTGGTTAATCCACTGCTGGATAAGAGTTTCCGAGCCACGGCTCATCTCACAAACTTGCAGTGTCACCAAGCACCTACAGAAGATCCGGTTTCATTACTCAGCATCTCTCGAAAACAGCCCTTGGGGCAAATTTCATCCCTTGGCTGCGGCTCCTGGCTCCTTCCTCAGTCCTGACCACAGGCTATTTGGTTCTAGCGGCTTGTTCTGTTCAAGTCTGCTTGCTTTCCTGAATTCACTATGATGTCTCTCACTTGCACGAATGTTTTTACCCATGCAATTCCTCTCCTTATCGCTTCGAATAATTTGAAGCATACAAGCTGTTAAGTACAAAGTAAAAATTACAATTAATGATTTCAAAGAATGATCGTAATAATTTACGGCCTTTTGTCAGTCCCCACCGCTGGGTGATGGGCTCCGCATGCCATGCCTGTACTGGCGCTTGTTTTGACCGTACTTCACCACGCTGGTCACTGCGGGTTGGCGGTAGTGGGTGAGTGGTCGTCATTGGTTCAGGTGTCACTTGTTACTAATGTTCGCCGCGTTCGGGACACAAGTTTGGTTCGTAACGCTGGGTTCATAACAGAGTGCACAAACCACGGACCCAGACAAACCCAACACACTCTTACAGCGGCACCGTGGTGCAGGAGATTAGCGCTGTCGCCTCACAGCAAGAAGGTTCCGGGTTCGATTCTCAGCTCGATTCACGGCTCGGGTGCCTTTCTGTGTGGAGTTTGCGTGTTCTCGCCTCGTGTCCGCGTAGGTTTGTGCTGGGTACTCCGGTTTCATTCCACCATCCAAAGACAAAAAAAACGCTGCTGCCAAGATTAATTGCCGTGCTGAGTAAATTACCCCAAAAAGTGTGCCCTGCGATGTACTGGCGTCACATCCTAGGTATTCCGCCGCCTTATGCCCTCTGTCTGCCGGGATAGGCTGCCCCCCCCCACGACCCTGTACAGATTTAAGCGAGTTTTGATAATGAATGAATGTTTGCGTTTCTACAGCGCCTTTCACCCGAGGGTCACAAATCACTGGACAAAGCTATGGAGATAATTGCATGTTAACACTCATCAGAATAGATCAAATAAATAAAAATACTGAAAACATCAATGAAAGACATCGAATACAATTAACGTTAAAACAAATAGAGTGATGAAGATTTGTTCCTGAGCAGACACAGGTCAACAGCGCACCGTCATCCAAGCACACAGCACTGAGAAGCATCGACAGTCCCAGCCAAAGGACTTCAAGGCCTTATGCAAGAACTGAGTCTTGAGACGGGATTTTAAGGTGCCCAGGGACTCAGCTGACCGAATTTTCAATGGGAGTTCCAGAGTCTAGGAGCAGCACGTGAGAAGGTTCTGTCATCCATCGAACGGAGGTCCGATCTGGGCACATGCAAGAAAACCCATATTGCCCATATATAAAATGAGGAAATATAAATGCGTGGGGGGATTTTCCCACTGCACTCGACTCTATTACTGTTTGATCCGATAATGTTATTTGTTTATCCATGAAAGCTGCACTGAGTCCCACGATGGGGGGTTTTTTTCCAAGGAGGGTTTTGCATTGATATGTTATGCCAACATTTTAAAAGAGTGTTTTAAAGAGTGTTTACCCAGAGAAAAACCCACACGCTGAAAAAGATAACACGCAAAGGTCCACAAAAAAAGGTTCCCAAAGCCACTTGTTGTACTGCCATCTTGTGGCCACCGCACATGCTAGGTTTGAGAGTTCCAAAGTTCTTGATGATCAAACCGCCCCATGCCTGCAGAGTGGCCTGCAAAGTGGCAGTTGCCACCATGCCCAACTATATATATAAAATATGTATTTTAAAATAAGATGAGATTATATCTAATCGCACTCTGTTTTAATGATACTTGAGTTACTGGCACAGAAATGTTAATGGACTTGGGCAGGACTTGTTACTAGAAGGGATGATGGCTCGTGGTCAAGATTAATATGCAGTATGGCAGCCAGAAGACAGAACATGCCCGTAGAGACTTCCACTGAAGAGGTAGAGTGGTGAGATGGCATTGTGTTCTAGAGCGAGACATACTGTGGCTCCACAAGACCTTGAGGGCCAGCTTTGTGGAGGTGGCCTCTGCCATCTGCCTACACTGTGTGCACCTAACAGGGTAATTTTAAAAAGAACAGGCATTCACCCACATTCAGGCAGCCACAGTTTGCATTGATACTAAAACAAGGAGCAGCCAATCAAGGCACTGATTGAACTGGGCCAGTGTTTTGCTACCCATCCCAGAGGCCTTTGGACACCACTATTGCGAGCTCCGAGCATTTGTAAGAGAATAGGATTTTCGATTTTCACGTTGGTTGGTGGTTTAACCCGATCAGGCATCAGTGTTTCAGAAGAATTACCACTCGGTAGGGGTAGGGTGATCCCCTCCCCCCACATCCTCCTCTCCTTATATCTCTGAATAATCCCCCAATCACAATTCGATTAAACAGTAAATAAATTTGCTTGACAAGTATTAGTAAATATGAATGAATCAATTTTCTCCGCCCCACCAACTCGCAATTCAATTCACTGTCGGGGCTTAGGATTGCGATTTTTGTTTTTAAATAGTCCTTTAAGTTTGTAGTGTCGCAGGAGTCCCACATCAAGAGCTTGCAAGCTCCCCATGTAATTTCTGCTGTAATACTTAATATAGTAATGAATTGAATTGTGGCGACTGATAGCGCCTCTAGTGTCTGATGGGGGTCACGTTAATCCTGTACACAACGTGAACGTGTAATTCGACCTTGAGAATCTATAACAAATCACTGCACTGTTATACCTCTGATTCTCAGCCCATGGCTTTGGCGCAAATATATCTTTGCATTAAATAGTACAAATGTTTAAGTGTCAGTTATTGTAATGTCAGCAGGATGGCACAGTGGAAATGTGCACCTCATAAACAATGTCCTGCTCAAGGCGCTTCGATCTCCACCTCAAGTGCCTTTCTATGTGGATTTTTGTGTTCTCCCCCTGTTCTGCGTTGGTTTCCTACGGGTTCTCCGGGTTTTTGTTTTGCCACAACTACACTCATTAATCAATTGGCGGATAGCTGTCGCGAGCATTCCTCCTTTCTTTGTGGCATTTGTGTCCAGTTCTGCATGGGTTTCCGCCGGGTTCTCCAGTCTCTTCCCACAATTTAAAAAAAAGCACTCACTAATTGAACAATAACGTCGTAATAATATAGAAAGCAGTGTCTGGCTGGTTGGCTCCGGCTAACCACGTGGCTGACTCCCCCATACCCCCTTCTCTGCAGTCTCCTCGCACCTCCGTATCTGTGTCTCGTTAGTGACCAACCAAGCAGTTTGCGCGGTGCGTTATACATTGTGTTATTATTATAGCTTCTCCGTTCGCAGGGTGATTGTGGTTCAATCGTGGGCGACGTATATTTTTAATGCACTAATTGTGGAACTGTTTTTGATACCTGGGCAGTGCCATTGTGACTGTTACAATTGCCTTGAAAAATGTAATTGACTCGAGTCTTACATCCTAGAGCGAATCACAATCAAACGAAGGACACAATCCTCATTGTGTGCGTGAGCGGTTTCGTTCTGCACAATATTATGCTTATATTAAACGCTGTTTGTGCGCAGCCCATTAAAAGATATAAAGGCGTCGGGCTGGTACCTCCCATGGTTTGTGGAGCCAGGTTGTCTGGGAGTGAAGGAGACTTGACTTAAATAAGCTGCCCTGCACCCTCCGACTGCCTTCTTCTGCACGAACCCCCCGCGCCCCACCAACCCGACCACGCACACACAAGGGGGCTAACACACGCACGCACGCACGCACACACGGACACAAGCGTCGCACACATGGGAACAAAGCAACATAGAAAGTTGGGTGGGGGGGGATGAGAAAAGGGCCATTCAGTCCGTGGAGCTCACGCCACGGTGGATCAAAAACGTGATCCACGTGGTTCAAACGTTTCTCATTAGTAGATAAATTAAATATCTAAATGGACTGGGGTAACAACCTAATCCTGAGCATGACTACACAATTGAATCGTATTCAAATGCATCCTGAATGGAGTAACTGTTCAGATAAAACCCAAACGCGCAGTAGCAATGTTGACCATTTATCAGCAAGCTCAGCGAAAAGGGTCGTTTTATCTTCGCTAATGAAACACAGTTTTTGCGTTGCGCGTGTTATACCTTCGTTATCTCCCTCCCCCATACGATGCTTTGTCACCACTATCTATTGCGTTAATGCCTGATAATTGACTCGTGATGTCTCATCGCAATGCTAATGTAAAAAGGGCCCGCGCGTCTATATTCCACCTAAAGGAATGAGTAACGCTTACACGCAAAGAAGGCACGCACGCACACTCTTCCCTGAGTATCTGGCACCGCGTCTTGTGGCAAGAAGCTGCTCTTCAAAATATTTAATAGAACATAACTAAAGCGTTACTTTTCCCCATTGCGTAATGGGAACGCAGACACCGGTAAGTGAGTGCGGACGTTTTAAAAGGATAAACTGATATTGAAGGAGGGATTAGAGACTATCACCTATCCGGTCCCTGTGGGGTGCGAGAGTGGAGGCGGATATGTGAATGTCTCTCGAGACAACTACAATTGCACCGCGCGCTGGTACGGCGTTGGCTACGTGTGATGCGCGGGGTTGATTGGATCTGGGCGGATATGTGGCGCCATACCGTATCGCAATCGCGATTTATTATCTCACTTATGCACCGATATCGGCTTGAGCGGTGCGGCGGATGAGAATCGCTCTTTGGAGCTGATCTTTTGGGACAGCCGTGGCGAGCGTTCCTCCTCTTTGCCACGGTTCGCCTCCGACATTGGGAGGCGTCATCATCAGCCTCCGGGTGATGACGACCATCGTATCCCATCGTGAAGGAGAAGCGAAACGCTCGCCACGGCTGTGCCCGCAAGAGCGTCTCTTAATAAGAGCAGGTAAAGCTGAGCGGACGACTAATGGTGGGGTTCTGACGTGACGTTGCGGGAGGGTACTGGTGGTTTGGGCGGGAGGGGGGAGGCGTGCGTGGCGGTCGCGTGGGGGGGTTGCTTGCATGTTTGCGTCCCAGCTCGAGGGCGTGATGCGTCTTGGCTTAAGTGGGGCAGCGGATTGTCAATCGTCTGTCGACGTCTCACGGTGGTGGGGGGGGGCTGCCGCCCTATGGCTGCACCCAAGCACACGCCACCCACACAGGCGACTTGCCGAGCCTAGCAGACAGGATTCCCCCCCGCTCCCCCGCAGTATTCAGGGGGTAGGGTTTTGGGGTTTAGGTGGGAGGGGGGGTCGGCACCTTACCGTTTTTGTTCTCCTGCACTGTGGGGAGGCTTGCTAACAGAAACACACTGACCAACTCACACGCAGACACATTTACTGATGCGACGCTCCACCACCCCCCCCCACTCCGTGCTGAGTGAGTTTCTTCTGTGCCTTCATCCGTGGGTTTTCCTCTGTCCAAGCCAATTCCATGGTCTTATATCTTTCAAAGGGCAGTAATAAATATGTGTTTGAAAACGGCATTGGCCACAATCATCTCCGAAAGAGGAGGCTTCCGAGAATTGATCGTGAATCTTTTTGAGGCTTTGCGCAACAGATAAGTTATTAGTATTGTTGACAAGCTGACGCAGTGTGATTATCAGCCGGGCTAGAATTTGGTGCTATAGACATGCGAACGGCTTACACGTTAGCTGAATTTGCACGTTCGTATCCATACAATTCCCACAAAAGCTTAATTGAGTACTCTACGCTAACTGCATTTGCCGTGTCATATACTACTTTTGTTGGAAATTACACAAGTCATTATCCATGATCTATCCACTGCTGGTTTAAGGCCTCTCTCTCCAAGCCGTCACGATTCATGAAGGGTATCGCAATCCAGTGATTCATCTCGTTCCGGCTGATCGCATCGCTCTGTCTGTTGGGTGAAAGACGTCTTCCGTCATTTGACTGCCACTCAATTATTATCCTTGACCTCCAGCAACCTTCGCTCCTAGAGATGTGTCCTGCCGAGGTAAGAACAAGGTGTATGAACATTCATTACGTCTCTAACTTGCATGTATCCTCTCATAGGCATCTTTCTCTGCATAGTCAGTTTGAACGTTTGTTGTGTCGCAGAAATCCCACATCTAGAGCTTGCCAGCTCACCTGGTACGTTATGTTGAAGTAATAAATATCTATCGATTTAGTGTTAGAGGTAGGAGCTAATGTTGAGCCAGTGTTGCATCGTAGGAATCCCACAACTATAGCTTGCCAGCTCACTGGGTGCTTTTTGCTGTAATAATAAACATCTGTCCATCTTCTGTCTCAACGTAAATCCAGGCATACTAACAGTTTCCCAACTCTTTCATGACTGATTTTTTTTTGCAGTATTTTAACATGCCACTGGAAACAATTACGTTTTAAAGACAATGTGATTCATGTTTAAAAACCCACTTAAATGTAATCATAGGTAATGCTTAAATGTGTGCAGGTGGCCTATAGTGATGCAACTATGAAATTATTTTTTTCTTAATGTGGATATTGTAAATGATTAATTTTCGTTACGTATTCCATCCAAAAATTGTGCTGCTGGTTTTTCCGTCTTGAACCGGATTTTAAGCAAAGAGTGTTTGGAGATGTAATTTGTATTTAAAGTGCAGTATATTTACTTTTGGTATTTAGTGTTTGAAAAGGCCAATATGTTAAGCAGGTTAGATGGATTTACTGTCTAGACTTAGTCTGCCGACCTCTTAACAGACATGTAATGGGACAAAAAACATATCACAAAGTGGTCAGGGTGCTAAAAGGCGTGCGTTAAAAAATATATGTGTCCTTGTAAAAAATATTTGAATACTATCTTCATTTATATATAGTATTCCGCAATTTTGGCTCTTTTTCAATTTCGTGCAAATCACAAGGTCTGTGCAAGAGTTGCGGCATCATCTTAATATGCAAAGCATGCCGAGTTCCTCAGTACGTTTTCCGATGGAAGTCACCTTCATTTGCGCGTATTCAAACATGAATCTCGCGTTCCCCCCCGGCCGTAGGAAATGACCGATGAGTTTGCCTTTCACGGTGGCAGCATCACCTGACCAGAAGAGAAGCTAGCGGACTGAGTGGTTAACAGCTCCCATGGCTTTAGGTTGCGGCTGAGAAGAAAAAAAACTTGACGCCAGGGAGAGATTGAGACAGCGCGTAGTGTGACGGCGTGGCAGACCGTCCTGCCACAAGCGGTTTGGCCGGGGACTTTAGAACTGCGAGCATTTTCCCATGGGGTCAGGGGTTAGTCCGCACTGCTCCGACCAAAACAGCAAATGACTGTTAAACCCTTGGCAGCCTCTGTGGAACGGAACGGGATTTATATGGAGAGGGCGCAAATGTGGGAGGGGGCAGCCCTCAACGCTGCCCCCTCCCTTTCTCCCGACAGCATCAAACCACCCCCCATCACCGCCCGCTTTGCTCTCCCAGATATACTCCAGATATTCCTGTTTTCTACTGGAAACATTCCCAGGAGTAAACTGACCAAACAACATTAGCGTTGGCGTTTGTACCCGTGTGCAGTTTCGGATTGCGACTGTTTAGCATTACAATGGCGTTTTATTTCTTCGTACTGATAACTTAAACGCATTTAGCGGGAAATAATTTTTTTATTTTTCTAAATATTGACTTAAGCCACAATGCTATTTTTTTATTGTGACGCTAATTAAAAAGCACCGCGAAAATGTACAATTGTACGATAGTGGAGAGGAAGAGGGCAGGATAAATAAACCTGAGAGGACCATTCTAATTAGGAAACTTGGAAACCCTTGAAACGATGTCGCAAAGTTATCGACATAAGTCATAAGAGCTGTTTCCCTTTGCCTTGCCACATCCCCTGACAAAGCAACACAATATTTAGTACTGTTGTTCTCCTACCCGCAAAACATAAGTTAATAAGTTTTAAACTGACTAACGCCACATTGAGTTAAACAGAGTTGTGCCTGGTTAGTACTAGGGTGGGCGATGGCCTGGAAAAAACAGAAGTTATTGGTTGCATCTGAAAAGTGGCTTGGAGATGGCAGTACCGTACAGCAATGGATTTCTGGATTCAACTGTGCAGAACTTTTAAGCATTATCCACTCAGATGCATGGGTTTTCTCTGGTAAATTTGGCTTGCTTCCACATCGCACACAGTCATTGCATTGGAATTAGCCGAACACGCTAGTGTAGGCTTTCCTGGGAGAAAACTCAGAGCGTTATTATTTACATGCCGTTGTATTATTTAGATAACGCCATTTACTCTTCGCTCCGCCGCACGCGCGGCAGCAAACCCATTTAGATCGCCAAGCACGCCTCGAGACTTAACTTGCTGTGCTCTGTGTCACCAAGGTAACCCCTGCTACGTTCAAAATGATGACCTCCCGCAAAGGGTCACACGACCGCGTATTTACATTTACAGTGGCGTCCAAGCGGCCGATATCAAAGCGAAGCAGACGTTAAGCGTCCGGCGTGAATCACCGCGACCTGCGCTTAAGTGCGTTTCGCTTCCAAACCGTAGCGTGTGAAGACTTGTACGGATCAACGCCGCACCTACC
>JAZEWT010000010.1:19811606-19835720 GCA_036362905.1 Mordacia mordax
CAAGTGTCTGCTTCGTCTTGTAGAGCTCTGAGATTTTCAATGAAATATTCTTTGTAAATGTACTGATTGTCTGTCTTTCCATTAGAACGCCTGACGACGCCTCCTACATTGGAAGTGAAGGAGAGAGAGCAGGAACACTCTAATAACAATAATAATTGCATTCATAGAGCGATTTTCACCCGAGGGTCACAAAGCGCTTCACAGAATTGTGGAGGGAACGGCACGTCAATAACAACGGCACCAGAATGGATAATCAGCAACAACATTTTTTTTTTGAGGGGGGGGTTTCAAATATACACAACGTTACAGAACAACAAGCAAAGCATGATCATACCTTCAACCACAATCTTAAAATGCAAAATTATCAGTGAATATAATACATATATTAGGAAATAGTTTAATTCAACACGGCTGTTCCAAAAGAACATCTGCGGAGAGCATTTCTCGTATTTCTCCTCTCGTGCAATCTATTTTCCCAAACCTCCCCCACCTTCATCTCCAACCTACTCTTGTGACGCACGCAGATAAATCCATCTGCCAATTATTCTTCACTGCGCCACTCTCATGCGTTTCGATTACATCCACGTAGCGTCTGCTCTGCGTGGTATTTATGAGCAGGACGATGTATCATTCAATTAGAATTCATTCTGTAATGATGTCTGTTGTCACGATTCGATATATGAGAATTGCTGCCCATCACTGTTTTATCGGGATGACCGTGTCAAGTGTTGACGCGGCAGTTCGGGTAAGCCATGTCGAGTTTTGACACGGCGAGCGTTCTTAAGCTCCCGATGCGCACGTCAGATCGCGTGCGTGTGTGTGTATCCATGTGTTTTGATTTGTCGTATATGTTGGCTCTGGTAGGAATTTGTGTCATCCTTACAGCCACGAGGGGAGCTACTGTTAACCGTGGTCTTAAAACCAAAAGTATAATAAGTTCTCAAACCACAAATCCTGTGTCACAAAAAAATAATCAGATCGCCAGAGGGCGTTGACTCCTTCTGAAATGTTAATACAGTAAGTATAAATATTAAGAACAATTTACAGCCCTTTGTCAATCCGCTGCTGGCTGAATGCCTCCCTCCTTCCCCACACCACGTCTAGAACCTCGGACCAATTCAGACGTGACTCACCACTTAATGTTAGTCACGATCAGGACTCCGTTGGGCAGTTCTTGCCCATAAGGCTCAGTGCGTGAGTGTTGAGAATTGAACTCGATTATTGATTGGCGTATTCGGGGGCATCGATAGATGGCTGTGATACTCTCGATGGCCACCGTTAAAACGTTGAACATTGCAGCTTTTGAGCAGTTAACGAGAAAGTGTTTCTGTCAACGAGACCTTTTTAAAGACTTATTTCCTGTTCGTGTAAAAAAAAAACGAGCGTACCGTTTGTCTTCGCCGTTTGTTTTTGTGTTAATGAAATACATTTGCGCGCGTGTGCACAGATGCACGTACTTGAAACTGGAGGCGTGTTCGTTGTTCGTTTTATAATGTAGGAAACGGGGCGGGGAACAGTGACTAAATTCAGAAATGAGTTAAACTGGTGGGGGGGGAGGGCGGTGAAAAAAAAACCCATGGTGACCTAGCAGCAGTCGATGCTTCAAAACACCATCGCTCACCAATAATGAATCGCTGCGAATCTGGAGCGCTGTCAAGTCACTTCTGAATGCGCGTTTGGGTTTCACGTCCATTCCTTCAACCATTGTGTCGGGTGTCGTGAGCGCAGGCTGCCTGCGAAGCTGCAGATGGCTTTTACAGTGACTCGGGGGGTGAGGGTCTGACAATGGCATCGCCGCGTGGCCTGTGCCCCCCCCTCCCCCCGCTGCCACCCCCCCCCCTCCGCGCGTCGCCTCTAGCAAACCTGCTATCGAGTTCTCATCTCATTATCTGAAACCGCTTAATCCTATATAGGGTCACGGTGAGCCGGAGCCTATCCCGGAAACACAGGGCGTAAGGCAGGAATACACCCGACGACGGGACGCCGGTCCATCGCCGGGCATTGCGGGACAATTTTAGTCTGCGAGCCAATCAACCTATCCAGGAGCATGCTTTTGGACTGTGGGAGGAAACCGGAGTACCCGGCGAAAACCCACGCGGACACGGGGAGAGCATGCAAACTCCACACAGAAAGGCACCCGAGCCGAGAGATTCGAACCAGGGACCTTCTTGCTGTGAGGCGTCAGCGCTAACCACTGCGCCACCGCGCCGCGTTCGCGAGCGTCTAATGCGAAAAGCTCTCCACGCAGGATATTGTCCCCCAAAGAACACGCCGTTCCTGATGTTTTGAAGACACGGGCGTCCTCGATAAGCAGCTGGGAAACAAACACACGTGCGTTTCGGCAGCCGCGTGCATCCCGTGGTTGTTTTGTTTGTTTTAAGAGTTGTATTCGAAGTGTGTCATCGTCGTATCGTCATGAGACTGAAGAAGTTTCCATTCAGAACTCGGCAGCTGGCAGGCTCAGGTCCATCACCATGTGTCAGAGAACTGCCGTCAGATAATATCACAGAACCACTTCATTAGCTGTCTTCACGCTAGGGCAAGAAAAAAAACATTTTAATGTTTTGTAAAGATGTTTGTTGTCTCATGTCAGTCAAACCAACATGTTTAAATCGCAGAACTGGCAGAATCCCAATTTGGTGAAAGGGCTGATTGAAAATGTTTTATTTTCTCTAAGGCGTCATTCACCGAGACCATCAGTTCCCTACCTTTCAGAACCCCATTTAGCCATGACTAACTAAAACCCGGATTAGAACCCAAGATCTCAGGAATGCAAGCCCAGTGCTTTGACCCCTTAGCTACCCAGCCATGTCCTATTTATGATGGCATTTTGAACAAAAAAAAACCTTCCCCCACCCTACTTAACAGCACCGGCCAGTTATTGACAGCTTTAAAACAATATATTTACACAAGAAAGCTACAAGATCTCTTGACTCGAAAGAGAATTATTTTTGTGAAAGTATTGTCGCTCTAAATGGTTGAATAAGCCATGTAAAGGCGCGTTATCTGGCGACAGTCGAATGCGTGCTCTCTCGCCGGCGAGGCAGACTTTACCAAGCGTGCAAAGCCGCCCATAGAGCGGCGCGATTTAAAATTCGGTGAAGCGACGCTTTATCTGAGCGGCCTTTTGAAGGCTTCTTTTTGTTGTTGTTGCGCGTGGGGTGAAGGGGCTGGCCCGGGGATGGGAGGGCGGTAATGATGGTGTTCGGCAAGGCAAAGCGGCGGCGGCGGCGGCGTGGGGGTAGCGTGGGGATGGTTGAGGAGGAGGGGTTTTGTGGGGGGTTGGGGCACGGCCGTTAGACTACGCTGCGCACGGTCACACGCTAACGGCACAGGGTGAGTGGAGATAGCGGATCAGAGCACCGAGGTCCTGCCTTGTCTTCCACGTAGCGTCGAATGCTCCCACCGCCACCCACCACCACTCCCCCCACCCACCACCACTCCCCCCATCCATCCACCCACCCACCACCTTCCTCACCTACCCGACCGTTTCATGGGGCTCTTAACAACTTGGTCAATTCAACCGAATGGCTCCCACAACACAGAGGCCCGCTTCATTCCACATTTTTTTTCTCTTGTGACTAAAATGAAAGAAGATGACCCGATAAGGATAAGGGCCTTTGTTGTTTTGAACTTCAAGGATGTCACATGTTATCTTTTCTTAAACAGCACTGGCGATATTGATAAGATTGTATAATATAACTCGGTAAAGTGTTATAATTTAACGGTGAAAATTACACCTAACACAACACAGAGGAGCAGTGATTTTGTCTTCTCCGCTTGTCAGGATGCGTCTGTAGTAACAGACACATGTCAGTAAATTAAAAAAACACAAATCAGTTGAACATCTTCCAAGATCTCCATCAATGCAGTAATGACCTGTGGTAAATGATGCACACGTTTGACGCAAGCCGCACAATCGTCGCTTTGTGGCTCCGCACGCCACTCCGCGCGCGCATGCGGCTCAACAGGGCGTACTCGTGCAAAGCCTTGGCCGTGCGAATTGACGCACACGCCGCGTCGCGCGTACTGCAGGTGTGCCCGCGGGTCTCGCTCGCGTCCCGCTATCGTGTGCGACGGCCCCGCGTTTGCGTCTGCGCGCGCGCCTGTATATGTCTGTGCGCGCTCGTGTGCGCGCATTTCGGTTCAAAATTTATCTGCATCTTTTCCCACGGCCTCAATATGTCACAAGACGAGCATGTTAAATTTAGACGAGCAATGTTCTCATATTGAATATCAATGGACATAGCACGTTGCTCATCCCCGAGAATAAGCAGCATTTGTGTGTTCGGACTCCTGTGCAACAACTTTTCTGCTTGGCGAAATAAATACAAATAACAAAACAGTTGCATAAGTAGTCGGTTGAAGCTCCCATATCTCCAGAAACATACATTTTATAGCTTTTGTTTGTTTTGCACTAGAATAATAAGCTAAGTTAATTGCTTGGCTAAACAACTGTGCTCCGTGGGGGGGGGGATGACTGAATATCAAATGTAGTTTGCTAACCTTTATTTTTTATTTGCATTGTCAGCAAACTGACTGTTTTGTTTCATTCGTAGCGTGTTGAACCAAACCACATTGCAAGTCAAGATGTTCTGTATTTATATTTATACTTTGCTACTAACTGCTGCACTTTGAAATTGGCTTCCATCGTCTCTGTTTCCAAGTTGTCACCCTGCTCAATTTCAAACACGCATTAACTCTTTATCTCTTTCACCTCGGTGATGCTGTTTGGCGCAGACCGCTTGACTTTTTGGGCCTTTGGGACCTGTGGTCAGCAAACGTGATGAAGATTTTATTCAAACAAACTCAAGTTAATGTCCTAACAATCACACAGCCCAGTTGGTTAGCCACGTTTTTTCGTGCAAATTCACTGTAGCTGCGTTTTGCGTGGGTGAGAGTACCCTTTTTTATTCTTGTTTTTTATCCAATTCCCCCCTGAGAACACTGTTTCCTCCAAAGTAGTGCTTATTCTCGTGGGAAACGGCACGGATCTCCGCTGCAAGCTAGGGCCGGCCCTCTCTGGCCACTTCAACCCCCCACCCACCCACCCCTGCTACCGCCAGTGCGTCGTCCACAGAGCGATTATTCAGCAGAGCACAGAGCTAGACGCTCATGACCGTAAACAAGCGCTGTGCTCTCTGACGCATTGGCAAGTTCGCGATGGGCACATGGCTCCTATGCTCCCCGAGTCGGTAAGTGGATGGTTGCTTGCTTGCCTGCTGCAAAACACGACACATCTCTGCTGCCTCCCGACGCAAAGGGCTGTGTTTATTTGTAAAGGTACACCCCCAGTGTGACTTTGTCCACAAAGGAGGTTGCAGGGAGAGAGAGTAAATTGATAGTGCTGGAAATTGGAAGTTTTGAAAGTCCGGTGACCCACATTCTGTCGTGCTCTGGCTATTCGATTTCCAAAGGCCAACGTATCAAATGGCTTTCAGATTTTTCCCACGTAAACAGCGGCTAGACGGGGCACTTAACCGCACCCTAAAGAACGCGCACCCTAAAAAACGCACACCCAACCGCTGGCCGCGACCACCACCACCCCCCCCTCAGTCCTCTTCCCCATCCACCTCCACCTCCCACCGCCTAATGTTCCCGCGCCTCCCACCTCCAACGCCTCCGCCCCTCCAACGGCACTTATCCGAAAAGAAAATGTTCTCACACCCCTCCCCTCTAACAACCTGGTGAAAATCCTGGATGGCGCGCCTTGTAGCAGGAGCCAAAGGTGTGTACCCAGGCACGGCCGCAAGGCAAACAATCCGCGCATGCCACCAGCGGAGGCCGCCCCCGCCGGCATGCCGCGAGCACGGTTAACATTCCCTTCCCAAGCAGCGATCGGCGAGGACCTGCGGCGAGAGGCGAGGGTGTGTGGCGGCCGCGAGAGCTCGGGGCGATACCTCGGGAAAGGAAAATACAGCGCCGTCGAGTGGAAATCTCTAGCGGTTGAAGAGGCGAGGCGGCGCGCTCAGTGCCGTTGAAGTTGATGAACGAACGCGAAGTCGCCCAGTGCGACGGCGTCTTTAACGAAAAAAAAACCCAACCTCACAGGCTCTTTTTTTACGCGACACCTTTTATGATTGTGTTTTTGGATTGCCACCAATTGTGGGAGGCGGGGGTGGTTTGAGCTACAGCAATTCAATGTTGCGGGGTGCGGCATAAGTCGCTTTACCGAGAATAATGACACCACTTTTTTCAGAAACAATATTTGCCAGTGATTACAAACAAACAAATTTCAAGTACTCTCCATCGGGTTCACTGCACGTACGGGATCTTTTGAGCGCTGTGCTACATGTAGCGCTGCCTATCAAAGAATTATCCCCGGTAAATAGACTTATGCCGCACTCTGTAAACGTACAGCCCTTTATCATTTGAGCTTGCTTCACCACGCTGGTTAGTGCGGGTTGCCAAAGATTTTATGGTCAATGCAAATCATATTCTGCTGTTACATTGAAAAGTCGCGTGGAGGAGCGGTGCAAGGGTTGAGAGCATAGAAGTAGGGTACAACAATGGGTTTTGCTGCATTTCCCACAACGCAATACAGCCCTGCCCAGCCAGCTACTACATCCTGATCAAGCATGCTGGCTACGCATTCAAATGCTGTGCAAGCTCAAGCCTGCTTAGCTGCCGAGATCAGATAAAGATCGGGCGAATTCTGGGTGATATATCCGTAAGCGGTGGTTGAATGTGTCATGAAAGTTACGTGTTAATGGGACAATTAGGTGACCAATCATGTTGATCAGAATCAACCGCACAGTGAATGGGTGTATGGCATTAAAGAATATACCGTTGCAAAAATGAATGCGTTATACCTTTTTTGCTAGAAAGAAATGTAACGCTAAGACTGAGTCCATAATGCGCAAGAAAAAGAAAACAAAAGCACCTTATATTCTAAGTGGTTTTTTTGTGAATACCATTATTCTCAAGGAGTTTCTGAGCGAAAAATTAAATCTGACGCACAACAAGTTCTCAATTTGTATCACAAAGCACGTAATCAGCTTGGGAAAGCTGTGCGAGCACCCGATAGCAGTGTCCTGACGCAAGCGCTCCGGCTGGAATGATCGGCGGGGGGGGGGTGCAGGGCTGGAGGCAGCGGCTGCGAGGACAGAAAAGAGAAGGGGGATTTTTTGGAAGGCTCTGTTTACGTTGCTATTCTGGCGAGGTCTGGCCAATTGTTAGGGCCCCCTTCCCATGGGTCAGGCAAACACAGTTCATCGTCACTCCCTCTCTCCCACCCACTCGGCCTGCACAAAACAACTATGCAGAACTGCTGTTATAACAACGCGTCCCTATTTATTTATTGATTTATTCATTTTATTGCACGTTCCGTCTGTTTGGTAGGGTTTTTTTTCCCACACCCAAAGTTGTGTGGTTGTTGGAGCCACGTGTGCTGTGGCTTTGGAAAGCTGCCTCCGAACAAGTGGCAAAGTGAGATATGCGGTGCCTTGCTATGTAACCGTAAATTGGCTTTGTCTAGCCCACATGTTTGTAGGCCGTTTGCCAAGAGGCAGGGGTTACATTTTACTCGAATATTGTAAAAGGCAGACGTTGATAATCGGAACAATAGTACGAAGGGTAAGTTAGTAGGCGTGAGAAAGTGCTTTCCAATGTTCCGTTCACCCGCCGCTAAATTATTCATTTGGCCCATGGGCGCCCGCTCGTACCACACTGACACGCGAGAGAGAGAGAAAACGCGAGTGAACGAGTCATCACCCCATTCCCACGCTCGCACTCCGTCCGTGTGACACGAGAAGCGAGAGAGGACGGAAAGGTGCAGAAGCCATCACCGCTCTCGCCGTGCCAGACCACCTGTTCCGGTTGTGACGGCACTGGTGGCAGGGGGCTTTGATATCGCGGTTGCCGTTCACACAAAGTTGTGTATATTTATTTGCCTTTGAGGTTGGGGGTTGTGCGGCTGGGGCGAGGGGGGGGGTCCTTAATGGTTTTTGCCTCTATGGGCCAAGCCTGTGCTCTGCGGCCGCCAGCGTGGAAGTTTCGTGCGACGGTGGCGCAAGCGCCCCTGAGAACTAATCGTGGAGTTCCGTAATGTGGCAGCGTGTGTGTGTGTTGTGTGAGAGGTGCGTGCATGTGTTTTGCCGCGCGTGCGACGCCGCTCTCACACGCTAGGCACCGCTCCAAACTTCCGAACGCAATCCACAGCAGCACCTGCAGCGCCGGCGCAAACCGCTACCGACACGGCGCGCGCCGGGTCTTTGGCCGATGTGCCCATTGCTGTCTCGGGTGACCAGCTGCCTGTGGGGTCATTAAGGTGTAGCGTTTCATAGTACGGCACTTTTATAAATTATCCAAATCATTATCATTAAGTTGCTAGTGTAGCCATGGTGGCTGGCGAAGAGCACAACGCAGGTCTGGCGGTGAGCAATCTTACCGCTAACGTCTTTGCCTATGCCTAGTTCTTTGACTTGTGCCCAAGAGACATAAGTTTACTGATGAAAACATGTATATTCTTATGCAGCGCTCCAATGGCTCAGATGTGAAGAGTTCTGAGCTGCTGCCGCTCCACTCCTTGGTGTGAATCTGGGCGGTCACTCGCAATTAAGCTGTATTCTCAAGTGTAGCAGTTCGAGGGTTTCAGCCCAGTCACCGATGACCGCATTTAAAAAAAAATCCATCAGATTACATCTGATTTTGCACTTAAAGTTCCAGCTCTGGGACCTAATTTTTTAAATGCATTGTTTTTAAAGTCATATGGCAATCTCATAGTGCTCGCGGTCTTGGGTAAAACACAACTGTGTTAAGAATAATTTGACCACATAAACGGTTTTTCAGACATCCTGGCAAATATTTCTGACGTGGCCATTCTCTGGCGCTTGAGACTATGCACTGCTGTGTGAGGTTTCCAAGTGGAGTCTTGTCTCGTGACCTAAAACCAATAGTGCAGTTGGAATTTGGGGGGAAAACAGCCTTTTCTGTTATATATCTTTCCATGTAAACTCAAAGGAAGCTGGAACATATAACACTAATGTCTGTCCAAGTCAAGCATCTAGACTACATTCCAGACTGTCCCACATGAATTTAAAACTTTTCAGTCAGATCAAAAAAATATAAAAACCCTTTAAAGTAATTGTCAAGTGTATCCCGATAGTGTTATCACTGTTTGAAAGGACTAGTAAAATTAGGGTTATTAAAAGGGATTTTTTTGTACATAATTGCATTATATGTTTTTGGTAAATACATTTACGTGCTTACCACACATACAACTCTTCTTTTGGGATAGCCGAGTGTGTTTTTTGATCTTTCCATTGTGACGTTTCCCCTCCCACTGTAGTGACCTCTGACGTGAGAGGCGGATCCTTTGGGATTTGTTGGCAAGCATGGGGGAAGCTTTCATCCAGCAGTGGATAGCCTGTGTCTGATGATGACATATTGCAATGTAAAATGTAAACATTTATATCTCCTTGCCAGGCGTACTCAGCAGCTGTCTATGCCCAAATCACCCCAAATCTCACCAGTCTCATAAGATCTAGGAAACTAAGCAGAGATAAGCCCGCATTAAAACTTGGATGGGTTGCCATCGGGGATGCTCTGAGGAATGGATAGGAGATGGCAATCATGAATGTGGCCCCCTCATACTCAAGATTACCCTGAAATACTCCCATATGCCTTCGTAGCAATCAGCCACTTCCTAACACTCAGTAAATGATGAGATACTCATCAGACAGAACGCGTCTGCGCAAGCGAGAAGTAAAGAATAAAAAATAATATGTATGCAAACGGTGATTTCTCGACAGCAGAAGGCACGACTGTAACCATGGAGATCAGTCCTTTCATCATTCCTTGCATGCCACGTGACATCTGCACGCTCCGTGTATAATGCACACGGCATCATTACCGGCATTGTCCAAGCATCGCACAATGCAGGAGACCCTTCTGTGAAAAGAGCCTTGAGACTCAGCTAGGCTTTCCCGGGTGATTAATTGGCATAATCGGCATAGTTGCTGTACCATTTATACATCGGCTTGATAAGTGGCCATAAAGAGCAGAAGCCCGTTTACAAGAGAGATCATTCTTGTTTTGAATCAGCCGTGCCCAGCGCGAACATTGTTTGAAAACGCGACTGCCGTCGCGCAGTTGTGGTCACGCTGGTGGTAGGGTGACTCAGCCGGAGCCACACGCCCAGCCCCTGTGTCTCATTCTGCCCAGTCAGGCTTTAGTGAGCGGACTGTGAGAACGTGGCCCAGAGCCAAGTATCACCTCAACAATCTCGCCCGCATTTTATGCGCAGAGTTATAATAATAATGACTGCATTTAGAGCGCTTTTCACCCGAGGGTCACAAAGCGCTGCGCAGAGAACGGCACGTCAACAACAACGGCACTCGAACGGAAAATCAGCAACAATAAGTTTGAGTTTGAATGTGACATCAGCAAGTAAACCTTGTTTTCCAGTGCAGAGTTCATAACGCCAGCTTGATCAATAATAGTTTATGCTTGCCCAAGTTCTCATGGCTAATGTGTACAATATAATGCAGTATAATGTATTATCACAACGTTGAATTGTGGTAAACCGCACCATACAAGGCTTCTAACACAGCGGTGATTCATGAATGAAGATCGATTCTAATGCAACAATTGGTGCATATGAGAATCACTTGCTACCTTAATAAATATTATATGCTATAATCATATTTAGGCTCATGAACCAGACAAAATTGTACAAACGAGTCAAAGAAAAATCATGAAATATATCACCGAAAACTGAAAAAATAACAAAATAAGACTGCGCAGTTCTTGAATCAAATCAGTCAACTATTAAAAGTTATGTAAACATGCCAACTGTTTTTCTTCTCGGTTTTTTTCCTTTCCTGCCGACTCTTCGTGCCAAATGTTGTAACAACAATTCTTTTAGCTCTTGGTCTCGCTCGTCTTTATTGTCGTTGTCATCAGTCGTGTAACATCCACTGATGAATGGTTACCCTACTATCCAAGCTGCCTGTGTGATAGAGCAATCATCCAACACCTGCACACGATCTGATTTCCTCTCGCGCACGTTTCTTCCTTTGGCTCTCAACCATTGCCCCTTCAAACGATGTTTCTTGTGCACACCTAATTTATTTTTTTACAATATGTTTGTTTTCTAAACTATAAGTGGGCTTGCAATATGTTTTTTTTAAATACATTTTTAGTTATTAATTAGCGGTTCTGAAATACAAAATAATATTAATCTTCCCTCCAGCAATACAAGATATTCATTTAAAAAGTTGTTAATTCGGTTGAAAGTTATTTTTATATGATGAACGCATCTTCGTTGTAAATATAATTGTGGCATGTCTCATCTCATCTCATTGTCAGCCGCTTAATCTTGTACAGGGTCGCGGTGAACCGGAGCCTATCCCGGTAGACACGGTGAGAGGCAGGGATATACCCACGATGGGACGCCAGTCCATCACCGGGCACTGCGAGCAATTTAGTCTACAAGCCAATTAACCTATGCAGCAGCATGTTTTTTGGACTGTGGGAGGAAACCGGAGTGCCCGGCGAAAACCCACGTGGACACAGGGAGAACATGCAAACTCCACACAGAAAGGCACCTGAGCCGAGATTCGAACCCGGGTCCTTCTTGCTGTGAAGCGACAGCGCTACCCACTGGGCCTCCGTGCCGCCCTAATTGTAGCTTTGTTTTTTTAATCCCATTGCTTATCTGGAATGCAAGCGTATATGATGTTTACTCTATAGTTTAGTCTCGATAGACCTATCTTAGAATGTATTATGTTACGTGCCATACGTGGTATTACTTAATCCTACACCCATTCGGTCTCAGTATACACACAGCTTTGTGGCTTTGCTTACCAATATGAGTAAGCAAGTGGATTATAAGTAAACGTACTTAGAACTTACCCAATCCCCCCCTCCCCCCAATTATATCTCGATTGCCCTAGCGGCGGTCACATAATGAGAAAATGAATCCATTGGGATCTCTGTCAAAGCAGTGAATCCCTTCTTCGTAGAGAATGGCCTGGAGCAGTGGGTATCGAAGAATTCTCCGCAGCTCTGTGCAGCGCTTTGTGACCCTCCGGTGAAAAGCACTCTATAAATGTAATTATTATTATTACCTTGGAAAGCCTCAGTGACCTCTGGTCTCCAAACTATGGGGCATAACTGTTCCACTCGCTCTGTCTCTGACAATAATGTTCATCACATGACAGTCATCAAAACAATATTGTTAATTCTCAGGGATGTAATTTAGGGAAATTAGGTGCAGATCCAAACTGAATGTGATGATTTTTTGGCACCGTCATCAGCGCCCTTGCTGAGACCATCAGCTCACAGCAAGAACCCAGTTTACAGGCAGCTGCCCAGGATCATATCCACGATCTTGGTAATGCCAGCTCAGCGGTTTGACCTCTGCACCACCCAGTCACGGCTTTCCTTGTGGTTTTCTTATTTACACCCTCTATAAACGTTTAATTCCTCCCCTACACTCATGACTACCTCCGTGGGTTTTTTTTCACCCTGGTGTTAAACTTTACCATTAGCAACACTTTCATGTGTGTCAACGTTGTTTTGTTACCTCTGCTCAAGTGTCAGTCTCCCCTCCCCTGCCCCACAGCGTATATGTGGAGATCCTTACACCTTCGAAGCCACACCCTGCGACATTACACAGCATCTCGCCTCGTACTCCCTTTCCCTGGGGATAGCTGGCACCGTGCCCTTTTTTCCTCTTTCCGTTCCAAACCCCAGCTGTCATCGCGCGTGATGAATCACTTAGGATGTGCGTCCGCAGGGGCCTGCCTGCCACAGAGCTGAGCACCACAGAACCGGGCCTAGCATAAAGAGGCTTGTGTGCGTGCGTGCTGCGCGCGATTCGGCAGCAGCACCCGATGAACTTCCGCGCATGCGTTTCCCCGTTTAGAAAGTCCAAAAAATGTCGCGAGTTAAAAAGAACGACAAATACGACAACTCTCTTCGTTTGAAACACAAGAAATTGCGGCCATGCTCAATCAACCGATGGATGAATGTCTCTCCATGTCACGTCGGTCAAGAGCTTTTATTGTTTTCGCCATTCTTCACCACACCGGTCAGTGCGAGTAAAAGCGAGATAGAGGCAGGGCCAGTTCCAATATAACTTGCCACTGATGTTAGCCATGGCTAATCACAAAACTCAGATGACTGGATCCACAGAACATTGTTCACTAATTAATGTACTGCCACTCCAGCAATAATAATAATGTTTAATATTTGCGTTTTCAAAGTTTTTCTTTAAGCCCTTTTTTATGTCACTGGGGAGCCCTTTTAGAAAATGTGACTTGAACATATAACCCTCCTCCTTTTGTACTGTACCATTATCATATCTTGATTTCTTTACATTTGTACACCTATTAAGTATTTCGATAAATACGCATATATATTTTTTCACGTTAAAATTTTAAAACCAATCGGGACAGAGCACTGCTTACAGTAAACAGGAGCCCACCCAAGCCCCAGGTGTTTTGTGCTGCATAGGAGAACTCAAAATAAGCGCTACTACAATAGTGTTGGGTTTCATCGGCGGCGAGGCCAGTGTTTTTTTTCTGCTTGCCCTCCCGCAGACCGAGGAGAAGGGGGTCCCACACAAACCTGGACGCAGCTGTCACAGACGCAACATTTTCAGATAAACGGCTGACACGCAGGCGAGAGCCGGTGTTCCATGTGACCTGCCGTGTGTCGTCAGCGGTCGTTTGTCGTCACTCCTTGCTGCTGCGTGAGAATCGCTCCCGCGCACATGCCCGGCGAGCGGAGGTGCCCCGCACAGTTTCGCCATGGATCGGTCGCGTGTGTCTCAAACTAGGTCTGTACCTAGAGCACGTTGGTTCGTCGATTAGGGTGGATTCTTGCTTTCTGAACGCACGCTTCACGTCACGCTTTTGCAAATAATGTATGTGCGTATACGTATATGTACGGCACTTTTGTCAATCCGCTGCTGGATGAGGGCCGCCCCACAGTCTATGGGTAACGAGGACTATTTGACCATGATTCACTCAGCTGGTCAATATCTGTTGGTGAAAAATTATTTCTTATTTGTACAAATTATATTTTACCATTACAGTATAACGTGGGGCGTCCCGTCGTCGGGTGCATTCCTGCCTTACGCCCTGTGTTTCCGGGATAGGCTCCGGCTCACCGTGACCCTATATAGGATTAAGCGGTTTCAGATAATGAGATGAGTATAACGTGGAGGACTGATACACGGGCAAGTGCTCTTTGCTATGAACTCAGCGACTTAAGTTTGATACTTGGCCAGGACTAGCAATGATGACCAACATCTCAAGCAGTCCTGGGTTCCTGCGTAAGCAGTTAGCGCCGAACAGCATGATGAAGTATTGTCAAACAACCCCCATTAAACACACTGCACGGGAAGGCTTTCATCCAGCCAGTGGTATATTCACAGAGATGTGTAATTTATACTTATTAAGTTACATTCGTGGTGGAACAATTCAACCCCTTATCTCAGAGATTTATAGAAATTTTCACTATTTAAGATCACGAACTTTTTTAAAACTTAAGTTTTTGACATTGCTGTGCATAGGGAGGACTTATCCAGGAGTGGCTTTACTAAAGGCTCTAAAACATATCGTTATTATTACATGAACAGTAATGGAGCATCAAAACTGTCCAAACTAAAAATAATAAAAGAAGAAAAATTAGATAGTAAAAGTGAAACGACTGCAATTACTCTTGAAATGAATTGTGGCAATTTACTTTCATGGGAAGGGTGATCCATTTCTTGCCTACAGCAAAACAATTAATATTAATTTTAAGGCATGAGTGCAAGAACGTAATTTTAAAACATGTGATTTTAGAAACAAAAATGAAACATAGTGCTTTTCTTCACAGCATTAAACCTCTGCTATTTATTTGAAACTTATTCCCACGGTGTCATAGAGGATTCTATCATGCTGAGAGGAAAGTATGTTGAACGAGAAGTAAATATTTGATGCCACCTTAAGTCGTAAAGATAGTAACATGTGTGATAGATTGTAGCGTGTGTTATATTCGCCAAACCAAACTTGTTCAGTTTCATGAGTTTAGGTGGTGCTCTGACCTCGGCCAGCACAGACGGAAACAATAAAGTGATAAGTGACCACCCAGGAATGATTGCTGTTTCAGGGTGACCTACCGCATGACCCTCGCCTATTGGGAAGTTCACATTTTGTTAAAAAAAAAATTTTTTAGCAAATTGATTTAAAAGTACGTGAGAGCTTGCACGCCGAGGCTTGACCGACGGTTGCAAGTGTGCCGTGGCCTGAGAGTATGAACCCTCGGTTTGACAATCGCAGAAGAAGGGAAAAAAACACCACGGGGCATGCAGCTGTACCAACAGCGTGACACCATCGCTGGCACTTTCTCCACGCACTAGTCTCGTCACTGCGAGATTTCACGGTTCTCCTATAGCTCCTGCACAACTGCAGCGTTAATGGAGTAAACAGGAATACGTTCGATGATTAGTCGTACTGTAGTAGTTACAATGATTTATTTGTATTCTGTAAGAAAGTACTTTGTGTCAAGTCGTTGTGACTTTGTTGGCTTCACATGAAGCCACCACAACGCTTATGAACTGAGAAATATAGATTCTTACGCATGTGAATCAATGCACATATCAATATTAACCATATTGTTGTAAAATTGTAACCGATGCATCATTTTACTTCTGGTTAGTAGCGTTCGCAAGTTAAGTTTGCTTTATAACATAGGGGTTACACGAGGGGGGCACGGGCCAGTGGGTTTGAGAGCAGAGCTGCACATTATGCTCTGTGATTCTTAGTGACCCGGTTCGATTCTTAGCAAATGCACATTATCGACGGCGAGTGATGATGTCTGTACCAGTCTCGCAAACCCCCCCCCCTCTCTCTTTCACCCAACTCGCACTGACCCAGTGCAGTTTAAAGTATGTCTTCAAACAACCTCACCCTATGACTGACAATCACGTGCTGGTGACCGGGCGGTGGAGGGGTAGGAGAGGCCCATCGTCGAGCACTGGATTGACGGAGGGCTGTAAATCCTTATCATATTAATACAACTTTATTGAATTTCACTGTGATAGCCGCAACACAATGGGCCGCGCGTGTAAAGAATGTCGTGGGATCGGCCAAGATGCGTAAGTAAACGGGACATCCGGCAGCCTCTGAAGGCTGTCGGGCACGCAGCCTGCCTCGCTGCTACGTCCGCCCGCCTCGCTGCGACGTCCGCCCCGGCGGAGTTGTTTGTGCCGTTTTGCACGAGGCTGTGGGGCGGGAGTGTGCGTGCGTGGGTGCGTGGGTGTGGGAGCTCAGCGGTTAGCACGCCGGGCGACAATCCTTGCGAGCCGAGATCGATGCCCGCTCACGCGGCCAACACCAGTGATGAATTTACTGAACCGGCCCTAGGCTTCACCTGCGTCGACTCAGCCTCACATGAGCACCGAGTACGGTGTGTAAACATTGCCACTAGGGAGACAAAGGCGGCGGGCGTGCTTCTGGCAAGACTTTTAAGACTGAGGATCTTTGTATTTTGGTTGTGTGGGTGTGTTCCTTTCAACCTCACTCTCCACAGCCCCCAGTTGCCCTGAATGAACAAACTATTAAGCCGTTCCTTCTCTCCTTGATGTATGTTATAATGCCCATTTGTCAGGGTAATGGTGCAGATGCCCAATATTATCCAGTGCGTTTTATTGGAATTTCTCCGAATCTTTTAAGTGTGCATCCCAGGGGAGGGAGGTCCTTACGAACACAGCAGTCGCACGCGTATGAAAAAAAAAGTCACTGTTAAATGGATGACTGCTTCATGTCAAGAGTATACCTGTACAAATACACGGCCAGCCCTTTTGAATGAATACTTGCTCAGCCTGTTGTGTACATTGAAGGGTTTATAGGCGCATACTTCACCACACTGGCAAGTGTATATTTCTCAGGGCACATAACGTAAAAGTGGGGACACAGAAGAGCAATACAACTGGATTTTGCTTCGCATGACGTGCCCGGTGATGGACTGGCGTCCCATCAATGGGTATATCCCTGCCTTGCGCCCTGTATCTGCCGGGATAGGCTGCGGCTCACCGCAACCCTGTACAGGACAAAGTGGTTAATGACAATGAGATGATGTTAGTCGTAAAATGTCACTTGTAACCAGATAAGAGCCGGTAGAGCCAACGCATCTGTTGTTGCAAAGAAAACCACTTTGTACAGTACGTTGTAGTCAAGTATTGCAGTACAATACCTGTAATTTGTATGTTTTAACAACGAAATACTGACCTTAATAGGTCCTCAACAACACACAGCTCAGCAGTTTACAATGCCAACAGGAAGACCTAGTTGTGTTGTTTTAATACTGTTGGGCCAAGGTTGAAAGCGTTTATTCAACGGCCCTGTCCGGCCGTGTTTGTAACGAGTTGGGGAACTATAACTCTTGTAACGATGATAGTGTGAACACGTAGATTACATAAAATTGCGTTGATTTAAGGGACTTCAGTACCAGATAAACTGATAAAACAAAAGGTTTCCCAACTCTTGGAGACACATTGGAACAAATCGGACAAATTTTAAACGATGCCAACACATTTTTCCTTGACAGCTACCGTACTGATAACTCGGTATTAATAAAAAAAGATTTATACAATTTATAACGCACGTAAATTCCATGTCAATTGTTGGACGAGATGAGGATACAGAGACCTGGCGAGGAAACCGCTGGGAGGGGGGAAATCGTCCTAGCACCAAACCTGCCAGGCACTGTTTTCCTATTTGTTATGATCTTATCGACCAATTAATTAAAGTTTTTTTTTGTTGTGGGAGAAAAACGGAGAACCCGGTGGAATCCCACGCAGAACAGGGGGAGAACACACAATCTCCACACAGAAAGGCGCCTGAGGCGGGCATTGAACCGCCTCTGGCAGGACTCTGCAGCGCAGATGTTACCGCTGCGCCGCACTCCCATATTGGCAAGTGTTACATAATCCACGCGTAGGCGTGACTTTCCCCAACTTGTTTTTTTTGTTGTCGTTCCTTTGACGGGACCTGCCGCAGGTCTGCAATGGGAACCGCTACATGAAGATTTCAGGGGCAGACATGGCCAAGGCGACGGCCAAGAGGAGGGAGCTGCTGCAAGCGACGACCGGACAGGACGATCCCGAGCTGGACTACGGGGTCGGACGCCTCGGTGACGACGAAACGGCCGAGGGCAAGGACGGCACAGAGTCCGGGGATGACCATTGGCCACCTGCACTGGCTCCGACCCAAGGTGAGGCGTGCAACCCTAGGCTCTCGCGTGTCACCGCTGTCAAAATAATTTCACAACATTAAGAGCAGAAAGGTATTTCTGCCTGCGAGGTTGTGCCGAACAAGTGCCAAGGCTTTGGCAAGCGTTTTGAGGTTGCACTGCCCCCGGTGTTGTCAGGTTTCGGTTGAAGGTTTGGCAGCTCCTTCGCTGGAGTAACACTATAATGGTACGGGCGGGCACATCTGATAGGTCTTCAAGTGCATGTGCACACCTCCTCAGTACTCTTTAACAAATGTGGAAGAGATTATTGTGTATGTAAACGTACTGTGTGGAGCATTGGTACGGCAGTTTGCACTCTTATGATCCCAGCAGGTTTTAATCCAAGAAGTGGCTGACATCCCACAATGACCCAGGGTGGTGAAGTACGGTCAAACAACCCCCATAACTAACATGGCGTAGGAATCCCTTCAGCAGTGGATTTACAAAATGTACATTTCTGTTATTCGAGGATGGGTGAAGTATTAGAATTGTGGCAATTGTGAGTGTAAAAAAATGTCTCCTTGAGGCTTTACTATGTGAGGTAATTGCCTCATCCTTTAGTGTATCACACATAACTGCTGGGAGCAGCCTAGTTACGGGGCAGAATACCACTGTCAGCCATTGAGTCAGAAATCAAACTGATGTTATTAGGTTCATAGTGCAGAGGGCTAACCACTACATTACAGTTCCATCCCACAATTTCTTCATTATACCTTTCACCCTGGCTAGTCATTTCATAATTCGGAAGAAATTCGACAACTTCCTCTTGCTACATTTTCTGGAAATACTTTTGTTTATTCTCAAAAACTAAAAATGTCGCCATTTGCTTTGCAAGATTTTTCCCATGGCCTCCTGTCATGGATTTGGGCCTGCCTGCCTGGGACACACCACAACGCCAGCCCTAACAGAGACGTCTCGACTTTACCGCGTCAATATTTGCTCACCTGAGTTGCCAAAAAGCCCCACAGCAAACACGCCGGGAGGTGCCCCAACAGACACTCGGCTTCAAACGAGCCCTGTTTGGTCCTCCGGTCGGGCTGAGAGCTTGGGCCTCAATGTGTTCTCTCATGGGCGCAGATCGTGGCACAGCTCAAGGCTCGCCTTGTTTCGCCGTAGACTTGACAAATATCCACATTGGCCTCAGTCGTTTACTGACAAGAGGGCGCGAACATCCACAGGTCTGATGTTGAGTGTGTTTAGCGGATGTCAATAAAAGTTAGCCGTGTTTGTCAAGAGCCTTGTGCATGTTGAGTACGGTGGGAATTGGTCTTGGGTTGACAGTTTTCATGACTGTGCCTATATTGTTACAGATCCAACAGTTTTGCTGGATTTAAGTGTTCAGAAAAAGATCGAGAATAAAAATGATAACTTTAACATGTAAAGCTTGATATTAAAATGTGTCCGTCGTACAGAAAAAAATGCACCTTGTATTGAAAAGAAGTACTTTAATAATAGTAGTTGTATAAATGGTGTGTGGATTTTAATTTTAAAATGTTTGTGCAATTAACACTGAAACAAGCCAAGTTCGATTACATGTACTGTGATTTGTCTACGTTTACATCTGAAGATTTCAGCGATGAGAACCGTCAAGGAGGAGTGGTGGCGCGCCCCGAGCCGGGGAAGACGTCGTCACGAGCGAGCGAGAGTTGGTCCGCACGGACCCCGCGATACCACCCGGCCTGCTTTGTCGACAGTCGGGAGCTCGACACAACCACAGCATCGTTCGCAGACGGAACTCCGCTCCTGGCCGAGGCCATTCCCCCGGGCGTCTTGGAGACGGTGCAACGCTTCTACTGCTGTGTGTCGTGCGGCAAGGTGTTCTGGGAGGGGTCGCACTTTGCCCGCATCCTCACGCAGTTCGCCGATGTGTTGTCAACGGCAGGCGAATCTGCCACGCTTTACGAGTCGTAAAACCAGCCAACGGTGGATGTACGGAGAGGGTTTTCAAAGATTAGAAATGTTTGGTTGCGCTTAACGGTTGAAAATCTGTTTCTTTGTATTAAATTAATTTTAAAGTCTTAAAGTTACATTTTCTAAGGGAGTCTTATTTGTCTTTTAATGACGAATGAGATGTTTTTTTCTTTCAGTTTTTTTTAATAAATGGTTTAATATGAAACCAAGTTTTTGTGGTTTGGGTTTAATCGTAAATTAATCTTTATTAACAGTCAGATATGATAACACGTCAGATCTTTAGTTTTAAGTGTAAAAGTTCTCCAGAAGAAGTTCTCTAAAAGACTAAGCCAATATACATCTGTATGTGCTTAAAGATGCTGCTCAAGGGTTATGGAAAACATGACAACACTATTTACATTGTTTTGTGATAAAATCTGGTGATAAAAATAAACGCTTTGGTTCTTTCATTTTGTTCCAGAATTCTGTCCGCTGACACTGGTCGTGATGGTCAAATGTCTTTATCTCGATCTAACATATGCTCAGCAGATTAAGCTGCATATACAAATGCTTTCTTACATGTGTTTTGCAGCACAGTGACGTTTCTGTATTCAGAGTGCTAAAATTCCAAACGTTGGTGAATTCAAATTGTGGTGTGTAGGGTCAAAAGATGCACCCCCGAGTTTAGCATTTCTGTAATGAAGGATTATGCTCAACTGCATTGGTGTGTATACATCTGTTATATTCATCCAGCTATGTGATTTCAGCCAGTGTTCTGATTTTGGCTGCTTTATATAAAGGCAGGGAACATTCTGAAAGGAAGGCTCGTGAATAGTTTCATTTCTTAACATATACAAACATTTTGTTGTACAGTATCTGCCATTTTCACATGCCCTGGGTCATAGCAAATGACTCAAATGTCCCTGCTGTGAACTTGCTTAGTTACATTTTTTTAATTAGCTTGTACAGTATTGGCAAACAACGATGCAATGTTCACTACGACAAACCCAGCTGCTCGGTTAAATTCCGGGCTACGGCTAACAATTGGCGAGTAGTATCTGAACCAGTACAGGACCCACCCACTTCACCAACCCGCACCGACCAGCATGGCGAAGTATGGTCAAGCAACCACCGCGACCACATGGTGTGAGAAAACATCCACCAGTGGATGAACAAAGGGCTGCCACGTATTGTGTTATATTGAATTCAGATAGCATGCAACAACCAACACGAGCTATCCCTTAAGATACAGCCCATAAAAAAACCCTAAAAAATATAACGTTATTGTTGCTGATTTTCCGTTCGTATGTCGTTGCTGACGTGCCGTTCTCTCCACAGCTCTGTGCAGCGCTTTGTGTCCCTCGGGTGAAAGGCACCCTATAAATACAATTATTATTACTTAAAGGACACCGGCCCGTAAAGGCACGCAAGCTCAATCTCGCATCGGCACACGGCAGCTGATCTCGTTCACTTTGCTTTACATTTGTTCCACAGTCGTAAAGATAGGGCAGCCCTAAGGACCAGCACAGATGTGGAATGTTTCATATGGCAACGTCCTTTTTTTTCCTCCTCCCCCCCCCCTTTGCAAATGCTTCAAACACTGCCGCTTTACAGAAACCGAGTCAAAAGACCCGACTAGTTTTGATCTTCCGAGACCTCTGAAAATTATCAGCTTTCTTTTCTCAGCCACAGTGACTTGTTGTGTTAAAACGCAGCTGGAGATATCTTGCACCCCCACACACACACTACAGTAAATGCACATGTTGTTTTGGGTTATAACTCTGGAGCTACCGAATACATTTTCAGGACATATAATACCGCATTATATTTATCCTTATCTCAACGAGGCATCTGCTCCGCTGGTGCATTTATGCAGTGACTTGCAGATGCATCTCGCTTTTTTTTACTTGCATGACGAGTGACAGACCGATGCAGACGACGAGAGTTTGCTTAATAACAGAACCGCGAAGGCTGGGTATTGTGTTTCAAAAGGTTGCATGTTTTACAAATTGTGTTTGTCTCATTATTGTGTAGCCTTTGCAACTCTTGTGTTCCCGTCCCACGATTCCGCCCTCTGCAGTCACAGCCATTGTGATTCGGAAACTTGGTCCCCATCGCTCTGTCAAATAGGCCAATGGGCCACGACAATCCATACGAAATAAAACAGCGAGGGTTTTTAAGTACGTGTGCCTACTGTGAGGGTACGGGCTTCGAATCCTTCACCTTTAGCAAGCACATTTACCTGTACAGCACCAAGGCTTTTTGCATCTTATTTCAGCTCTGCGTCCCAATTATTGATCGCTCGTATGAACGTTGAGAGAGCCAGCAATATTCCCCAAACAAGCATTGGGAAGGATTGCAGGTCACAGCAGTCATGGCAGAAAACACATCGACACAGGACGTCAGACACAATGTGTTTCACGATAGGACGGGCACCCTGCTATTGGTGACGATGCGAGCGGTGTGTGTCTGTGTGTGTCTTTCTGTGGAGGAGCAACTGCATCCAAACTTCAGCCCAACAGCTACAATCTTTTAAGTGTGTGTGTGTGTCTCTGTGGAGGCGCAACTGCATCCAAACTTCAACCCAACAGCTACAATCTTTTAGGTGTGTGTGTGTCTCTCTGTGGAGGAGCAACTGCAACCAAACTTCAGCCGAACAGCTACAACCTTTTAGGTGTGTGTGTGTCTCTGTGGAGGAGCAACTGCATCCAAACTTCAGCCCACAGCTACAATCTTTTAAGTGTGTGTGTGTCTCTGTGGAGGAGCAACTGCATCCAAACTTCAGCCCACAGCTACAACATTTTAAGTGTGTGTGTGTCTCTCTGTGGAGGAGCAACTGCATCCAAACTTCAGCCGAACAGCCACAACCTTTTAGGTGTGTGTGTCTCTGGAGGAGCAACTGCATCCAAACTTCAGCCCAACAGCTACAATCTTTTAGGTGTGTGTGTCTCTGTGGAGGAGCAACTGCATCCAAACTTCAGCCCAACAGCTACAATCTTTTAAGTGTGTGTGTGTGTGTGTTTTTTCTCTCCCACAAAGACTGCAAGTGCCCCAGCCCCGAATTACAGTGCGTGACTGTGCGTTGCTAAACGCTGGGTGTAATTCCTCGGGTAATTAGGGGGCAGGTTTATACCACGCTGCGTGCACGACCGCCACCGGGGTGTAAAAATATAACTCATCAGCCACCCACACCGTCGTTGCTCCATTATGACACCCGGCGAACTCCAACGCAGTCCGGCTCACAAACGCGCAGATCTTTGTAACGCCGCGCCGCCTCCTCTAAAAGCTGTAGAACATAAAGGGAAAACTTTGTCGCGAAATGTTCTGCCGACCATAAGCTCGGTAGGAAGTTATCTCTGGCACGGAGTCTCGTCTAACTCGTGTTGGGGGCCCTATTGTGTAAGAATCACGCCGCTGGTGCGTTTGTGTTGGTGTTGGTTCTCCAGAGAGAAGGGGAGGAGGAGGAGGGGGGTCAGCTTTATAACACCTTTCGCCCACCTTAAGCCAACCTGGTAGAACCCAGCCATCATGCCCCCCCCTCACCACAAACCCTGCGCAACCCCAACACTGAAGAGCCCCAACTTTCTCATTCCTTTGCGCCGAGCAAGACTTTGGGCGAGTGGTGGAAATGGTGGTGCTGGTGGTGGTGAAAGGGGGGGCAAACCCCAATCGTTCCTCAACAAACCGAGCAAGCGACTGAACCCCCCCCCCCCCGGGTCTCTCTCTCTCTTCACCCGAGGCACCGGCAGCGCCGTCTCGCTGGTGTAAAAAGAAGGCAGCCCCAACAGATGCGGCCCCATCGCTCGGCGCGCCGATGGGAACCAGAGCGGGAGATTTTCCCACGCCTTGACGTCACCGCCGACATACCAGCAGCGTGCAGAGGGGAGAGAAGCCGAGGCGGAGCGACGGTGGGGAGAGGTGGGGAGAGGAGCCGAGCCGCGGCGGCGGGCGGACGGGCGGGCGCGGGGGGTGTAGGGTCCGGGGGTAGGGTCCGGG
>JAZEWT010000010.1:19873341-19889304 GCA_036362905.1 Mordacia mordax
CAGAGCCTATCCAGGCAGTCACAGGGCGCAAGGCTGGGGCTACACCCATGATGTGACGCCAGTACATCGCAGAGCACACTTTTTGGGGCAATTTATTCGGCAGGCCAATTAACCTAGGCAGGAGCGTGTCTTTGAACGGTGGGAGGAAACACACAGAAATGCACTCGCGCCGGGAATTGAACCCGGAAGCTTCTTCCTGTGAGACAGCAGCGCTACTCACTGCGCCACAGCGCCATGCGAAGCTAAATTTGTATCAAACACATGGCTCTTATTTGATTGTTTGCCAGAATCACTCAAATTGCTTGAATGACAAAACGTCAGTGATTGTTGGCGCATGAGTATTGAGTGGCGTTCATCTTTTATTTACAACTTGTCTCCCTCGGTAGAAACTCGCGATACCGATGACTGGGGCGACTCCACCCACAGGACAATCACTCTTAGCTCCTTCACTAAGTTGTTCTCAATTTATCGACCCCGCAGGGACAATGGGGTAAATCATGTTTACCTTCATTAGTTCCCGGTGGTGTTCGAGAACATCGCAGGTAGTCTGCCACGTCTCCTGGTAACACTCCCACGGATCCACTCTGGAATGAAGGGAGTTTTGTTGTTGAACAGTTCAGCAAAACTCTTTCGCCATTCCGAACTTAGAAATTGAAAAACACGCCGCGCACACAATGATAAACGTCTTTGTTTACCTGATCCAGTCGGAATTCTGCACTGCGAGCTGGCACATGCTCAACCGATGTCGACTTGAAATAAGGCCCTGTCATAAATTCGAGCAACACATAAATAGCATTAATATACACCTCTGCTTTACCACAGAGCAATTCCACACGGTGTCACATCGGTAAAATTCTTAGTACAATTATTAACTGCGAGTAGATAATGCGTCCGCGGTATTGGTCAATTTCACAGGTTGCTGCCGGTCATAATATTGTTAAAATACATGCGTGATGACTCCCGAGGCAATGTTGTTGAATGTTTATATTTATTTAACTCAAACTATATAGAGCAAGTACGGCTGGTAGCGTATTTCTAGACTCATTAACACAGCTGACTCTATCCTTAGGTGACAAGCGCTCTGTTAATACAATTATTATTATCATCACAATTCGGCTCCCTTCGCATCAACCTTCATCCACAACTCAGCTCCTCACTGCAGCGACTGATCCTGCCTTTCGTCTGGCGTCGGCCTAAATACCCTTCCTCAGCCCGCCCCTCGCTCCCCTCCCATCTCCGCCTTAGGCCACCCGACCTTGACCTCGTTACACGTGCTAAAATATTATTTTCAAGGTTTAATATTTACCAGAGCAAAACACAGCAACCAAACAAAACAAACGATCCAAAGTGCTTTGATGATGCCCCTGTAATCTAAGCAACTATTTGCTCACCTAATCGATCACCTAGATTTAATCACAATATTAATAATAATTGCACTTCAAGAGCGCCACCCGATGGTCACAAAGCGCTGCACAGAGCTGTGGAGAGAACGGCATATCTCATCTCATCTCATTGTCTGAAACCGCTTAGTCCTATACAGGGTCACGGTGAAGCCGGAGCCTATCCCGGCAGACACAGGGCGCAAGGCAGGGATACACCCACGATGGGACGCCAGTCCATCGCCGGGCACTGCGGGGCAATTTAGCCTGCGAGCCAATTAACCTATGCAGCAGCATGCTTTTGGACTGTGGGACGAAACCGGAGTGCCCGGCGAAAACCCACGCGGACACGGGGAGAGCATGCAAACTCCACACAGAAAGGCACCCGAGCCGAGAGATTCGAACCCGGGACCTTCTTGCTGTGAGGCGACAGCGCTAACCACTGGGCCACCGTGCCGCCCAGAACGGCATATCAACAACGTTAAAATGAAATAATGGCTGCAGTTAACATTCGGCTAATGTCACGTTTATCCCGCGGAAGAAGTGGGCTCGGTCCGGATATCCACGGTAATGACTCGAGACAGTAATTCCGCGAGCCTCGTATCAACGCACACATCGTGACGTCGCGAGGAGGCTCAGCGGATCTGAGGAGGCGTGGAAGGAAATGATCTTTATTTACACGGTTACAGGTCCTTCATCCCAGACGGGAGCACAACCACTCGCAATGCCTAATCCCACTAAAGCGTCTCCCCTCCGAGCCATCGACACCACGCACAGCACACACGACGCTCAAACGCCTTTTCATGAAGAACCACCCTATGGATACCTTTTTTGCCAGTACAATGATCTCATCTCATCTTAGAAACCGCTTCGTCCTGTACAAGGTCGCGGTGAACCGGAGCCTATCTCGGCAGACACAGGGCGCAAGGCAGGGATATACCCACGATGGGACGCCAGTCCATCACCGGACACTGCGGGCAATTTAGTCTGCAAGCCAAATTAACCTATGCAGCGGCATGTTTTTAGACTATGGGAGGAAACCGGAGTACCAGACGAAAACCCACGCGGACACGGGGAGAGAACATGCAAGCTGCACACAGAAAGGCACCCGAGCCGAGATTCGAACCCGGTACCTTCTTGCTGTGAGGCGACAGCGCTACCCACTGGGCCACCGTGGTGCCGCCCGCTAGTACAATGATATGCTCTGGAAAGCCGTCTCTGGGAATGCATACTTTATCAAAGCATTTTGTTTCGTCACAAATATGTGTGGGTTATTTTGCAAGCTTCACACTTTGCGGAACGTGTCTACTTGGTGTTTTAAAGTCTTAACACATCTGCCATTGCCAGAAATTGGAAAGCCTTTTTTTTTACAGGCTCCTCCTCCATATTAACCAATTATCCCAAAGCAGGTGCCACCAAATGGAATCAAGCTTCTTAACACGTGCATGCCACCCCCATACAAAGCCCTCATTTGCAATTATTGCTCACCCGCGAGTCAACCTCACAGCAGGGAATTCCGTAAAACAGGCGTAATCACAATAATATGTGCGCGCGTTTGTGTGTGCGTATGTTTAAACAAAGACACGAGGTAAAGAGTAAAAAAAGGTTTTTACCATTTCTGGCATTGCCAGACCTTTTCTACTCTTGAACACTGGCAATAGTACTCAGCTTAAAGACATGATGTGCTCGCTAACGGTACTTGACCCTACAGCCTGTTAAGGCTATACGGGGGATCCTTGTATATTTGTCTTGGGGGGGGGGGGGGGTAGTGGTGGTGGAGGTTCACAGGAATGTGGGAGAGAGAGAGAGAGGGGGGGAGGTGGTTTACCTGTTTTCGGTATCCATCGTGCACCGGCGAAATGATGCCTCCGATCACAATGAAGCGGCCCGTCTTGTGCAAGTAATCCCGCGCGTCCTCTGTGGGCCACAAACCAATTCACTTGAACAACACATTAAGACAATCTGTAAATGATCTGCGCTGGCAGATTTTTGAGCTGGAGCAGTTGAAACTCGGTAGGATTGAAAAAAAAGAGATATCGGTGCAAGACTCATTTTCAAATGCCGTTTCCTTTGTCACTTCATTTGAATTTCAAATCCAGCAGTAGTGTAATATGGAAGACGTGTGTTTTCAATGAATACAATACTTAACATTATTGACGTGACAGTGGGAACATTTCTTTGGGTATATTGCAATGGTTAAATGTCACCAGGAGCGTTACAATCATCCGGGAAATGTGTAATGGAATATTTTCCATGCGTCTGAATTGTGTCGCTCTGTATAAGCCTCAATGACCATTGTCTGGCGGTTTGCAAAAACCGTTCTTGTCACCCATCACAGATGTTGAATATGGGGCTTTATTCTCTCCCTCTAAACCGCTTCTCAACGACACCCCGAAGAGCATTAATCTGACACCGTTTTAGCCCAAAGCTGCAAGAATTAACCTGGTACGAGGGAGCTCAGCCAGGTGTTATAAGAGGATGAATCACCATGGCAGCTTGTGTGCTAGCCTGGAGCCCCCCCTGCACAGCAGTAGGCTGGTGGATGCACAGGTGGCTTTTAATAACTAGTGTTATGTTGGCACACTCTTGCTATGTCTATACATCGCCTGCTACAGCTGAGATTGTCGAAAATGCCAATGTGTGTATTAAATAACCTAAAAGAATGCACGTTACATTAACGAGACAAAAAAATAATGGAGATGTTACTGAATTGAGCGTGTGCAGTGAATGTGAATAAATGATACGTTTTATAAAAGAAGAAAAAAAGCTAAAACGTGCCCCGGAGATGATGGCTACCGCAGAGATGGAGCGATTAAATCGGACTTTTGTGCAGGAGCAGATGGATTGTCCCATCGTGTGACCGTGAAGAATGCTACAGCTTTGAGAAGCTTTAATCCAGTGGTGGCTGGATCACGGGCAATGATGATGTTAAATCATTTATTAAAGGCCTACCGCAGCCGTAATTAATAGTCTGCACATGAACTTAGATTACAAACAATAATCAACATAATTGGTTTTGAAGGAATGCCATTAATTTCCGCGGTTCTGTTTAGCCCGTGCACCCGCATATCTCGAAATGCAGTCGAATTGCTCCCATTTCTGTAGGAAGCGGGCCATACATTACAGCACGGGAATTGTCTTCTCTGGGCTCACGGCTCGGAAATTACAAAGTCACGTCGTCTTAGATCGGTCAGCTGTGGAGACTGCGACTGCTGTAGACCTCGCGTACGGGAGGGGCCGAAGGTGTCAGGCTATTTGAAGGGGAGGTAGGCGCACCGGGGTGGCCATCTCATCGCTTGTAGGCAGAGGCCATGCGAACTGCACATGGCCACTGGGTATTTTTGCTCTCACCTGCTTGAGTCACGGCTCCTATCATGGATATCGCATCGCCTGTCCATGACTTATTGGTGCATTTGAGAAATATACCACCCAAGGCTTCATCTTATACTTTTGGAGCTGGCACCCAGTTTTGCTATTTCACCCATTACCACAGGATGAGAAGATAATAACAACACTGGCACGTATTTATCCAGGCAAACGCCCTTCAGTCTCAAGCCGTTTTCTTTTTCTTTCAGGAAGGATGTTTGGTCAGCGTTTTTACAAGAGAATGAAATAATTGTGCACACACGAAAGCTGCTTACAAATCTTAGGTTTAAAAAAATAATTTCTTATATATAAGAGATAGTATATTTTTCAGTGATGTCTAACTCATGCTTTCCGAGTGACAGATGTACATTATTTTTGATGATTGCTTGCGCTGAAAATGCCTCTAAATTGTGAGGCGAAACGTCGCGATGGAAAGGGGAGGGAGCGATCGACGCGGCTGTCTCGAGAGAGCAGCTTCTCGAAGCAATCATCATGCGTCGAGCCGTGAAAACCCTACATCGTTACATTATTTTTGCTAGATGTTTATTATAACAGCAGAAAGTACCCAGTGAACGTGCAAGCTCTAGATGCGGGATTCCTGCGATGCAACAAAAGAAACATTAAATCCTACAATGTGCTCCATTCACGTAATCATATTTGTTCACCATTAGTGCGCAGGCAAGGAAACAATGCCTGTTGCACATCCATTGACTCTACTCCAAAACAAAGCCTTAGGATGTCCACGACACTGACATTGGCTATGAGACAAATAGCACCTTTCTACAGACTCTAATCACTGGAACATTACGGGCTTTTGCTAGGCAATGGAAATGTTCAGGCTGTAATCTTGATTTTTTTTTTTCACCATTAATAAGGCTGGGGAGGAATCACTTAATTGGTTATAACACGTCATCGCTATTGTTTATGTCCTACATGGATGATTAAAAAAATTTCAGTGTCGCCCGTGGCAATGAAGGCGCAGCTGCCGCTAAGTGCATTGAGCGGTTCTCCTGGAGACAATGACTAAAATGCATAATAGCAGTGAATTACGGAACAGTTTTTGTTGTTTCAGAGCAATAGCTCACAGGCCTGCAGGGAAGTCAAATGGTTCACTGCGCCTCGTCTCTCCTCGTCTCGTGTAGAGGTGACTTTAGTCCAAGGACGTGAAGTCATCGAGAGGCAACGGAGTCGCATCCTTGAACCGTTTGACGAACCAACCTTGACATTATTGCGTTGCCATGGGAAACGTGCGTCAGCTTCCACAACAAGGAATTTCCTGTAACATTTGCGTAGATTTTCATGGCGAATGCCTTCACCGGCATTCATATGGGAAGAGTAATCAATCACGCCGCAAAGGCCACTTAGCTAAGCAGTTTAAATAGGATTTTCTAAAAATATTACCCGACAACCTTTGTTGTGTGAGGGCACTCTCTTTCCGCTCTCTTCAACAGGCTTCCATTTTGATTTGTCCCTCTCTATATTTGCAGATAAATCGCTTGATTAAATCCGACAACTTTATTCAGTATTCGTTTCCAAATCTGGGAACTGGCTCCTGTGGTAGATTGTACATCAAAAGCTGGATTATTAATAATGTAGAATATAATTGCACTCGAGTTTAATCTACAAAATCTACTGGAACATTTAGTTCTGTGTCTCGGTCATTTTCGGCGCCCTTTGATCGTGGCCAAAATAATCAGAAGACCGGAGCAAAGATGTAGAATTTCAACAATGTAGGTGTTTAGTGAACAAAGCCAGTGTAGGTTGGGCCAAGATAGTAATTAATCTATTCTTAAATCACATATTGTTATTATTATTACAAATTATTATTTAGCAGACGCCCTTATCCAGGGCGACTTACATCATGATAGAGGTGTGAGGAATCCACAGAGAGGCGAGGGGAAGGCAGCTATGCATTTAGCTGTCGCCAAGTAAATAAGAATGTAAAAAAATAACTATAATTGTGTAGCTATTCGTTTCATTTCTATAAAATGCATTTGCAGTGCTATTGAGAAACTTTTCTTTATTCATACCGCAGCCACAGAAAACCGATAAATGTAATGATTAGCCACGTTCAATTCGCTAGTAACCCACCATTAGACAAAAACCACCACTGATAATTTGTTAACACATATCTTGAATGTATTCTCCGTTGTGAAGCAGCCAATAAATGTATCTCTGCCGTGAAACTGCTGTGCAACAATATTTGCATTTATAAGCGACTTGAAACAGCAATCACGAGTGTATTTATACCACGCACGCAAGTGTATTTACAGCATCACATTGATTTGTAAAGGCGCTCGAACGCGATAATAAACCACAGGTCATGGGCGTGCTGAAATAAGCCACGTAGAGATAAGGTAAATATCTCGTAAATTATCGTATCGTGCACTGGACACGCACACTCAGCATTGAAATTACACTGCCATTTCTCTACTGGAGATTGGCGCTGCGTGCGTTAATTCAGCACCGCGTTTGCTGGACAGCGCCCGCGGATGCCACACACACACACCGCGCGCATTGCGTTTGCCGTCGGAATGAAGACGGGACGAACGGATTGTCTTAGAGGTGCCCATCTACCATCGATTCCGCATGTGATCTCCCACGAAGGAGCCTACATGGTGGCCTCGTTAAACAGCACGAGGCCACGTTTTGACTCACATCCACGGCCCTGGGCGGAGCAACGCCGCCACGCAGGGCACCCAGCCGAAGGTCTGTGTCGGCGAACGCGAACAATTCGACGAAAAATTCGACAGCACGTTTAAAACAAAAGTGAACCGCTGACTACGTTTCGCAGCAGCATTACCCCCGCATGAAAGAAACATATACGCTCGATTAGTATAATCGTTAATTACAGCACAGACAAACGTTAACATTAAAACGCGGTGACGGGTGTGAAGGTTGCATCAGCGAAAATGAATAAAACTGAAAACGGGCTCCTTACCGAACATCTGCAGATGGCCTTTGGTGACTGGGTTGAAACTCCCGCATGCCAGCAAGATCACGTGAGTTTTAGTTTGCTCGGACATGATGATGATGATGATGAGAGGCCTTGGAAACCGGCCCGGACAAAGACGGTCGGACACTCGTCGGGTTCCACCCGAAAGCGACGAAAACCCTACCGGCAAAAACACCGCAAGGAATCGAGACCGTCCTCTAATCTCTGTACTCCCCGAAACACACGGCTCAGCACGTTCTCACATCGCCTCGTTGCGCAGACAGGCGCAGAATTCCTCCTCCGCTGTCGTCGCGCTCATCGCTCTGTGACAGAGCGCGGCAGCAGCAGCAGCAGCAGCAAACGCTCGCCGCCGCTGAGAAGCAGCGAAGCGCCGAGCACCGTGAAGCCACCTTCGCTCCCCGCTGCGATGGGATGATGATGCCGCAGCTACCTCCACGACTAGTGGCCGATCCTGGCACAGCAGCTACTTCACGTCAGTGGAGGGGGCGGGTCTGTGTTAAAGGAAGGAAGGGAGGGGGTGGGTGCCTTGCCGCATCTCCGTGGACGCACGCTTCTTCCCGTCTAACACCCCCCCCCCGCGCTTGTGATAATTATCGCACGTGAACGTGAGACGTGAAGCACGCATGGGTGGCTGGCGTCTGCCCAGGCGCGCCACAGGAGAACGTGTGGGGAGCGGCGGCCCAGCGGTTAGCGCGCCGGGTTAACAAACCCGGCGATACGAGTTCGAATCCCGCCCGCGGCCAACACCAGTGGCGATTTTATAAACCGGTCCTGAGCCTCCCCTAGGTCGACTCAGCCTCAAATGAGTAGCTAGTGTCGTGAACAAAGATTGCCACTAGAGTCTCGATGTGCGAATGATTGAGGATTGAGTTGTCAGCGAGGTGGGTGTAGGCAGGATGCAGGACACGTCTCTGTTAAGGGATGATGATGATGACCTGAAGTCAACACGTTGAATTGGCAGCCGAATGAAGGCAGAGCGGACCCCTCCACTGGAGGACATCCGCGATGGAGATGGATCGGTAAAATCAGCCGGTGTGTGGTGTGGCAACGCCTTGCGGGCTCGTGAGTGGGAATTTTGATCCCAATAAGTTTTACATTTTCTACTTTTGTAAAAAAAAAATTACAGGTGGTTTTGAAGGATTGAGCTTTGGGTGCCTTCTGTGATGTCCCCACCCTGTTCTGCGTGGGTTTCCTTCGGGCTCTCCGATTTTCTTCCACAAAAAAAAAACACTCATTAATTGGCCGATAACATCATAATATATAGGAAATTGTGGAGGACTGATGTCGTCTGATCAGCGAGTTATGAAATGACTTGATATTATTCTATTATTGCACGCATTATCTTTTTCCATTGCGACAAAAAAAATTTCTTCAATTTTTTCCCATTGCAGTCACACTGCTTTGCCAATTATTACTTGATTGGAACCGTTGGTATTTTTGTGCTGTGCAATATTGCGTGTCACTGCTGCTTAATTAATGTTTTTGGTCAGGGTCCCATTGTTGCACAAATTGGTGCTGTGAGTTTGTTTATTAGCCTTCTGATTTTAAATATTGTTGCGGTTGTTGTATCGCAGGAATTCCGCATCCAGACCTTGTGAGCTCGCTGGGTATTTTCTGCTGTAATGAAACATCTATTCAGCAGTGGACTGATAATGGCTGATAATGGATAGTTACCGCAAATGTATACAGTATTTTCAAGGAAACCGAGTGAAATCATTTACAGCTACAGTAAAAAGATCAAATTGGGAATTAAAAAACCCCACAAATACTAAGCAAACATTAAATCATCACGATGACTGATGATGATGTCCTGGGTGCAAAACAAGATCCAGAACTGGACCCCTCGCACATTCGTGCAGAGCTTGATTGCTTTACAGGCAATTGTGCCCTGAGGTCTGTTCCACCATCTCTGCCAACAGATCTTAAATACCCAGGCCGGGCAAGCTGTCACGTCGGCACTACCGAGCCACATAGAAACGCATGCTGAATATTCAATTTGACTGCTTGATCACTCGAGAGAAAAAAAACCCACTTTCGATATAATTTAACCGTGTGAATAAAACACCTGCATGTTGTCCGCAATCGGAATGGGGGGTTAAGCATTTCACGCAGTCCCATTTTAATCTTCGTATAAAGGGAAACCCCTCTCGAGAGGATATACTAGAACACATACGCGGAATGTTTAATTCCTGCGCGCGTGTGTGCCCTCTCGTTAAGGAAGCCAACCCGACAGTATGTTCGTGGCCTATCGGCGATACATCTGTGGTTGGTATAACACACTCTAAGTGTTCATGTGTACATCTAGAGTCCAATACACCAATCGGGTCATTTGACCATACCTCACCACGGTTGATAACGTCTGGTAAGATTCACGTGTTGGATAATTGACAACGCAGTTGATTTGCATGCACTACCGCGCGCTGCGCAGCCGTGTTCGTGCGTTGTGGTCACCAAAGATTGACCAGTCTCAAACGTGATTAGTTTCTAAAATCGGACATAAGTGGGCACACTCTGTGTTATTATCAAGAGGCGCAAGCTTTTATTCTTGTCAATTATGAGACTGCGCAGCTGTGAGAAAGCATTTCCGAACGCACGCCACTGTTTAACGATAATTACTTTTGCGGCTGATACGGATTGAAGAAAGCATTCCTCAGAATTCAGCTTAAATAAAGAATTCATGCTTTGGGTACAGGCGGTTTTCCAGCAACAAATGCTTAATGCATTGTAAATACAGCACATTCAATCAACTATCACCATTACCACCATAAATGTTCTGTTACCTCGGGTTATAATGCACGGCATCGTTTGACACAGATGTGTAAATGTGTCATAATTACAAGTGACAAACTCCAAATGCAGTTGCACGTAGTGACATTGTTAAACGCGACACGGAATAGCGAGAGTCTGTGTGCATTCTCGAGAGAGACTCCTAGTAAAAATGGGGATCACGATCATTGTTTTGCTTCTTATTTAAATAATTCTCATATTCGCAGCGAAATGACACAAATATTTTAACAACTTCGTTGGAAAAAAAAATAGAGGCATGAATACAAATGGAAAAGATGAACGTTCTAACATCTCAGATTTGCTGAGCAACCAGTGAAAACAAATCGCAGAAAATAAATTACTTAATTAATGGGGCAATGTTGGGTGCAATACAAATGCAAAATAAATATGACCATACCAAGTAATGCACAACCTGTAGCAGTTAATCGCTCTCGCAGCCGACCAATACTGCTATACAAAGAACGGCTATAACAAAACATTAAACACTAGTTTTAAAACTGGAGGTCGTTGCAGGTTTGCTCGTGTCACAGCGCGCCACTGTTGTGACTTAGCACAAGTGCCAAGGGCTCGCAACAGTCAGACCGAAGCAAGGTCTGGCTGCTGCCAGTATCTGGAGAAACGCAAACAGTAGCTGGACGAAACGTCAATAACTTCCCAATTACGAACATGTAATCCGGATGTGATGTGTCTGTGATGAAGCTGTGATTTGTCTGCGGTGGCTGTGATGTGCCAGTGGCGTGCCTTGTGACAGGCCTGGCTCCAGCACCTCTCGGATGACGGGGGCCAGGAGAGCTGCTGTGTGTGTGTGTGTGTGGGGGGGCAACTAAAACATCGATGATTCACCGCTAAGGAAAGTGAACTTGGTTGGGGAGCCGAAGGGACATTTGGTGGTGCAGGGCCAACTACAGGCAAAACCCAGCACTGGACCTGGTCTGTGCTGTATACACGATGAAGCTGTGATGGTTTGTGATGTGCCGGTGTTGCGGCTGTCATTTGATAAACTTGTTGAGGTCAAAAGTGTCCCAAAGTGATGGAGGCAAAAACCTCACAAGACTTTGGGTCACTCAGATAACACAGTTTATTTAATTATTGAACTAAAACAAAAGATTTACACCCATCTGTAGGATGCGCTCTGACCAGATTGTTGCTTATAGACATAAAGTTGATTACATTTCATGAAATTCTTTAACTGTCAATACACATCCTTAAACCATACCAAATATGTATCTAAAATAAAGCATCTGACACTGCATATATTGTAATCTAACCCAATCGAAGTACGCTTCGATGGATAGCTTCAGCAATCAATTATGTGCTCTAAAATTAATAAAATGTACTCCAGTCGTTCTTCATTAACCAGTGGATGAAGACCTCCCTCTACAATGTTGGTCTTGGGGGTTTTCTGCACCATGCTTTACCACACTGATATTGTGGCGGTTGGTGAAGATGGTAGCAACCACCACTGCTTCAGATCACTCTCCACCGATGTCAGCGAGAGCTGGGTTTCTGGATTCACAACGCACCTCGTACGTATTTAATGCACTTTAATTATTAATGACCGCTATAGATTCCACTCTTTATGCTCATACATTGGTCTAAGGGCAGGCATTGCACGGAGATTGCAATGCGCAGTAAAAATAATAAACTCCGCAGACATTACTTCTGAAATATTAATTATCGTGGCATGGCAGCTCAGACACTGAAATAAAGATGTTTACAAGAAAGCCCTGGGCGGCACGGTGGCCCTGTGCGTAGCGCTGTCGCCTCACAGCAAGAAGGTCCCGGGTTCGAATCTCGGCTTGGGTGCTTTTCTGTGTGGAGTTTGCATGTTCTCCCCATGTCCGCATGGGTTTTCGCCGGGCACTCTGGTTTCCTCCCAGAGTCTAAAAAAAACATGCTGCTGCATAGGTTAATTGGCTTGCAGACTAAATTGCCCTCAGTGCCCGTTGATGGACTGGCGTCCCATCGTGGGTGTATCCATGCCTTGCGCCCTGTGTCTGCCGGGCTAGACTCCGGCTCACCGCGACCCTGTACAGGACTAAGCGATTTCTGACAATGAGATGAGAGACAAGGAGGCCCTGTCGGTAGAATAACGCTGACGCAACCACCTGGCCATGGAGCGTGGGGGGGGGGCCAGCAAGCTACCCGACGCACTCTGAGCATTCCATAGTCTCTGGTGCTCGACTGGATATTGAGCCACATGGTTTAAGCGTGGGTTGAGAAGATGGAAACCAAGTGCAATTGAGACTGAGATTGAGATGCCAAGGGTGCAGGGCAGAAGGGGCAAGGATGGAGACCGGGGGTGAAATGGGAGATGCGGCTGTAACGAGACACGAGGACAGTGGATTTGGCTGGAGGAGGGGCGCAGGATAGAAGCTCATGGAGAAAGAGTGTTTTGAATTATGAACCCTATCCACTAGCGGGGATTTGACGATGATTTATGTACATGGAAATCTGGATTTGTCAGTCTCTGAATCATACAAGCGTATGTATGTATTTGTAAGTCTGTGGATTGTAGAATTGTATGGACAATATGTAAGAAGTGTCTCAGACACAGCATGCAGCGTGTGGAGAAACTCCATGCATCTGATCCGCTTGTGATAATGGAATTGTTTTCTCAAAAGAGGCGACATTTGCCCTGCGTGCTGCTGATGTTATACAGTGTCTCTAGTTATTGCCTCTTCGAGAACCATTCTCCAACCATTAAAGTGTAAATTGTTAATGCCCTTGTGCTGTAGACTGGATAAAGTACAAAGTGGCTGCTTCGTAACTCACGAGACGGTTGGCACGATGGAGAGAAATGAGAAAATATATCGCACAGTTTATGTCGCAAACAAGGCAATGGTAACGATGCCAATGTACGGTGCTTTCTTTGCAAGATACTTACAAATCTGGCTTTTCATAAAAATTAATGTAAAATGAATACCACAATATACTGATGTAGACAAGCCTGATGATGCTTCCCACGTAGGAAACAAAACGTCACAAAGGAAGAGGAGCACTCGACACGGCTATCCTGAAAAAAATAAACCACACAGCTGTAGACAGCAATTCAAAATACTATAACATGCAAAATAGATAAATTATCAAAAGCACGGTGGCTAAGGCGTAACTAAAACGTGTAATTTTATTGATATTCGACTTGGTTACATTTTACAGCTGATACAGACCTTTATAATGTGATGCATTTGATGGTATCGCGTCACTGAATATCTGAATTTCTCATAGGGTTACAGTTGTTGTTAACAACTTTGACATATTTCATGTCAGCGAATATAGTTGCAGCGGAATACATGTATGAGTACGGTAGTTATAGTAAGGGAGAATACGGGGCCCAACTAAAACGACACAGCGTAAGTATTAGCAGTGCCGGCAGCGCAGTGGGTAGAGCTGCTGCCTCACAGCAAGAAGGTCCCTGGTTCGAGTCCCACCTCGGGTGCCTGTATTCAGTTTGCGTGTTCTCTCCCCGTATCCGCGTGGGGTTTTGCCGGGTATTTCAGTTTCCTCCCACCGTCCAAAGATACGATGCTGCCTATGTTAATTGACACTCCCCCTTGACCCTATACAGGATTTAGTGGGCACTTATTCTGGCTGACTGATGGAAGCCAACTCAATTGACACAGTGTTGCTATTTAGGAGTGCCATTGCACGTTGATATCTCATAGCTGAATTCGATTTTAATTTGAGCATTTAACCAATTAAATACACTGTCAGCATGGGCCATCACACAACGCATTCACTTGTCTTAATAAATTAAAACTCACTCTCTGAGAAAGTAAGATGCTATCTCTCTCCGGTGTGCTTCTGGGTCCACGAGTTATTCAGCGTGGACTCGCGTTAAGCTCCCAGCGCTGGCAGTTTCTACGCAAACCTTCTTACAAAGAAGCCCCCAGCACCAGCGGCGAATCACAATTCGCGCAACGGAGACAACTGCTGCAGTCCCGCAAGGGTCCATCGCACCCTCGGCGCGATTTAGGCGTTTCAACGCAATGACTCGTACACGTTTTCCCTGTAAGCCATGGCGAGCCGCGCTCGCGTCACCGGCGGCTCCGCGCCAGGCTGCTCAAACGACGCTGAACTTCAGTTCTTCCGCATGCGTCGTCTCATCTCTCGGCTCGACGCCACGCAGACGTCTCACGAAGCGCGCCGGGAAAATCCCGACGTTCCCACGGCAACGTCCCTCCAACCAATTAGCGTCGGCTGCACGGACACACGCACACGGGGAACAACGTAACGTGGTGTGAACGCCAAGGCGATGGTAAAACGTGACATTTTCCCTGGGTTTAATTTCAGCGAGACGCACGTTTCGTGGCACCCGCTCGTCTGATCTGCACCTGGAGCGCGGCATCTTATAATCTGGCTCTGTCAGCGCCCTGCCACTGTCACTGTCATTCTTGAAATGCACCGTGTTCTTCCACATATGACCTTAGAACATTGATTTTACGCCGTGCCTTCTGCGTCTAATTTCAGTCTTGACAACATACATTTAGTTGCAGCAATAGAACGCTTCAATGTGTGTGGCGTAATTTGGTGTGGGATAATGCAGCGTTCCACCGATTCAGACTGATTTTATCCTTTAAATCGTGGTACTTTTAATGGAACAGCGCGCGCGAGAGTGTCTCGTGCGCGCTGTGTTTTAAGTGTCCGGTTTAATGGGTCACGTAACCTCGGCAGATGCAACAGACACCGTCACTTCACGGCAAATATTAAAAAGATTCACTCCCGAATCAAATTATCACCGGCAATTGTGACGATTCATTAAATGACAGAGTGGGAAAGGACATTGACAGATTTGTTCCACTCCTCTGTGCACTACGTGTGCCTATTCATTGATTCATTAACAGGCTTAATCGTGTATGGGTCGTGGTGAAGCCAGAACCTATCCGGGCAGACACAGGGCACAAGGCAAGGCTATATACAGGATGGAATGCCAGTGCATCGCAGTGCACCAGGAGCAGACTAGTTATGTCTATTAACCTAGGCAGTGTGTCTTTGGAGTGTGGCAGCAAAGCCGAAGCAGCATTGCGAAGTATGGTCAAACAACCCACCCGGTGTGGGCCGGGCCCTCATCCAGCAGTAGATTGACAAGCAGGATTGCTCGTGCGTTGGGCGAGAAAATCCTGCTCGAGCCAACTTGATTGCCACCCCGGGCACTTTGATGTGCGCAGTGTAAGTGTTCTCCCCATGTTCTGAATGCGTTTCCTCTTACAACTAAAAAAACCCCAACTCATTCATTGGTTGATAGCATCGTAATAAAGAGGAATCTCTCATTCTGAAACCGCTTAATCCGATATAGGGTCACGGTGAGCCGGAGCCTATCCCGGAAACACAGGGTGTAAGGCAGGAATACATCCGACGACGGGACGCCAGTCCATCGCCGATAAAGAGGAATCAGTGTCTGGCAAATGTTGGCGTTGCCTGACTGTGTGGCTGCCTTCTCCCTCCTGACCGTGTTCAATGTTAGGTGCAATAACA
>JAZEWT010000010.1:20018817-20030852 GCA_036362905.1 Mordacia mordax
ACTCTTGGTTTTGTTGACGTCAACTGACCCGTTAGCGCGGAACTATGACCATGAGATAACATTGAGTTGCGTGCAACACATTTTGCAAAGACGTTCCGTCTGTTGTGTAGAAAGACACTAAACAGCTGTGGTCATTATGAAGATAAGGTTGTTCATGGGATAAGCAAATAATGCTTTACTCTCACGAACAATGTCACTGGCTGTGAAACGACCCTGGGCTGCCTTTCAGCACACAGCGTGATAATGTTTGACCGTGAGCATTTCATATCACATAAAGCATCAAGCCACACGTGGTCTCACGGCGCACACATGACTTGACTGGGCAGTACATACAGTCGATTCATTTACTGGTACAATACTGCTGTTTGAATCTGCCTGGGTGGTTGCGAGCACGTTGTAGTTTAATGGAACAAAGGTCCCCACGCTGTCACTGGGTTTTTTTGTCCGTGTCAGGTTAAACTGCAAACGTCTTTATCGCCAACTGTGCCCACGAAATGACACACAAGGGCGGCGCTCACGGGTGCGTGTCGTGGTGAAAGCTTGGAGAGCTGGGCCAGACAGACAGAGAGAGCGATTCCGAGACTGTGCCACGTGAGGACACAGGCGGCAGGGTGGCGCAGTGGTAACATCTGTGCCTCAGAGAAGAACCTGCCAGAGGCGGTTCGATCCCCGCCTCGGACGCCTTTCTCCGTGGCTATTTTGTGTTCTCCCTCTGTTCTGCGTGGTGTTCCTTACGGGTTCTCCGATTTCCTTCCGCAACAACAAAAAACGCATTAAATAATTGGCAATTGGCCGATAACATAACATATAGACAGCAGTGTCTGGCGGGTTGGCACCGGCTAATCACCTAAATCCCCTCCCCCCCCCCGATCGTTGCCTCGCGCCTCGTTGTCCGTCTCTCGTCCACAATCAGGCATGGCATTTGCGCGGCGCGTTATGAATTGTAATATCATTATTAACAAGGGAGAGATAAAGTGCAAGGACGAAAATGCCCCCACCAACTCTTGTACAGTTGAACGAGAGATATGCAAAGCTTTTCATAGGCCCCCTTGGCTGCTCTCCGCCAGCCAGCGTCCATACCCACTGACCCCCCCCCACCTCCTCCTCCTCTCCCCCACTTCCAACTCAACAGAGGAACTTGAACGATGGAAAGAGATGACGGGAGGGGGTTTGGACGTTGACCGAGGGACGGAAGTAAAGGAAAGCTCATCTCATTGTCAGAAACCGCTTCGTTCTGTACAGGGTCGCGGTGAGCCGGAGCCTATCCCGGCAGACACAGGGCGCAAGACAGGGATATAGCCACGAAGGGACGCCAGTCCATTACCGGGCACTGCGGGCAATTTAGTCTGCAAGCCAATTAACCTATGCAGGAGCATATTTTTGGGACTGTGGGAGGAAACCGGAGTGCCCGGCGAAAACCCACGCGGACACGGGGAGAGAACTCGCAAACTCCACACAGAAAGCAGCACCCGAGCCGAGATTCGAACCCGGGCCCTTCTTGCTGTGAGGAGGCGACAGCCGCTACCCACTGGGCCACCGTGCCGCCCGTAAAGGAAAGCTGTGCCCCGCAATATGGATGTTGAATACTGCCTGAATGACGGGATGCAGTCAATCTGGTATAACGAGTCCTTCGGTCGTGTTATCAAGGCATGACGTTCATCACGACTGCTTGAGGTAGCAGCAATGAAAACTATGACAATGATCTTTTTGTATGGCCGTGTGAGAAGCAATGTACCGAGTTTGTAACTATGTTTTGAGTGTGCAAAGACATTTCCATGGCATCTCGGGTCACCAGATGGCTTCCATATGCACCTCCTGCAAAAGCCCTGTTCTTGTGCCGTGAGCGATGATGTGAGTGATGCGTGGCCACGTTGCACCTCGATCACAATTAGGCGACTGATTAATTACCCACTTTTTGTGGAAGTCGCCGCGCATCTACCAGGCGCAGTTCCAACGTGGGTAAGAGCGGTCCATGGTTTTCGAAAACGAGGAGAAACAAGATGACTCGTCATGAAGTGACTTGTTAGGAACATCGCAGTTCGATCACCTATCTCACTACGGGCTATCGGTCCCTGTCTGGCAGTGAGAGCGAGAGACTGAGTGTAGGTTCATCAACCAACCCAGGTCGTTACGTGGAACTCCATCGGGCAGAGCCATGAGCTAGGAGCCACACACCAACAGATGTCACAACTCCTCGGCCACACTCGTGCTCTCTATCAGTAGTAAAGTCTCAGAATTGAGAGAGGATTTGGCAATCTTGGCTGGAAGTCACCAGGCACAAGGAGTATATTGAGAGTAAGATGAGTCGGAGGGGGACGGCACGGTGGCCCAGTGGGTAGCGCTGTCGCCTCACAGCAAGAAGGCCCCGGGTTCGAATCTCGTTCTGTGTGGAGTTTGCGAGTTCTCTCCCGGTGTCCGCGTGGGTTTTCGCAGGGCACTCCGGTTTCCTCCCACAGTCCAAAAACATGCTGTTGCATAGGTTAATTGGCTTGCAGACTAATTCCCCTCAGTGCCCGCTGATGGACTGGCGTCCCATCGTGGGTATGTCCCTGCCTTGAGCTCTGTGTCTGCCGGGATAGGCTCCGGCTCACCACGACCCTGTACCGACTAAGCGGTTTCTGACAATGAGATGAGATGAGCCGGAGGGTAACACGGGACAAAATAGTGTAGCTATCTATATTAGCCAGAGCTGCAGGGCGTCTGCAGGGGGTCTTGGAGGTCGTGGACAAGGGTGTGGGTTGGTGAGTGGGTGTATGGTTGAGTAGGCGAGTGGGCGGAAAGGCAGAGCGCGCCGCTGTGAAATGAATGTGTACACAAGGCCGGGCAGGACTTTGACAATCCACAGGCGCACGCGAGAGAAAAGGAGAAACTTAGAGCGATGAAATCATGGCACATGGATGAACTTGAACGTTCGCAGCTCGCCTTGGCAGAGAGCAAGGGCATGGGAAGGTCTCCACGTGAAGGGACACCAGTCCATCACCGGGCACTGCGGGCAATTTAGTCTGCAAGCTAATTAACCTATGCAACAGCATGTTATTTGGACTGTGGGAGGAAACCGGAGTGCCTGGCGAAAACCCACGCGGACACGGGGAGAACATGCAAACTGCACACAGAAAGGCACCCGAGCCGAGATTCGAACCCGGGATCCTTCTTGCTGTGAGGTGACAGCGCTACCCATTGGGTCACCGTGCCGCCCCGGAATGGAAATCAACGAATGAAACGTGTCAGAGGTGAAAGTAAGCTAGTACGGTCCGGTGAGAGTGGCAGAATAATTCAGTAAAAATGAGTAGGAAAAGGGTTTCGATGCGAGCGTACAAATAAAAAATGTAAGGTTTTACCGCTGGACCGTGCTCAAGATAAAGCCACCGAGGAGCTGGGGAGATGATATCCGCTTGTGTGGGAGTCACATGGACCGTGGGTGGCATCGTGGGACCACGAGAGATGGAAATGAAAAACCCTTATCGACTGGCAGCTGATTACCATGAAAGCGTTGATGTTTTGGTAGCTGAATGTGTATCTGTTAATACAACAACATATATCAATTAGTAGAGCAAACCATGCAGCCGCTACATGTGTGTCAATAATATTAACCACAGGTCATTTTGCGTAGGTCTGTACGTGCCTGGAATAAATTAACGGGAGCTAATTGCTTGCAGCTGCACGCCGCTTGAAGCCTGATTGGCACGCGCAGTCATCTCAAATCCCAGAGTCAATACATCTGGGCGTTTTTTGAGAAACCCAATCCTTGACCCATGCCGCATTAATAATGTTGCCCCAGCAGACGAATTGAACCCGCGGGGGAATGGATTAGAACCGACTAGCTCACATAGACAATAAATCTGCCCACGTGAGAAATTGGACAAATACTGATAAACTTTACGAAAATACCGAGGATTTTGCTGGGACGGTACAGAGTCTGCAATTCTTTCCCCAGAATAGTCGTTTCATTCGCGGTGATTGGTGTTCGTGTGCGTGCGTATTGGTGACACTTATAAGATACCATGCCTTCTGTGTTTTTTTTCCAATCCACAGCTCTCTCATCTCTCATTATCTGAAACCGCTTAATCCTATATAGGGTCACGGTGAAGCCGGAGCCTATCCCGGAAACACAGGGCGCAAGGCAGGAATACACCCGACGACGGGACGCCGGTCCATCGCCGGGCATTGCGGGACAATTTTAGTCTGCGAGCCAATCAACCTATCCAGGAGCATGCTTTTGGACTGTGGGAGGAAACCGGAGTACCCGGCGAAAACCCACGCGGACACGGGGAGAGCATGCAAACTCCACACAGAAAGGCACCGGAGCCGAGAGACTCGAACCCGGGACCTTCTTGCTGTGAGGCGTCAGCGCTAACCACTGCGCCACCGCGCCGCCCTCAATCCACAGCTAATATAAGTTAATCGTGTACGCGCCGCGGTGCACACTGAGGCGCCACTGTTCTTAGACGCTGAGAATTGGTTGTGAAATCCGGGTTATAGCTATTGCCCCCAAAGCGCTCACAATCAACGGCTGTTAGTGTCCTCGTGCAGTGCCCATGTCCCGACCGTGACATGAATGACGAGCATAACGTTCGCAGAATAGAACATTTAATCGGAACATTTGATGTATTTCAGAATTCCACTCAAAAGCTGTTCTTTCGGCATAGGCGTGCCAAGGATCACTCGATACGGCTCTCCCGAATGAACAGCTATAAAGAAAAATTCTCATCACACATCGAGCTATGAAAACCTGCATTAGTACATTTGATCTATTTACTGTTAGCAATGCAATGAAAGTCGGATTTGTATTGTTTAAATGCAACCGTGTTCCAAGATTCCCTTGGCGTATTTAACTTGTAGATAGGGGCAGAGGGAAATGAGGCGTATGCATGTCTTGACCCTGGGGTAGAAGAGGGATAAGGAGTTGACAGCACAGATGGCTGGGGAAATGAAGTTTGAGAGTTGATATCCATGACCAAGGGGTTGAACTTAGATGCTCGGGCTTACAGCATAGTGCATTCGCCACAAGCCACTGCTTATCACACTATAAAGTTTCAGCACTCACATCAGAATTAACTTTATAGGGCGGCGCGGTGGCGCAATGGTTAGCGCTGACGCCTCACAGCAAGAAGGTCCCGGGTTCGAGTCTCTCGGTTCGGGTGCCTTTCTGTGTGGAGTTTGCATGCTCTCCCCGTGTCCGCGTGGGTTTTCGCCGGGTACTCCGGTTTCCTCCCACAGTCCAAAAGCATGCTCCTGGATAGGTTGATTGGCTCGCAGACTAAAATTGTCCCGCAATGCCCGGCGATGGACCGGCGTCCCGTCGTCGGGTGTATTCCTGCCTTACGCCCTGTGTTTCCGGGATAGGCTCCGGCTCACCGTGACCCTATATAGGATTAAGCAGTTTCAGATAATGAGATGAGAGAGATGAGATTTTTCCATTATTTGAAAATGCTAGCGATATAATTCTCTCACATGGCTGCATAAAGTGAACATCTGAGTTGTAATTTGTAAGTTTGTTTTCTTAATATTTATAGATCTCCATTCTGCTAATGTAGCAACATCTGGAATTCTGTGGAAAGCATTACCGAATTGTTTGCATGCCTTTCTATGCCATGACATCCAGCCAGACAAACGGGCCTCAATTTCACACTAATCCCAAAAATGCACTCTCCGCAAACACGACCAAAGCAGGCATGGTTTGCATGGCCAGATCAGAGCAGATTAGGCAATCAGATAGTAGCAAATCATATTTTCCCCTGCAGTAGCAATTATTCTGTGAACATTCACCGCATACCCTAATTTAGCCGCTTGAGCAGATAAAAATGCAAAATTATACTGCTTGGTGCGGTGATATGGCCCAACGGTGGCACGCTCGCCACTTATTGGAGACGTTTAACGTTTGATTTCGGCACGCTGCCTTCAAGGTCCCGGGTTCGAATCTCGGCTCGGGTGCCTTTCTGTGTGGAGTTTGCATGTTCTCTCCCCGTGCCTGCGTGGGTTTTCGCCGGGCACTCCAGTTTCCTCCCACAGTCCAAAAAACATGCTGCCGCATAGGTTAATTGGCTGGCAGACTACATTGCCCGTAGCGCCCGGTGATGAACTGACGTCCCATCGTGAGTATATTTCTGCCTTGCACCCTGTGTCTGCCGGGATAGGCTCCGGCTCACCGCGACCCTGTACAGGACTAAGCGGTTTCTGACAATGAGATGAGACGCCGCATTCAATGCGACCAAAGGCACGCAATCCCCACTCCCCATCTCTTCGCCTTGTCCAACCATGCTCTATGGCAATGCGCGCTCATTTTTAACTCACATCCGTTGTTTTGCAAACTATAAGGAAGGATTATCAGGCGAAACGTCGCGAAGTAGGGAAGATGAACACTCGACACGGCTGTCCGAAAGAACAACACAGCTATGAGGATAAAATCTCACACGTCTAGCCGTGGATAATAATAATATTTCCATGTATAAAGCGCCTTTCACCCGAGGGTCACAAAGCGCTGCACCAGTACATTGAGGCAGTTAGTCCTCTGAATTGTTTGCCAACTTGCCGGGTCAGGTTATGCCCTAAATAGGGAGAGAGAAAAAAAGTGATGACGCATTTTGCACCGATGACATTGATTTGCGCTACGTTGTTCAGCTTCGTAAAATGTTTGTTTTTTTCCCTTCTGGATAATATGCAAAGCAACCTGATAAACAATACCGTAGTAACAAGGTGTCACGGATTCGGAATAATTTTTACGCACTTTTCCATACACAAGCCACATCTCATCTCATCTCATTATCTGAAACCGCTTAGTCCTATACAGGGTCACGGTGAAGCCGGAGCCTATCCCGGCAGACACAGGGCGCAAGGCAAGGATATACCGACAATGGGATGCCAGTCCATCGCCGGGCACTGCGGGGCAATTTAGCCTGCGAGCCAATCAACCTATGTATCAGCATGCTTTTTGGACTATGGGAGGAAACCGGAGTGCCCGGCGAAAACCCACGCGGACACGGGGAGAGCATGCAAACTCCACACAGAAAGGCACCCGAGCCGAGAGATTCGAACCCGGGACCTTCTTGCTGTGAGGCGACAGCGCTAACCACTGGGCCACCGCGCCGCCCCCAGTTGAGGTCGTGTCATGCAAAAGGGCACACAAGTCTGCTGGCGTGCGCGCCAATTGATGGAGCATTGAATTAATTGATTGCCCGGACACCTGCGAGACTCAATTGGGTGCATATGAGCAAAGAGGCGGCACACACGGCCGGTCACAGCCACTCGCGCATGGGAGGAAGAGATATCGGGAATGGTGCGGCGGTGAGCAAAATCGAGGCCATAACCGTCAAAGTTCGTGATTTGCTTTAGTCCTCTGATCGGATAGTGCGCGGTGAGCGATGGAGCCCATTGTTTTGACGACGACGCGATTTGTGAAACCGGTTCAAGGGGGGTTATTAAATTGACGGCGGGTTAATGTAACCGCCTCGGCTGTTGGTTAAATATCTCGGGTGGTGGAACTTTACTCCCTCCCTGCACAGCAGGCCCCAATCGAGCCCGGGGCGATTCCACATCTGGCGATCCCACCAAACCTCTCCATCTCCCATTACAGTCATCACTCTTGCCTGTCACCGCGGGTGGCTGTCACCAAAGAGATGATGACGGCGATCCAAGCCATAGAGACAAGCTGGGACGAGTCCCTACCCAGCCACCAACCATCCCCAACCCCAACGCACAGAAGCCTGATTGAAGGCAAGCACTTGCATGGTTGCAAACTTCGGTAATATGTCAAGGGGTCACGGGGGTGACGCGAGCCAGCATGCTTTCGCAGTAATGCTGTAAGTTTGTAAGGCGAGGGATAGGATAATGATGTTGACTCCCACTGTCTGGAAATTTCGTGATTTCCAAAGAGCACCCGCGTTTTCGCGTGGGACGATAATGCGTAATTCAGTCTCTTTGTGCTTGCTGCGTGGGTGGCGACCGGTCATCCAGCAGCGGATTGACAAAGGGTCTATACACGTACACATGTAGTGCATCTGTAACGCGGCGCTCGCGCGGAGCCTCTACGTCACTGATCCTTCAAAGAATAAACTGTTTTGATATACATCCGATGTTTGTCTATAAAGCGCTGGAGCAGATGTCGGGATGTTGTGTCTGGCTTGTGATTTAATGTCTCCCTAAATCTGTAGCAGGCTGTAAAACAAAACTGCCCGTCTTTGAGACCGACTTTCCGAACTCGCTGTGACGCATAACGTTCGTCTAGACGACATACGTCGTGTCACTCTAATAACAGACAAAAATGAACGCTCTAATAACGGACAAAGAATCCAGTCGAATTCGTACTGTGCGTTTTATGATGGAATTTGTTAACGTAAACAGTTTCAAAATTCAACGGAGACTGAAAGAGGCAGGTATAGAAAGCTTCGGAAACATATACAGAATGGCGGTGCGGTGGCGCAGTAAGAAGCGTTGCTGCCCCATAGCAAAAAAACATCGGGTTCGGTTCCCTGCTCGGGTGCCTTTGTGGAGCTGTAGGGTTCCCAGCATCCACTCTAGCGGACACGCCCTGCCGAAATCTGTGTGCATATCTGTACAGATTGTGATATCTTGAATTTGTGTTTGAGCTTTTGATCCACTCGATTATTCTTGTGCTGATCAGCAAAAAGGCCCCAGGTTCAGTTCCCGGATCGGGTGCCTTTCTGTGTGGAGTTTGCGTGTTCTCTCTCTCTCTCTCTGCCCGCGTGCCCGTGTGGGTTTTCGCCGGGTATTGCATTTTCCTTCCAGCGTTCAAAGACACGCTGCTGCCGAGGTTAATTGAGGTCCTGAGTCAACTGCCGCAAATTGTGTGCCCTGCGATGTATTCGCAGGGCTCTTTGCGTCTAGCCCCCACCTTGCGCCCTCTATCTGCCGGGATAGGCTCCAGCTCCCTGTACAGGATGAACGGTATTATGATGATGGTGAGGGCGGCACGGTGGCCCAATGGGTAGCGCTGTTGCCTCACAGCAAGAAAGTCCCGGGTTCGAATCTCGGCTCGGGTGCCTTTCTGTGTGGAGTTTGCGAGTTCTCACCCCGTGTCCGCGTGGGTTTTCGCCGGGCACTCCGGTTTCCTCCCACAGTCCCAAAAATATGCTCCTGCATAGGTTAATTGGCTTGCAGACTAAATTGCCCGCAGTGCCCGGTGATGGACTGGCGTCCCATCTTGGGTATATCCCTGCCTTGCGCCCTGTGTCTGCCAGGATAGACTCCGGCTCACCGCGACCTTGTACAGGACTAAGCGGTTTCTGACAATGAGATGAGATGAGCTAAAGAGGGAAGACGCCCTACAGCTCGCGTGTGTACTTACTAGATTGTGGCAAAGCAGCAGACGTCTACTACGTGGATGGTAGAGTTTAACACAAGATCTGCGCCTACGTGCGCACGGCTTCTATGCAGCAACGGTTGAGGAGGGCCCCAGTAGATGGCAGAAGAGCAAGTGGGCGGCTGAACGCGTTTGTGGGGGGCACTTGAGTGTTATCATCTAGAATGCGTGGTGGGGTGTTATTCCCAAGGATTTCAATTGCCACGGAAACTCAAAGGAACGGACCAAACATCCCAATGCAGCACTCTCCTTGTTCTTGCTCCGACTGTAGTTGTGATTTTATTGGGAAAACTTGGATTTAGAAGATCACGAATTAGAAGGGCTTAAATCATAACTTGTTGATGCGTGGGTTTGCTGGGTGTCCCAGTTGTATTATCCTCAGACCGGTCATGGGAAGATCTGATTGGGATTGTAGCGGCCTCTAGTGGCAGCAGGTGAATCACGAAAATCCATTTAAACATGAGGCCAACAAGTTAAAATACAGTCCAGTGACCGATTTTTCCCGCATATGATTCGGTGCGTATATCTTGAGTGGGAATTATCTATTTTATGACTTGTGTATCAACGCTTTTTCCTTTTTTTGCGCTAAAAGACTTTTTAAAATGTCCCGTACCACTGTTGCACTCTTGCTTTTGTTTGTCTATTCATGTATTGTGCTGTGCAAGCTTGAGTGCTATTGTTTACATAATGATTGTGGTTGGGGTGTCATCTTCGTACAGAACGGTGTTGTGATTTTGTTTAATTTTGTAATCTTGAGTGTTACTGTTTACGTTCACGATTACGTTTTATGTAGGCACATTGTTGCTGTAAATGTATTTGCCCTTGGGTTTTACGCGTTGTTGCATTGATCGGTTGGGACGTTTGCTGTGCCGCAGGAATCCCGCATCTGTAGCTTGCGAGCTCACAGGGAACTTTCTGCTGTAATAATAGACATCTTCTCTATCAAACGGATCGGCACTCTCGTGCTTCCAGCAACGTGCGAGGCGAGTGACCCTCACTGAACCGCCGAATCAAAACTCCCAGCCATAATCTCAAAATCTCAAACACATGCACGCACGGGGCACTTGGACCACAGAATGCAGCCGCCAGTCATTAACGGGACGGCACCGGTCCATTTAAGTTTTTCAGTGAGACATTATTTACGTGCCGGGTTAACCGACAAACCCAGGTCTGAGGACGAGGCTGCATTCCTGCCAAGGCCACGTCCATTGACGTGAAAACCGCAACGGCCACTTTGTATTTGCGCTGGAAAGAATCGCTGAGCTGTCAACAGCATCATAAGAATAGAGCGATTAAGTAAAATAAAGACAGATGTCCAGTGGAGAGGGGTAAATAAGTTACAACATCTCAGGATACCGGGGCAAATTTAGTAAGGACACTTAACCTAGGCAGCATATCATTGTATTGTGGGTGGAAACCGGAGTACCTGGAGAAAACCCACGCGGACACGGGGAGAACGTGCAAACTCCACACACAAAGGTATCTGCACTGGAAATCAAACCCAGGGAGCTTCTCGCTGTGCTGGGCGGTAGCGCTGTTCGCTGCGCCACCGTGCCGCCCGTCTCGGAACGCGAGTCAATCTTTCAACGTCGTCAGTGATGCCGGGTAGCCACAGCCAGCCATGCGTTTTTGTTAAGCTTTTGCGTACGAATGTGCACACGGTGCAGATAATAATAATAATAAGGCGCCCGTTCCATTAAGTCAGTGAAGAAGTGTCTGCGATGCAGTGATGATTAGAGGACGGAATAAACAATGGGCTGATGCACGTATTCACGACTAGATGTGTGAGAAATGCTCTCAAGCCCTGTTCCTTCCGGATAGGATTGAACACGGCGATCCGGAAAGAACCGCTTTCGAAAAGCCACTGATGAAACGCGCCTTAGTTTTCATTGATCGATGCAATTATAATTTTCAGCTCTGCGGCTGTGCTTTGCTGGATGAAGGCCTCTTCACGGTGTGTGTATCATTAAGTGTTGTTTGGTCGAACTTCAGGTGCGGGTCAGTAAAGGTGAACCACGATCAGTTCAGACGTTCCTCGCCGTCGATGGTAGCCTTGTCCGGGACCCGAACTCAGCTCGTGTGCTCGTCGCACAGTGCAATCACCACGGACTTGCAATGCAGCGACACTGGTTTATTTTTCTTTATGTTAAAGACCCCCTCCCACCCCTCCTATGAACTCTTTAACCGCCTTCCATCTGGCAAAAGGTACCGCAGCATCCGGGCCAGATCTACCAGACTCTGCCACAGTCTCTTCCCCCAAGCCATCAGGCTCCTCAATACCCCGCTACCTCGCCCCTCTTCATCATAACAAGCAGGACACAGACGCTCCATCCCCCACACACTCATGCATCCCTACACTGGTAACTCCACTCTTCCCTATGTGGTCTACATCGTTTGTGTGTTTGCCCTGCCCTGTTGAATGTGCATTCAACCTTGTTTTTGTTTTTGCACCGGGAACCATGACTTAAGGGCATTTTCATTCCTCTATTAAGTGTAATTGTATGCGGATGCGATGACAATGGAATGTATCTATCTTCAGATGCATTCATTTCTCCTGGACTTCCACGCAATCGTAGAACAAAAGATAGCACTCTGCGGCAGTCTGCTCGAGTCAAGTCCTTCAGCGTTGGGCAAGGGAAGATCACCTTACCAGTGTACAGGGTGGCGTGCTCGCCATTGTAACCTCCTCCGGTGAAGCATGAGCATTTTAAAATTCCGG
>JAZEWT010000010.1:20040522-20053326 GCA_036362905.1 Mordacia mordax
CTGCCTTACGCCCTGTGTTTCCGGGATAGGCTCCGGCTTCACCGTGACCCTATATAGGATTAAGCGGTTTCAGATAATGAGATGAGAGATGAGATGAGAATTGTACGGTGTGCAAATGGGTTGTCTATAGCAAGCAGATTTGTTATAAAGCAAGAGATAAATACGTTTGCTTTGAAATGTCACTGGGAAAAGCCTAGCAGGGGATAAGGCATGGCTTTTTGGCTGCGTTATCTACCCAAACGTGCAGGGACATATGTAGCTCACGGAATTCATAGCACGCAAGACTCGGCCAAGGAATGTTTCTCCTCCAGTAGTGTTGTGGAAACAATTTACAGATTACGTGGCAGTGAACTCTATCATCTGTGCAACCTAGGAAACAGCGTTGCAAAACAAATGTTAATAGTGTGCCCGCTGAAATGCCGAAAAGTAAATCTACATTCTGAGCACTGTTCTCTCACCCTCTCCAATATACAGAAATGTTTACCATTAGGGCATTTGGAGTATGAGTCCGACAAGTGCTTTACACGCCAGCTTTGCCATTTTAAGCAAAACAACCAGGTCAGTCATGTCACTTATTGGGGAAATAAATATATAAGCATAGCAAACAATTCGCGTAATAAATTATCAAGAACCGCAAGAGACTGTTACACATTGTTTTACATTATTATTTTATAGGCCTTCATTTGTTTTACTTTCACGGAGAGTTTTCTAATTGTGCGACAACCGCTTTCCCCAATCACTGGTCCGTTGTCCTATTCTGTTAAGCGAGCTTGAGGAGAGTTTATTTTCCAATGTAATTAGTGAATTCAATAGGAGTCCTGATCCAAGCCATCTGGTGTGCACTGCGCAGCAGTTGCATTTCAATGTTTCAAGTTTCTCTCGCCAAAAAAAAAATGTCCTGGGAAACAGTGTCATTATAAGCTCGTGTCACACTGCCGAGTGCGCATTGGTTTCAAGTGAGAATTCGCTAGATTCTGCCAAACTCTTAAGTAAATGCAATAAATTAAACTACAGTTCATACGGTCACATTGAAGTTCAGTTTGAGGTGTTTTGATGGATCCTTTTTTAATGGGAACTTTCTGCTTTCACAATTATACTTTAGTAAAAATGATGTTCACCCGCGTGTTGATTTCACGCTGAATAAAGGCCTCTCCATGGTGTGTCACTCATGGGGGCTTCTTAACCGTACTTTACCATTGCGGTCAGCATGGGTTTGTGAAGGGCGTAGAACAGGAACGGAACAGATATCACTTACCCCTTGAGATAGTCACGATCAAGAATCTAACTCACGGTTAGTATGTTTATAGCAGAGTACACTAACCACCGCACGCACCACTGCTCCAACCCGTGTTAAACTCTTTGATAAAACTTTACGCATGAGTTTGACTTCCTTTAACAGTCCCTTAAAAAAAAAAATCTTACCCCAGCAGCGGCATGGTGCATTAAGTCGCATTTCTGCCTCACATGAAATACAATGGTTTGATTCCTGGCTCAGATGCCTAAATGTGCGAACTTTGCATGTTTTTTTTCTAAGTAGATATTCACTGGGTACTCCAGTTTCCTCCCACAGAAACACGCTAAGTTAAATGGCCTGAGTAAATTGCTCCCAGTGCACTGAGATGGACTGACATCCCATCCTGAGCATTGCCCTCGCTTGCTCCCTGCGTTTGCCAGGCTCTGGCTCACCGCAACCCTGTACAGAATTAAGCGGGTACTGACAATACAATGAATTTACTCTTACCACGGTTTAAATTCCACGCGTGTCACATACATGTTATATTGATAAACGTAAAGTACATGAATAAAACACTCTTGCACATATGTAACAGTACTGATACAAACGAAGCCAAGCAATGAATTCATGCATTACCAAACACATGTATAGCGCGGTACCTGTACGCGCGTCTATAACTCTGCTTATACTAATGCCCGTGGGTTGTTTAGCGAAAGTAAACACACCAGGAGAACCTCAGCCACTGCTAGCTTCAGCCAGCCCAGGCGTGGCCACCTTCTCCGCTGGCGTTGTAAACACTAAAGGACGTCTCACACTGACAGGCACACCAACACACTCGTGCGTGCGTCACTTGTTTAGAAGCGACTTGCGTTCGTTCCCTCGTCTAATACGGGCTCCGTTGCTCGTCATTGAGATCCCATGGAACACGGCCGAGCTCATTTGTCAACCAAATAAATTCTCGTGAATATATCACTCAGATATATTCAGATATTGGAAGCTCGGCAAGGCTGGCCTCGGTAGATGGAGAAACACCGTGCACAAACACATTTTTTACGGACTGTGCGACCTATGTATGTGAAATCAGGACCGCGAATACACATCGATTGTCTCATCTCATCTCATTATCTGAAACCGCTTAATCCTATATAGGGTCACGGTGAAGCCGGAGCCTATCCCGGAAACACAGGGCGCAAGGCAGGAATACACCCGACGACGGGACGCCGGTCCATCGCCAGGCATTGCGGGACAATTTTAGTCTGCGAGCCAATCAACCTATCCAGGAGCATGCTTTTGGACTGTGGGAGGAAACCGGAGTACCCGGCGAAAACCCACGCGGACACGGGGAGAGCATGCAAACTCCACACAGAAAGGCACCGGAGCCGAGAGACTCGAACCCGGGACCTTCTTGCTGTGAGGCGTCAGCGCTAACCACTGCGCCACCGCGCCGCCCCACATCGATTGTATTCTACTATACTCCTATGCTATCAAATCGATGTAGATATTTGATCTAAGCTTGAAAAGCCCGTCGAGTACGAAGCTGTTTTTACAAGCTGCCATCGGCACTGTCGGAAAATAAAGTTACATAATGTAGTGTATTGTGGATTGCGAATCGAATGTTTAAATCATAGTGCCCTTCGACCAAGGCCGCATGAACACTACATGGTCTTAAACTTGTTGGCTCACTGTGAAAGGTTTTAACACCATGACATTTGGCAATAGAGTTCATGGGTAACTTGAAAAGCACTGCTAATTGTGTGCCATATGCAGTTAATAGGTCAGTAAGACATATTCTCATTGGACATTGCATCCGGACCGTCACTGTCATCAATGAATCTTATGTCGCAATTACATCATTGCAGTCATGGATTTTACGTCGGTGGAAATCATTTACTTGTTGGAAATTGAGTTCAAATGTGTGATGAGTTTTGTTAGCTAAGGTTATGCTTGTGTACATTTCATTTTAAATGTGTCGAAAAAAAATGTATGCACCTACGCTATTGTGTTTTCTGGGATCACTTTGATATGTTGTTAATATGATGGTCGTGTTGATTTGTAAGTGGTCACGTGGCTGTTAATAGAGTGAAGGCGCTGCATTGGTTTGGCAGCTCAGATATAACACATCTCATCAGAGTGCAGACACGTCTGTTCGCAGTTTCTTCACTTGAGCACTGAGCGATCGTCATCTTCGTTGGCAGTGTCAACTTTGAAGGCCTGGCTGAATTCAAATTTCTTAAAACTGAATGGCGACAAAACAGAAGCTGTAATGATGTAGGTTTTCACGGCTCGATGCATGATGATTGCTTCGAAAAGCTGCTCTCTCGGGGCAGCCGCGTCGATGGCTCTCTCTCCTCTCCTCGCGACGTTTCGCCTCACACGTTGGAGGCATCCTCAGGCGTGTGAGGCGAAACGTCGCGAGGAGAGGAGAGAGAGCCATCGACGCGGCTGTCCCGAGAGAGCAGCTTTTCCAAGCAATCATCAAAACAGAAGCTTTTCTTGTCGGAACCCGTACCAATTGTCCAAGGCTGAACTCATCCAATTGATGCTTGACAACCAGACCATCCAAGTTTCGAAAACGGTCCGTTCATACGTCGTTGTTGTTGTTGCTGACGTACCGTTCTCTCCACAGCTCTGTGCAGCGCTTCGTGACCCCTGGGTGAAAAGCGCTATAGAAGTACTATTATTATTGTTGACATGCCGTTCTCGCCACAGCTCAGATATGTAAAACAAAAAGATGTTCTTGGTATTAATATGCAGTTCAGCTTTTGTTAATATGTCATTCCCTCCACAGCTCTGTGCCGCGCTTTGTGACCCTCGGATGAAATCGCTCCAGAATTGCAAATATTATTATTATGGAAATATCCTTTTCAAATTCACCAGGCCATGATAAAATAGCTCACGATGTATCGAAGTGCTCTTGTAACAATGGATTAACAAACGCTTGCGCGTATGCTTACATCCGTGTTATATCAATCACATGTGTATTGTGGTCATACACATGGAATGTGCGTGAATAATACAGTTTTGTAAACATGGTACGGTGTCGTAATCATTAACGAATGCTTTTTTCTAACTTTAACAATATTCCAGCTTAAAAGCCCAACTTGTACATTACCATCAACCCTCTTAAGTCCCTTTTTCGCTTTTGTCCAGGAATTAAAGCAGTCATGATGATTACTTACCAAAGCGCTTCTTTCGGGATAGCCGTGTCGAGCGCGCCTCCCTCTCTCCTTCGCGACGTTTCGCCTCCCACATTGGGGGCGTCTATCATCCGTCCCGATACCGAGCGACCTGCACGTGTGTTGAGTTGCATGTGTGTCCTGATGTCAGAGGTGGTTCACTGCCTTGCCGGCATTCCTTTGGTAATTTGTCATGCGTTCTTCCCTTCCCAGAATCCTCCCCTCCCCCCTGCCAGTGTCTCCTACGATCCATTGTCTTTCCCACCCCCTGTGGTGTTTAAAATCATCTCACTTCCTTGCCCCGCATTCCTTCATTTCATTCAAATCCAATTTACTTTAATCCAATCCAACCCCTAATTTCAAATTAACTTGCATTCCTTGCTCATGTCAGCAGAAACCGTTGTCAACAATAGATGCCAAAAGGACGCCAAACATGCTTGGAAGGAGATTATTTTGAAGGTGGGTACTCTGATGGTTTGTAAAATATGTCTGCAATTTACAATAGTATGAATTAAAGTATTAAGATCAAACATGCACATTACATTATGACAGAAATATAATCAGAGATTTAGTGGTGGAATTGTATGCAGGACTCTAGCAAGAAAAAAGAGGAATATTGGCCAGGCATTAGACAAGTTTTTAAAAAATTGCAGAGGAGAAATTCGCAGATATCACGTATTTGCTTAAGCAACAGTGCCCTTCGGGGTAAAGGAAAAGCTCCTTAAAACAGATGGTACAACTGTGGACAACAATAAATACCAGTTTGTTGGAACAACATTAGTGGACTGAAGAAATATAGGCCATTTAAATCTCACTTTACGGACAAGTATGGGGTATTTACTGTGTGATGTAAACCAAATTAAAAGGCAGTTTTATTATTCCGGTGTGAGCTCTTATTCCAATCATTTCCGAGGCAATGACCACTGTTGCTTGCCATCTATCCTGTTTTGTGTTCTCCTTGATCTGTGACAGCTGGGAAATCCCACAAGTCACACATGCAATTCTGTCTTATTCGGGAACATTTATTCCATCCTTGTTTGTTGAAGAATTATTTTTTTTCCTTCTTACTTTTTGTCCTATAATGTATTGCTACTATTTGACTTTCAGTTGAACTGTCCCGATGTTGTTGTTGTTGACACGCCGTTCTCTCCACAGCTCGGATTTGTAAAAAAAAACAAAAAAACCGCGGTATTATTGCCGATTTTCCGTTCTTGTGTCGTTGTTGTTGACGCGCCGTTCTCTCCGCAGCTCTGTGCAGCGCTTTGTGACCCTCGGGTGAAAATCGCTCTATAAATGCAATTATTATTACGTTATCCTATTCACCTCGGATAGCGCTGTCGCCTCGTCACAGCAAGAAGGACCCGGGTTAGAATCTCGGCTCGGGCGCTGCTTTCCGTGTGGAGTTTGCGAGTTCTCTCCCCGTGTCCGCGTGGGTTTTCGCCGGGCACCGCCGCATAGGTTAATTGGCTCGCAGACTAAATTGCCCGCAGTGCACTAGCGTCCCATCGTGGGTATATCCCTGCCTTGCGCCCTGTGTCTGCCGGGATAGGCTCCGGCTCTCACCGCGACCCCCTCTCGTACAGGAGGACCAAATCGGTTTGTGACAACGAGATGGGATGAGATTTTACCTCCGAGATGGGATGAAGTCCCATCCTCTGCCTCTAGGGCTGCGCGTCGTGTGCAGTTTTCTTCTTTTTTTTCTCTCTCCAAATGTAAGACGATAAGCTCGGCCGCAACTTTGTTTTTAAAAAGGGAGGGAGGAAAGTAAGGTTCTTAACGTTCTTTTCCCTTCTTCTGTGAAACCTTTCCTGCTTGGTCCCCTCTAACACTAGACTGGAAGCGACACACGCGGATACAGACGGTGGGATTATCCTCTATTAATACGCGTCACGATATATGCTAGTTCGAACCTCGTGTTAGTGACTTAATGTTGTTATGCAGTATAGTAAGCTGTGCTATATACTAATGTTCCGTATTGTACTACTCCGTTATTTTGCCTTGGCACCGCAACTTGTTGCTTTCAAACAATTGTGATAAGAGTCTGATCGTGAGGTGAGGACGGGTAATGTGGCGCAGCTTCCAAACAGTTACCCTCACTATTAACACCAAGTTATAGTTACTATGTAACGTGACGTGCGGTTACTGGAGCACAGGCTCTACTCTTTGTAATCGTCTAATTGTTTGCGCATGCTGTGGTTACAAACGTTTTAACGACGTTTTATAACGGGCGACGTTTTGGAGACATCTTCCTCCATGACACGTTTTAATTGCCTTAAACTTCAAACGTCAACGTCAGGGCCACATTGTCACTGACGGCTTTGTTCAATGTCTAAAGTGTACCGTGTAAAATATAAGCAATGTATAATGCACCGCACTGTACAACGTACATGCTGTGCAATGTGTATACTGTACTGTACAGTGCATGCATTGTCTTATAAGTTATACATTGTACCGTGTAGTGAATATACTGTTCTGTACAATGTACATAATGTACAACGAATGTGCTGTACAGTATAATGCATATACTGCGCACTGTTTAATGTATATACTGTCGGCGTAACGAATAGAGTGAACAGTGCTATGGTGGCTCTTGTGAGCTCATTGGGTTTCAGTCTCCGGGGTCTCATCAGGAGAGTCAGGCTTTGTTAAATGAAATGCTCTCGGTTGATGTCAAGCTGTTAGCACGAACACCCTTAAACATTGGGGCAGAATTCAACGAAACGATGCAGTGTTCGGACTCGTGATTCGTTGCAGAACTTATTGTATTTGCACTTCCAGAGCGTTTATTCACCCGAGGGTCACAAAGCGCTGCAACATACTGTACAATACTAGTATGCGCTTTGACACAGAGGTTCTCAACCTTTTGTACCTCGAGGTCCAACCTGGGTTTGGCCTCCACACTCACTCCAAGGTGGCACTCGGGGCCCACTGATGGGTCCAGGACCCACCAGTCAAGAATGGTGGCTCTAACAAAAACCTCCACCACAAGGCATACGCAATCTACATGCAGGCGAAAGGTCATCCAACAGCGGTTAACCTTCGGAAACCACGGGTAATTCCCTTGACACCGTCTTTACCGAAATGTGTTTCCATTAAACAATCAGGAGGCCTTGTCGTTTTCCAAGGAAATTGTAATCAGCCTTCAGTATAATTTGGCATTTGACATGGACTGCCTGAAATAGTTGCATTAGCTGAAGCTTGGAAACAAATACACCCACTGACATCTTTAAAAATGCCGCCACATAAATGACGTTGCCAGTGTAATTTGTAATACCAAGGTTGGTGACGGTGACACGTATTGGCATTTAAAGTGTCAACGCTCAATGCAAGGATGTCAGGGATGTTCAGCCACTCGGGTATTTACTGCCACCCATTGCGCCATAAGCGTTACTGCATGTGAAAGACCAGGAAGGTCTGTTTTACCCCCGTTAATGGCAAAAATAATTGTGCAGGAGATATATGCGAGCGTCACAAGATAAGCTAGACGTGAGAAGGCTTTAAGAGAGCGTTGGTGTCGTTTTGCTATTTTTCCATTGAAAGCGTGCAGACTACAGTGATTCGTATTTGCTCCGTAGTTTGGGTTGCATGAGCACAATCGTACTGCAGTGGCTTGTCTTTAATTCGTTTTAAGGAGATATGTACATTGACATGTTGATATTTTGATACCATTGATGATTGACCAGTGTCTTTGAGGAATGTTAGTACCAGGAGGTGTGATGTTTGGGTCTAGATTGGGGTGTTTATGTTGGACATCTGCATCGTTCCGCTGTTTGCAATCTTCTTAATCTGGGTGAAATTTTAGAATGGGACAGCGCGATCCAAAACGAGGATTAGGGCTTGAGTTGGTGTGGCGACGTACACTGTTGAGGTCGTGGTTGTTAGGTGGGTTGTCGTTGGCAGCATAACGCATAAACTCCCTTCCCTATAAATACTTCAAAGCTCTAACCATTACACGTATCACTTTCCAAAATGCTCTGGATCTTTTAGCGTTGCTTTTACATTGCTTGGCTGAAAAAGGGCACCAGGATTGGGTAACTTCTGACCCTTTCACGAATTAAGCCATCACATTTGTGACACTACTTCCTGGAGGTATTTGCCTCTTGATAAATAAGAATCAAAGTCAAACCGCTAGCCTTTCTTACACCATCGCGGATGCAGATTTAACTTCCACATTCTCTTCCTGCCAAAGCCCATGCTGCCCTAGAGAAGAAAGGGACGTGGTTGGTGAGGGTGTGACGCCTACATGCCTTATTGCTGAGTACATGCGAGCCAGTCAGTGGTGGAACCAAACATAAGGGGAGACTGGATTACCATAATGCCCTTGACAAACATTACACAGCCTGCAGCTTAAATGCCCTACCATCTTTAGATAATCATAATGTACATAGGCCTCTGGCTTAACAAGGCATAACTAGACAGCGCGCAGTGAAAAAAACACACATCTGGTGCATCAACGCATTTTTGTTGTGGTTGGACCAGCAGGGCCTCTAATCGGCTTTGGGGATTCCCAGTGAGAATTGCCCACGATGCCCGAAGCGGTTTTCTTAAACAGTTTGCTCAAACATAATTTGCTGCCAGTTTGATTAATAGATTAAGCTGATCATGCATCACACATGGGCATCCGCCAGCCATGGAGGCGACATGTAGATGCATGTTTAACCAAATTACACCCTTTGTGTTTGGCACTTTGCCCCCTTTAATGAACAAATTCATTTTGCGCGAGGCGTTACAACTTAGGACAAACATTTATTCTTTATCAATACCGGCTTAACCCTGTAAAGAGTCACGGGGGAGCCGGAGCCTATCCGGACAGTGGGCACAAGGTGTGACTATACCCAAGATGTGACGCCAGTACATCGCAGGGCACTGGGGGCTATTCACTCAGTGGGTCAATTCACCTTGACAGGGGAGAGAGGACACACAAACGCCACACAGGAAGGCACCCGAATCTGAAACCTTCCTGCCGCGAGGCGACAGCGTTACGCACTGCGCCACCGTGCCACCGTGCCACCCAGGACAGACCCAGATAATTGCACAGTGTCGATCACTTCCATACATAATTAGTGTTACATTTTAAAAGGCACCAGTGAAACTGCGATATTTGCCTACACTGCATGTGCACGTGTTACCTGGTGGGATTATTTGACCATTCTTCATCAAGGATCCGTGATGCCTGGGTTGAACGTGGGGAGCATAGACACATTGCATGACAGTGAATATCACACTGTACTCTGATGTAAATAACTTATGGGCCCGTCCAGGTGTGCCTTAATTACTTTCCTCAAGTTAGTGTAGTTATAATGATACCAGGTGGTCAGCACTGCGCACAGTGACTGCATTGTTAGACATGTGAATACAGGCGTATGTACGCGTGTGTAGCGGTGCCACATGCACTGTACACTGATAGCCTAGGAGAGCACGGTGCAGGTTTTCCGCTGGAAAAAACAGCACACGGTTTAGGTGACTGCTTTTTTTTATATTTATGATCACTCCTCTTTGACTACCGTAAACACCTCGTGGTCTCTTGTGCACCCAGAATATGTTGGACAACGCCGCTGGGGCTTTGAGTCTCTGTGACAGAGGCGTTGATGCGTTCAATCTGGCAGGGGGGCTTCTTTTGTGGAAGTTATTTCAAGCACGTTGACCGCTACCTCCTCCCCCATCTACATCACATCACCGAACATAGAGGAATCGGCTCTGTTTGTTGTGATTACAAGTGTTTCACGATGTTTTTGATTTTTGATGTGTTTTCATGTTTGCGTGCCTTGATGCGCTCCCCCGAGCCAGTGGGCAGATTTTAATTTATTTACAGGACTCTTGCATACTGTAGTGGTGGAATACGTTTACAGTATAATGGGGGTAAAGGTGGCACGATGGTCAGTGCATTTGAAAATATCCTTTTGTGAACCTGGCCACCTGCATTTGAGCCCAGTCACATAAGTTGTGAGTGGACCGGTCCTCTCTCTCCCAACGTACACCGACCTGCACGATGATGTACAGGTCGCTGTACATGGCAATGGACATGGCATGGGGTGACCTCCATGTTACTATCGGGATATCCGTGTCACTGAGTGTTCCTCGCTCCTTCGCGACGTTTTGCTCCCCGGCTGGAGACAGCCTCAGGTATTCCGAGATGTCCCGTAGGAGACATCAGGCGCGTTCGACACGGCTACCCTGCAATAATAGCTTTGGAGAGCAATTATGCATCGAACAATGGAAACCTTATTACCGACAAATTACTGTTAAAAAGGTCTCATCTCATTATCTGAAACCGCTTAATCCTATATAGGGTCACGGTGAGCCGGAGCCTATCCCGGAAACACAGGGCGTAAGGCAGGAATACACCCGACGACGGGACGCCGGTCCATCGCCAGGCATTGCGGGACAATTTTAGTCTGCGAGTGGGCTACAGCAGAAATTAATACCACCCAACGTATTAACATGTCATTAGTCCCACATACGCTAAACAGTACTCTACAGTACTATAGTACGAAGGTTATGTCACCCTAGGCGGTACAGACAAGTGACATCTGCTCCGGTTTCGTGCACTACGGTAATAGCCATCTACTCCAGTCGTTTATTATACGGGGAATTCTTGGTTAGTTATCAACATTTCTGCCTTTTGTACATCCTGCGCTTTTGTAGTGAGACTTAAAGCGGTTATAGGACCGTGGCCTCTCTTGGCACTACAGGGCCTTTAGCTAGCAGTTGATTGAGAATGATTATGATCCTCCCATACGCACCAACACGTGCGCGGATTGTTTGTAAGAGAACAACTGCCCTTCTTGTGACTACTGTTGGAGGAGGGTCCCCACGTTCTTGCGCAGGTCAAGGGGGTTGCTTGACCCCCATTCACCGCACTGGTAAATAAATGGAGGCACGGAATTGGCTTCTGAAGGCAGGGAACACAAATGAGGAGACAGAGAAGTTCTGTACAGTACACCGGTAGATGTTACTGCCTTACCCTGTATTGCTCATCACACAGGCCTGCAGCCCTATTAGAACCAGATTGTGCGTGGTAATCACCCGTTCTATATCTGTACTTAAATGGTATTGCTTATTTTGTCTTGTGTATTTTTTTTTTGTAAAACGCATTTGAAACGGCGAGACGAGGAGTCCATGCAGATTGTCCTTTAAGGAAGTTTAGCCACAGCCTCATGACACGGGATAAAGTACAGTACAGTACAGCGCTTACCATAATAATCGTGCTGTGTGTGCACTCTGCAATCTCAAGAACCCACTGGAGCCTTGGCCAAGGCAAAGGAAGGAGCGAGTGCGATGGTTGGTGTAAAAGTAAAGAGGAAGTCAGTTTACTTCCCCCCCCTCCTTTACAGCTTTACCCTCTTAGCAAAGACAATCTGTGACACAACGCTGCGCACATCACGTGTGATTGTGACGTGGGGCTCGCTCAATGTGAGAGACTGCCACATGCCTGTGCGCTGTCTGGTCAGTGAGAGAGCAGGAGAGAGGCCGTGTCAGCCACCGCCCGAGTGGACGCTAATGACAGCCACAGAGAACACATTCTTCCCACAGGGTAAGCTATTCATAACACAACACTGCCACAGTTCTTGTGTGTGTGGTCTGTGCTCGCTTGTGTGTAGTCACTTTACGCGAGTTTGTCTGTGCTCTGCGCGCCTCGTATTCAAAGGGCACTCGTGGCAAGTCAAAAGTGTTCATAGTGGGGCGAAAATGTTTTACAGTCCAGATCACATGCTTGGCAAGCACTGATGGTAAGCAATGGCGTAATCCAAACAGGACGTTATGCAATGCAATTTTCCGAGTGTTACCCTACGGTTTATGGAATTGTAATTGAGTTATCAAGTGATGCTGTGCTTTAATTTGGTAGAATTGGTTATGTTGAGCAAAATAGCCATGCCATGTGCTTCCACAATGGGACGGAGGTGGTGACAGCGCCGCCTATTTCTGACACATTCCCGTGAGATTTAACCAACCCAGCGGAAAAGTAATTAAATCCAGCATTCTGCCTGCACCTGTGACAAGTGACACCGTTCTGTAAATAGTAATGCTCTGTAATGTGCCCTTTCTTCTGCCGGTTAATTTAGGCAGTGTGCTTTATATGACATCGCACCATTTCGGACTCATAAAGTGTGTATTTAAATTAGTCTATGCAGCAGTCTGATTAATTCAGTCTGTGTATAGCATCGAGTTACGTTTTGCGAACTCACGATGGCATGAAGCTGAATTTAAAATAATTCTTTTAATATAATTACAGTGCTGCAGTGTTACATTCTCTAGTATGGTGGCTATTTTATATTTTCTTTGTTTATAATAAACGCTGTAATCACGTGCAATCTTTTCGTCACCATTGCAGGAAGGCCTTACGGTGCCACGTCACTCTTGGGGGTTGTATTTCACTACATGGGTCGGTGCATT
>JAZEWT010000010.1:20053427-20071593 GCA_036362905.1 Mordacia mordax
GGATCAGAAGCTCAAACACAAATTCAAGATATCACAATCTGTACAGATATGCACACAGATTTCGGCAGGGCGTGTCCGCTAGAGTGGATGCTGGGAACCCTATAGCTGGATATACAGCTAATGGGTCCCATATGCTCAGTAAGAGCGGGAGTAGGAACCGAAAGCCGGGTACAAATAAAACTATTGTAGACCATGCTACCACACTTGGCTGGACGGAACCACTGGCAATGAGTAGTCATAATATGAATGGGAATATCCATCAGCGGACAGGTAATGACCAGTGTCATTGATGTGCGTTCATTTACTGTGAGTGCAGCAGTCCAGGCCTTTCTTCCTCGTCCTCAAATGAAGACACGCCCGAGCGTGAGCGTCTGAGCCGCGTGGTGGGCCCTGTCCGGGGATTGAACCGGGCGAGATGGCTTCCGCTTGCCAGACTGCGGGACACGACACGGAGAGGGATGCCTGCTCGCCCGTCCCGTCCAACTCCTGCAGCTACTCGAAACCCTCGGACAGGGCGGATGTTACGCCCCTGCACGATGGTAAGACACCTTGGCTGCAGAGGGCAGTACCAACAAACGCTTGATCGGCACTGCTGCTTAGATGCTTGGTAACTACAGATGCATCAACCTTAGCACGACGTTTTTAAAGAACTGTATTTTTTGTTAAATTATTTTTTGGGGTAGTATGGTCAAGTATGGTCAAATAGCCCCCCACGAATCACATGGTGTGGCAAGCTTCTCGCCCAGTAGGGGATTGACTAAATGCCTGTACTTGTTTGTGCCCACACGCTATTTTTTCAGTTTTTATTTCTATTATAATTAATTCACTTGTATGGGGAACAGTGAAGCAGGGGTTCGCACTGTTCGTGTTGTTAACCCATACGACCTAAGTTTTAATTCCCGGCCATGGCTAACAGTGGCGACCGGTGTCCGAACTGATCTTTGGTTCCATTCTGCCATTTCATCATCCGCCACACTGACCAAAAGTGGAGCAACGCCAGCACTTGACTGACAAAGCACTTGAATTATTATTTAGTGCATTAAATTAACTGCATAATCACAACTAAAAAGCATGATCTTCAACTATAAAGTCCGTATGTATTTCAGCCCATGCTCTGTGGTAAACACCGGCTATTATCTAAAGCATCAGCCTTTCATATTTGTCGTATTATGAGGCAGTTGAGATGTATTGTCATGAGATAGCGGTGAATAGTTCCATCTCGTGAATACTGGTGGGGTACATACCCAAATTTACATTTGTAGCATCCTGTGTTAGCAACCACCGATTTTTATCCATTCCCTTGTCGTTTTTTGGTGTCAAAGTTAAAACGAACTCACTGTATACTGATGTAGGCTTTCATGGCTGGATGCATGATGATTGATTTCTTCCAAAAGCTACTCTTTCGGGACAGCCACGTCGATCGCTGCTACTCTCTTCAAACATCTGAGGATGCCTTCAATGTGGGAGGCGAAACGTCCTAAATGAAAAAGTAGGAGCAATCGATGCGGCTATCCGGAAAGAGCAACTTTTGGAAGCGAACTCTCCTATAATATGTTTTGGCACCTATGGTTAATTTCTCAGCTCTCTTAGTGCATGTAGTTGCATGTTATGACTCATGTACAATTGAACCAACCTCTGATTTATATGCATTGTATAACATAGCAATATCTTTGCATTTAAATGGTTTTAAAGCAAAGCTTTGTTACATCGTATCTATTCGTAAATCAGGAATGGTAGATAGCCTGGTTTATAATATATTCACCCGAGTGTCGAAAAAAAGCATCTTAAGAATCGTTCAGCTATCCTCATTTAACCAGAAAACCAGTGTTATTTCATTGCTATCACAGTAGTAATACATATGTTTGGGTTTGTGGATGGGTGGATAAATAGTTGAGCTGTTCGAATAGTTTTAACATTGCAAACATGTAGAGCCTTGTGGATGGCAGGGCTGCGTGATTTTCTGTTTTTATGGAGCTATGGCACCAATGAACACTCACCTGACATCTTCAGTGACACGTCTCAGTAATCATAAAACCAGGAGGTACTGGTGCGTAGGTTATGGCACAGTGACAGGTGTAAGTCCCATGTGCCACATACATAGTATCCCGACCTCATTGCATATGGCCTACGGACATGCGAAGCCTACGACTTCGAAACGGCCTCAGAATAATTTTTACCAGCTTCACGAATCGAATTGTGGAGATGAATATTTTCGACTTGGCAACAACACTGCTCTTCTAATATTACTATGTTGCGTTACATCTCTCGTTGAGAGGGCATCTTTAAACTCGACCGTCTATAACAAGAACGCTGTCATTTGGCAACGCAAGAAGGTGTGTGTGTGTGTGTGACAGTGCATGGCACACGAAATGTCTTTCACAGTCCTGGTCAGCCCTCAGGAAAGAAAAGGCTCCTGACTGCTGCTTTATTATGTTCTTTGGGTGGATAATTCTGTGAATCAGTCCGTTGTATATTAAAATTATTTAATTATTACATAATGCTAGATAATCGCAGCTTCATAAGTGCCTGTGTGTGTGTGTAGAGCATTGTACATTTTCCCAAAGAGCAGCAAGTATGCTGCATAAGGTTCCATGAATTTGAGTCGATGTCGTTTACATGGCCACAGTCGCAATAGAGTCCATTAGACCAGTGTGGCCACAACACGGATCTTACTGTTCAGCCAACAGCCATGGGTGCTGTAAATTATTATTAAAAAAATGTAATGATTATGCCACGGTACACTTAATTTACAACAACGGTTGTAAAATTCTACTCACACGTGCACACAATAAACTTCAGTCACTCTCATGTTAACCGTCGGTAGTGTAAACTAAATGCTTTCAGACAAATGTTTAACTAAATACATCGTGTAGTTATATAACTGATGTTTTAAAACCACTGCTGGGTAAGTGCTTTCCATCACACATTGCCAGCTGTGATATTTCAACCATATTTCACCACGCTGGTCATTGTGTATTAGTGACGGTGGAGAAATAGGAAAACAGCACAGAATTCTGGCTATGCTGCATTCTACTGCCCACGATGCCAACGTCATCAAGTCTTTTGTGCAGGGTGGTCACCCATTTAAGCTTCAGTCTCAAATCTGCTTAGCTTTGGTGATGTGATAAGATTGGGTACATTTGGAGTGGTTTCACCGTAAGCAAATGTTACGTACCTTAATGCAATTGAACTCCCTGTTATATTAAAACCGCGAGGATTACATTACACCCACGAAGCTTCTATAATAGATTAGAATATTCCTAGAACAGTTACAGTGGTTGAGGTAGCGGGAGTAGTGGTGTGCGGGCGCTGTGGTTAGCGCGTCACATTTAATACCGGCCACGGCTACCATCAGTGGTGAATGCTATCTCCCCTTTATCAACCAACACTGCTCAGCGTTAAGGAAGTATGCTCAAACAGACCACCACACCTCACATGGCATGTAAGGTCTTGTTTTGGCAGAGGTTTGTTAGAATTATTTTTTAAATAAATAACGGTTAGGAGGAGGGGAATTGCTCCGAATACAGATATACTATTTGCAATGTAAAACATCACACATACATCTTCACTCACATTACTCAACTTCATATTATTAAACCTCGCTTGGGCATATAGGGCAGAGCTTGATTTCTCACTCGATTATGTTCCAGCATTCTACGCTCTTCTATAGGCTCTGTGAGATGTCACAGACACGATTTGACGTCACAGCCATTTGTGCGTACTCACTAAAGGCAGTGTTCACCAAAATTAAGGAGCTGCTGTTGCGACTGCTGGAGCATAAGTCAAACCACGTGGCACCTCTTGCTCTGCCCACCTCACTCATCTATTCACTCACTCGCTCACTCACTCGCCCCGCTCACTCACTCACTCACGCTGCACCTCTTTCTGTGGCTTACTGCACGAGGGAGGGCCCTGCACTGTGTAGGATCTTGCAGCAGGAAACTAGATAACGACTGGTTGTCCTCACCACTGCAAGGACATTTAACTTTGGTAGGCGGACACGAAAAGAAGAGGATTATAGGCGGTTTAACCTCACGACAAGGAGGTTATATTTAAATTCTGACCTTAGGGATATGTTGCAATCCAAAGCGCAATTCACACGTGTTGCCACGCCCACCGCTACACATTGCACCACGCTGGCATCAGGAGGATAAAATAAGGTGAAGTGGATGTGTGTTGCCAAAATGATTCCAAGAAGAGTGTGTTGGGCTCTTCCAACTGAAGTTTGCTGCTGGGCATGGGCTTTTTATTTATTTTTTGTTGAGCCACCGCTGTGCGGCTGCGGAGACACTTTGAAGAAATGAATAACCATCCCCAAACATCACCGTGGTCTGAACGACCAATGCAACTCCACAACCTGGAGCAAAGGTGCTTGCACAAGAGGGTCAGTGGACAATGAAATCTATCCAGCTTCACGATCACGAGCCACGGTGCTGAAGGACACCGTTAAGAAGCGTTTGGCATCAGTTCCACCTCGACAAGTTGATGCGTTTCAGCAGATTTTTAAGAATAAAAATGCAGTAGGGTCATTGGAATTGCCGCCAATATTTTACACAACAATCTGACTAAAACTAGCAATCATAAAAATGGGAATGATACCAATTAGTCTCATTCTGCAAGGGGCATGAGTTTGCCCCCAAAAGATGGGGATGATGGAATGAACAGTTCCTGATTTATTGCTGTGCCCTTGTTTTCATTGTCCAAGCCAATCCTACAGTATTTTATGCTCAGGTCTACTGCACATAACACTACATAGGGTAGGATGCACTGTCAATCCTGCAGACAAAATTCTGCTTTTCATGCTGCTTATACGCCTATGCTTGGGGGCGTATTTCCAGCAGTATTTTGTATGCAGATAGGAGCCGTCTGTGGATCTTTGTGTTCAAAGTGACACATTTAACCACACCAATAAATAACAGTTGGCAAAGAGTTTCCAAGCCCACAGCAGCACCAGCTAATGCGACCCATATGATTTGGTAAAATAAAATTCACGGCCCTTTGTTAAACTATTGTTGGATGAAGCCTCCCGCCTCAAACATTGTTTGACAATAATTTACCACGCTAGTTAACACGGGTCGGTGAATTGAATGGGTAAACCAGGACCAGTTCAGATGTTACTCAGCACTGATGGTAGTCGTGACCAGGAATTGAACGCGGTGATCCAGGTTTATAGCGGAGTTCCATAGCTGCTGTGCTACAATGTCACCCATAATGATGACCTAGAAGTATATACACATACAATATTAAATAATGTCAGATGTGCTGTTTTAATAAGAACGACATGTCAACAACATCAGAACAGTTCAATTTATGTGGAGAGAATGTCTGTTGTTAGTGTATGTATGCAGAGCTGTGTGCAGCGTTTTGTGACTCGGGTGAAAAGTGCTCTAGAAATGCAATTATTATTATTTTCACGGCCAATCTCTCACTGTAATCCTTTATTATTTTTATTATAGATTATTATTTATCAGACGCCTTTATCCAGGGTGACTTACACCATTACAGAGGCGTAGCAAGGAAACCAGAGAGAGGCTGAGGGAAGGCAGCCATGTTTATTATTACAGCAGAAAATACCCAGTGAGCTTTGCAAGTTTTGGATGTGGGATTCATGTGATGCTAAAAACGTTTGCACTGATCGACGCAACAACATATAAAATCACAAGGTAAATAAACGAACTCACAGCACCAAATTGCGCACGGATGAAACCCCAACCATCAACAAAAGTTTCATTAAGTTTTAAGGCAGGGTTTCAGAAGGATCCTGCACTGAAGAATCCTCTATCTGTCCTCAACGTTTGTTGTGTCACGGGAATCCCGCATCAAGAGCTTGCAAGCTCACTGGGTACTATCTGCTGTAATAATAAACATCGATAGAGATGTTTCGCGAGACTTCATGGCTCTCGACCGGCTTGCCACAGACTTTGTCCAAACGTGTGAGATCCTGTTTCTCTCCTCTACACGCAGGTGTTTATAACGGCAAGTTAGTCCTGATGGCGAGCGCGGCGCTGCTCTGCTGGTCGGCAGAGTTTGACCTCGAGTCGTGCCACCAGGAGCTGTGTGCGCGCGGTGTCCAGGTGAGATCGACAGCACTCGCCGTACACACAACGCCGCCACGTGTGTTGTGGTGCGCGCGGTCTGTAGGTCGCCAAGAAAATTACCATAGGCTTGAATGTCCTGAAGTCAAGTTACAGTACATATATATGAGACTACACTAGAAAAATGGGCAGGGCCACATAACATTGTTATAAAATGTGAGTTTAAAGATTAAAACACTGTATTTCAGGTTATTTTTCACGTGGATGCTTTTTTATTCTTAGATGTGTTAATAGAACTATACTTTGAGTGAAAAAAAAAACACAGTTAAACTGCTTGGCTAAGAGTTGTCATGTGATATTTAGGTCATCAGCTGACAACTTTGATCGTTTTTTTAAGTGGAGGGGTTATTTAAAACTGCAGATAATCATCCACTGTTATTCATTTTACAGTTGAACAGTGAATAGTCATTAAATTTAATGTAACCTACACCGGCAAGTGGAAATGAGTAAAATTTTGACCCTGAATGTTTTTCCAGTGCAGTCTTCATATGTATATATTAATGTAGGTTTCTTGAGTAATTTTCATACAAATAGAAGTTAGCACTCAGATTGATTGCAAAAAAAACAGGCACTTGTGCTATTGATGATCAACTATATATGACTTAGGAATCTCGCTCTGTAACATTTGTTATAAATATTTAATTAATATGTACATTCTTCCTCTGCGTTAAGGTCCCAAGTAAGGAATTTACCCAGGCGATGTCTGGTGTCCTTCAGGACTCTGAAATAATACGATATGCCTTCCTCGTGTCCAAGGCATTCGGTATTGTCATTGCCATGGTACGTTTCCTACTACAGTACTGCTTTAATTATGACTTGGTGATCATCATCAGCGCTAGCCATGATCCATTCCCATCTCGATAAAAACAGTCATCACCATCCCTCAGAATCTCGCGGTGTAAGAATTCACGTTAGCAGATTTCATCGCGCCATCTATACGCTTCTAATCCTCTCGGGCACTATTTCTACTTTCACTGATACTCTGTTGTGAGTCTCGTCTATCGGCCAACAAGCCCCCCACCCCACCCCACCCGCCACCACTACCCACGCATGCTGTCTCACTGAAATCAACTTGCTTAAGCCAAGGGTTGGCAAGGCTCATGGGAAAAATAAGCGCCACTATGTTTAAAAACAAGGCCAAACAGGCCCCGAGGCCTGTGGAACGTGCAGGGGTGGGGGTAAACCGAAAAGGTTGCACTCGGAGGAGAGGGTGGGGCCTGACGAGGGAGGGCCATGGTCCTAAAGTAGGTCCCCAAATATGTGTCCTCCAATTTAAACGTCAAACAATGCGAACCCACACGTCTGAACAATGTCAGCGAATATAATTAATAAATAAAGCTGCCATTCAATATATAGAGAAGTTCTTAAACTATAAACTTCCCTAAGTTCGTCATTTTAATCCCAGTCCACCTTCAATCTGGAGGCTAACTTTCCAGGATTTTTTCGATATCTTTCAATCGCTCCCTGAAATTTAATCCCATTGATTGTTTTGACGATGTCATCAGAAATCTAAAATGGTTGATATTTTCATCCATTTATATGCGTGTGTTTATATATATTTTACAATCGTCATGAACAGCTTACACACCTGTGATAGTATGCGTATGAGTCTCAGTTGTTTAATGAAGTGTTGCCTGTCTTTTTAAATAGTTGACTAAGTGACCCATCATTCCATGAGTGCCATATTTATTTTCTGTGTAAACATTAAGTACATAGGTTCAGTAAGTTTTTTTTCCAACAGCTGTTCCTGCTGTTTTTTTTAAATGCACAATTCTTCCATCTGTTCCAGAAACTTTCCTCATTTTCTCACTGTGTAGTGTTAATTATCGTGGCATAATTAAGTCTCGGTGTAAAAAAATATATACGGACTCCAGCAGCTGTTGGTAACGAGGCCAGAAATTATAAACATGGAACACAGTGTCTATTCAGAGCCAGCCAAACGGTTTCCACGTATTGGCCGGATCTACAATGTTATCACTGTAAATACTGGATCAATGTGTTTACTGGTATGGAAGAATATATTTTTTATATTAATGTCATATGTGGTAAGTTGATCTGCAGTAATTTGACCAACAGAAGCACCAAGAGATTCTATGTGTCACAACATATCAAGGTCATAGAAAAAGCTTTATAAGGACACATAACTTGATGCTTGATCAGAGAGGTTTTTGGCCACTGCGGGTGTAACAACATGTCAATTTATCAATTAATATCGGCTATTAAATTAAACGTTACATGCCTTTATTTGCTTATGTAAGAGTGGACGATTTTACATGCGTATGGATTTTAGCTCCATTTTATTTATTTTGGATAGTTTGTAATTAATTTTTTTCAGCAGGAAGGACCCACTAAGCTGTTAGATTCTATTTCATGTGTATCGTATGAGGGTACGGATAGTATCGGTTTTATGAAATGAAAGTTTCTTTAGTTTAACCAAATGAAAACTCAAGATACCAATTATAGCCTCATTTGCAAGAGGTACTTGAAATGTCATTCTGCCAGTAGGGAGCAATGCTTGCTATGTATTGTCCCAATTGAGTAATTTGTGATTGATTGCTTCGAAAAGCTGCTCTCTCGGGACAGCCGCGTCGATGGCTCTCTCTCCTCTCCTTGTGATTTGTGGCTAATTTTAAAATTTGGCAAATTGTGGACCCTGATGTTGACACATAATGGCCTTCTGTTAAGAATGTTGCCATGGGCTCTTTGATGTCCATGGTGAAGCACACGGCTGTAGCAGGAGGTGCTGCCGCTGGGCCATATGACCACCCCCATATATAATCGGTTCATATGAACTGGGTAGATTCTAAGGGCAGCAGCTTTTACCACAGTGTTAGGTAGGAAATTAGATTCTTAAATCGAACACAACTTTGCTAGGAAGTCCCCAAATTAGTTACCATTTGTTGCAATAAAATAGAAATGGAAGTATTGTGGCATAGTGGTTTGACTATTCTGGTATGAACCCAGTGATCTGAATTAGATGTCTAGCCATACCTAACTTTCATGTGATATCTGAACTGGTGTGGTGTGGGGAAGCTTCGATTCAGTGGTGGACTAACAAACGGCTGTGCATTATTATTGTTTTTTTAACCAGACATAAGTGTCTCATGGTTGTTACTGATCATGTTCCCATTGTGGCCCAGCTGCTCTTCTGTGCATTCTGGGGGGACTTCTTCTCTTCCTTCTGGCACTTACTACCTCAGCTGAGCTGGGAATTTGCTCTGCTCATCAGCCTCCTGATAGCGGTGGTGATTACCGGCTCCGTCATGTGGGTCTTTCAGAGGCGCAGCAGAGAGGTCAGCAACGCGTTACACATTGCACACAAAGCGACAAAAATGTTCAGCAACCAAATCATCTGATTGGCCAGATTAATTAAACGTTTATGATGGCAAATGTTTTACATTGTTGCAGGTGCATTTGAGCATGATCTTGTCTTGGTTTCAAACAGCAAAACGATGGAGTGGAGTCTCTCAGTTAAGAGAAGCAGCGATAGACATAAAGAAGTGGAATGACCATTGCAAGGAGATAGTGGTGAAAGAAATGATCATGCCTCAATGGCTCAAAAAACTCAAGGGACTGGAAGATGCATTGTCTATTCACTGCTGTGTTTACCAAACGTATCGCTTGGTTATCTCACACCAAATGTTAAGCCGTTGTGTGCTTCTACCAAAGATATACCACTGTATCTTGTAAACACTGCCAGTGTTATTATCCACTTGTGTCCTTGTGACTGAAATAATCGTAGCTTACTGAGAAATAGACTTGTTCTTCTTTCAGTCATGTGAATTTACTTCGGTACAAGGTCTCTTACAAAAATGCAGATGTCACGGAATGCATTTCAACATTGTTGTATATGTTTGTGAATGTTTATTAATGTTTGTGCTGCTGCTGTTTCAGATGAACCTCAACACCGATATGCGTTTGGCTGTACTAAACGAGAAGTTCATAAAATACAAGTTGATGGTCGGCCTGACAGACTCCGTCTACATGTGCCGCAGCAAGCTTGATGTATCCTTCGTGGAAAGCATTGCTTAAACGGTGACATGATTAATGAAAGGCATTGATGATTGCTTCCAAAAGCTGAGGATGTCTCCAACGCGGGACACGAAATGTCGCGAAGAGAGGAGGGGGAGTGATCGATGCGGCTATCCCGAAAGAGCAGCTTTTGGAAGCAATCATGCATCGAGCCATGAAAACCTAAATCGGTAGACTGAAAGACATCGTTTATATAAAGTCTATTATTAGTAACTCAAATAAAGTGGAAATTAAAACAAGACTCAAGTACACGTTTAGATGTTTTTCATTAAGTTCAGTCACTGTATGTTGTATTTTTCAAAACTGTGTTTAGTCTACATTCATTCCTTACTGAGGAATAATGTCAAGTACCCCTTTGCTCTGGCACCGCGGTATGTACAGCAGGGAGGTGTGCTGTAAATCTAATAAACGGTGGTAAAAACAAATCCTAGAAAGAATGAAAATGGCTGTTTGCGTGGCTATATCAAAAACGAAATGCTACATCCTACCTTCATGTGCTCTGTAAAATAACCACATGCCTTCTTCCAGACCACGATATTGTTCTCTTTGACTAATGCCATCAGCTCAACTTTGTGTACTTCGACACCGCCGACTGTTTGGACACTCTCGTCCAATGTTTGCAGCCAACAGTAAATGCACAACAGCGAGATGTGGGTCGCGAGAAAAATCGCTTTTGAACACGAGAGCCCGTGCTCACCTCATTGCCACACGATCAAGAAACACCACGTTCAGCATTACCACTGTCAGAATCCGGCATGTGAATCGGTGGTCCATCTTCCGATCATTGGAAAGGAAGAGGGCCTCGCTTATGTCCAATTAGGCTCACTTACAATCAATTCTTGCTCTATTTTACTTTTGTTTTATGCTTGGTTTTAATTGCATCTATGCCTGGATGGTATCGTTTTACAAGACACTGCAAATGTGACATCACCCTCAGCGATTTGCTAAACTGCCACGATAAGACAAACAAGCCTTTGTTTGGCAGATAGATTTTTTGCTGAAGGATCATGGATTCAAACCCAGTACTCTCATTGCGAACGTACGTACGGAAGAACACTTGCTCCATTATATCTAGATTTCTTTCAAACCATTGTTGCAAGGGCAGTGTTCAGAGTCTCGCGTTCTAAAGCAATTGCTTCAAGGCCGAGACTTCACAGCCAGTATTCATAGACCTTTTTGTTCTAATAGGCGTGGCGCACCCGCTCATTTTACTGCAGAGCTTTGACCATCTGAGCATCCTTGTTGAAGAGGACGACGAGCCCGAGGCGGAAGGGGGTAAAGGCGTTGACACAGAAGAGTCTCCGCTGCTGCCCTCTGGCGACGCCGTAGCGCCAAAGAAAAGAAAGACCATCACCACCTCGAGGCACTTCACGCCGTCGGGCAGCCCACAGGTATGTTGTTTAAAAGGTCGGTATCCGGGTTAACCGGTTGCCAGGTATGGTAATAATAATAATAATTATTGCATTTATAGAGCGCTCTGCACCCGATGGCCACAAAGCGCTGCACAGAGCTGCGGAGAGAACCGGTAGAGGTAAAACAATCCCATCAATTATCTCAGGTTCATTTATGAGCAGGGCGGCACGGTGGCCCAGTGGGTAGCGCTATCGCCTCACAGCAAGAAGGTCCCGGGTTCAAATCTGGGCTCGGGTGCCTTTCTGTCTGGAGTTTGCATGTTCTCCCTGTGTCCGCGTGGGTTATTGCCGGGCACTCCGGTTTCCTTCCCCAGTCTAAAAAACATGCTGCTGCATAGGTTAATTGGCTTGCAGACTAAATTGCCCGCAGTGCCCGGTGATGGACTGGCGTCACATCATGGGTATATCCCTGCCTTGTGCCCTGTGTCTGCCGGGATAGGCTCCGGCTCACCCTTTATTTTACTGTTTACTACATTATAATGGTGGTTGATATTGAGGTCAAATTGTTGGCAGCATAGAAAAATCAATTGTACTTCACATCTATAGTTCCCCAGCTAATGCTCCCCACCTTCAACCTACACTAACCAGAATGGTGAAATATGGTTAAATAATCACCCATGACCCTCAACCAGCAGTAGATTCTAAAGCAGTTTGCGTATAAAATGGTTGACACCGTTTCTACGTTGTAATTTATCCTTACACCAGCATGTGGCAGAGCAGCTTCTGGTGATGTACAGCGCTGCGTACGTGAAGCTGCTGGCAAAGGGGCTTCTGTTCCGGCCGCCGTTCTTCCTCCACACTCATGCCATTCCTTGCCTCTGCCAGTACATCCGGCACACGGTCCTACACTGCCCAGTGTAAGGGTAGGGCAACACCACAGAGAAGATGTTTGGGCATTGGCTTAAGAAGATGGCCCTGCAGACACGAGAAGCCGAACAGCCAAGAGCACCGTATCTTACGATCTTCTCCTCTGGCTGGCTGCTCAAGCATGAGGCGCGATCCTCTCTTTTGACTTAAGCTCTTTGCTGCAAGGTGATGATGATGATGATGGTTACACATGGCGATAGCTTATGCAGGTTACAGCTTTTATCCACATGGCCATATGTCAAGTACAGCTTGCTGCAGGGCACTGTCGGGACACTTCCATAAGCGTGGTTTGGTTGCATTAGTATGACGCCAGCAAGTCCGTATGCTCCAGTGTAGATGTAGATTACAGACTGATGGTAGATGGCCGCACCGGTGTCTGTTTCATAAACTCGTTGTAACTATGGTGAAGGTCTGAAACATTGGTTTTAGAGCAGATTCCCGTTTGTATGGTTTGGATGAGTGGTTGGTTAAGTCTTCGGTGTCCCGTTATACAGCTTGTGACTTTTGCATTGATGTTTCTGTGTAGCCACCGATGTGTTTCCAGGTCATGCCGTGTGTTCGTCACGACGCCTCACATTATGCTCAACATGCTGGGATCTTCTTCAGGCACTGAACCTACAAAAGGCCTGGCACATGGAGCGAAACGTCGGCCATCATGCCGAACAACACTTAGCACAAGCTGAAAACATTTCAGGAAAGCTTCCGAGTACAAGTGCGACATTGTTTATTTGATTCGGTGGTTTAAGTTACAGTATTTTGTGGCGCGCATCGACCATGTAACTTGTAATCACACTCGCTGATTTTATTGAACACTTTCAATTGTGCTTCACCCACACCGTTTTAATATTTATTGTTCTCTTCTGAACATCGTTCGGTTCAGTTGGCACACCAGATTGTTGAATGCAGTCAGTGAAAATGTGGAGAGCTCGTTCACCTTTCGCACCCCATTTATTTCCACATCTTCAAACTTGACACCCAACGCGCTGAGCACAGCCGCCAGAACGATCACTTCAGCGCCACTCTGCGGGACTCAAAAGCACCGCTAAGTGCTTTTATAGAGATTGAGTTTTTAATCTTGGTCACAAAGCCGTGTGAAGATGACTCTCGTCGTCTTTCGTTGCAACGTACACGCCCCAGAGCCCTTTAGAAACAATCGACAACTTTTGGTTGACTGAATCCTACATTGTTGGGGTGAGGTTGTGGCATGTCTAAATTAAACTGTCCATGGAGATCCATGGATGTCTTCGTATGCGGTGGCGTTTCGCTATTAGTTGCATTGAGCAGATGTTAACGGCTGCCTGCTGGCCTTAGGCTTGTAGCATTGTCTGCTGAGTCTTATTATTGATCACCGATTCCATGTAACCTTCTGATGTTGTGCAGTGTTTTCATTAGTTCAGGTCATCAGCCTCAAAGTGCCAAATTTTGCAAAAGCACCTCGAAGAAAAAGTGACATTCTGTCATGACTCAATGTGTAAGCCACTGTTATGCAATAATGTGTGGGATTATTGACCGACCTACCGCACCGCAGTACATTTTTACGTGTGTCAGAACGCTTTGACCAGTGAGCGAGGAAGTGGGTTGCTCAATTCCGTTGCTGAAGAAGTTTCCAGCATATGGAGGAAAACGCGTCAGACAATGCCAAGCAACACGCAGTGTCACCAGAAAATACTTCCGAATAGTTTTAATCCTGCATTATTTTTAAGATGTACTGTCGGGCCCTCAACTTGCCTCAGTCACATACTTGGTGTGCACACATTTTACAAGTTTTACATTCGCCTGATAATCGTTGACGTTAACCAAACAAGGTGTTTTGTGGACAGCTTTACAATGTTTAGCTTAGAGTAGTGTATGTAGTGTACATACTAATTTATCTTTAAAAAGTGCCAGTTTTATTTGTGTTGGTATTGCCCAGTGTGTTTTTTCTTGAAGTTATTTACCAGCATTTGCACATTTTAAATGTAACAAAACGGGGTATGTTTTTAAAATAACTGCATTGATTAGCTTACATTTTCACAAGCAATAATTTATAAGCCACTTAAATTGCGTGGATTATACAAAACACTGCCCAGTGGCAGATGATGGCACACATTTTAGATGGGGTGTGCCATCGCTGCGATGGGCAGGCGGTGAGGGTTAGAGGGAGAGAAAAAACACATTTGCATCGTTGTGTACTCTCTGCAAATTGACTTGGAACAGCGGCTTCTTGTTCGCCAAGAGTGGATTGATTGGAGCTGTCTTTAATTTCATTTTGGCTCTCAGTGGGGCGGTGAGCCAATGAGGTGCCTACGTGCGCATCTCATTGAGGCATTGAGACCAAGTGCCCCATCTTTAAATTATTTTTCAATCGAGTCTATATTTAGTGTTTGATGCTCACGCCCTCAGATTTTGTCTGATTCGAATCTAAATGAAACTGAGAATTTTACTATTTTAAATTATTTGACTGTTAAATGACCCCTCGCCACCATTGCAATTTTTAAATAGTATCCTAATCGTAATATTTTTGAAAAGCGATTGTAGGGGGCTGTATTACTGTATTGATTAGCAATGCACCATATTGACCAACTGTTACTGGTGTCACTTGCGTTCAACGTGGCTTGTAGTAGATGCATTGAGAAAAGTGTTATTGTGCTGGATTGTAGCACGTAAAAAAATATGTTTACATTTATGTTATTAAACGATGTCTTATCGAGAGAGTGCAACAAACATACACAAGGGGCCCAGGCACTTGTGCATGTGAGATGGATTGAGCGTGGTAGAGAAGGTGTCGTGCTATGATGTGGACCATATGGCTCCAATCCGCAGGCTGGTGGGTGATTAATGCCTGTCTGTATTGTTAACCCCATCTGGGTGGATATTCCGAACATCTCTTATACATGTGCTTTCTCTGGAAACGCCTGTTTTATTCCCCATATGAAAAAAAACCCCATTCATGGCATCAGCTAAATATCCCAAAGCAGGAATACAGTATTCTGATCAAGTGCTGAGAGCAATTGGAGCTTTCCTGGAATTACCTTGTTAATGGGTGGAGTGGTGGTGGCTTCTTCGCAGGTCTGTGAACCCTGTGACCTGGGTTTAATTCCCTGCCACGGTTAAATTAGTGATATCTGGATTGTTCCTGGATCCCCTTTGACAAGCCTGCGTGGTTAAATATGGTTACGCAAACCTCATGACTAACATTGTTGGGAGGCCTTCAGTCAGCAGTGATTTACATGGGCTGGAAAATCGTATTATTATGGTGACTGCCTAAGCTTGAGTATATACCCCATCACATCTATATGTTCACCGACTTTGACGCGCAGGTGATTGTATCCATATGTATAAACATCAATTATTTTTTGGTTATGCATTGCACCTGTGTGCCCAGTAGTTGTTTTGAAGTGAGAGGTCTGCCTTGTTGTGTATGTGTGTCGGTATACGATTGCGCTGCAGGTGCGATATAAGTGAGCCATGCCACAGAAGGGAAGACCAGTCCAATGTAATGCTTGGGGCTGGCTCAATTACGAACGGCCCACATTGTTTGAGTTTATTTGTCGGCGTTAGCGTTCCTATGTTCATTTGAATGTTTATATGTGTTCTTTTTGCCCGCTATAGCGGGTTAGGGAAAGCGAATGAGCAAGTGAAGAGCGCTGGCAACAGGATCAGAATCACAATAGGTTTTACCGTATCTGGCGATTATGCAGGTGTTAAGAACTTAACACCTTAACACCTGCATAATCGCCAGATACGGTAAAACCTATTGTGATCTTATATTTGTATACTGGCAAAAAAGTACCCATAGAGGATCAGAATCGATTATGAATCGTTGGCAAAGTTGAACACGCCTTAGACTGTGCAGTCCACGCTTAATATTTCCGCACATTCATCGCGTCTCGCGTTTGATCTATTGCAGCACATACCAGCACACTAGCGCTATTGGTATTCTGCACTACTCATTCACAGATATGTTTGTGGCATGTTGGCATTTTCATTTTATTTTGTATGGGTCTTGTGTTTTCACAGCTTGGTAAATGATATAATCTATACATGTTGCTGAAAGTGTATAGATTAATCCAGAAGTCTGATTTATGTCTTTTACCACGAGTCACTGAATTAACTATGAATGCCTACGTGATCAGCGTTGGCTTTATTGCCGAGAATTAAAAAGTCTGGTGTCTCATTTTGAATGCAGAGCTTGCAAAGTGCATACAACTTTTTCAGCAATATGTCTGTAATGTTTAAACTTGTGTCCAAAATATGTGCAAAAAATGTATTGATGGGGGTAATGTGGACTATCGCGGTTGCTGTAAAATTACGATGAGACGCCTGTAACCCATGATTATATTGTATACAGCTTACATTACCCACAGTCCCAAAACAGGAATATCTATTATCCAGAGGAGCTGTGAGGAAGGTTTAATCACTGGTAATAGAAGCATTGGAAGTGGTCACCCTTTGCAAATTTTATGTTATGATCGATTTTCTGTGGGTGACCATGCAGATATAAGGAATTAGGTATTTTCATGGATAACAATTTACAGCCTTTCTCAATATGCAGCTGATTGAGGATTTCCCCACGCCATGTCAGTCATGTGGGGTTGTTTGACCACACTTCATTACATACTTCGTACTTCTTAAAGCGCTTTGGTGAAGGCGGGCCCAGGACTGGTTCAGACATCATTGCCACTAATGTTATTGGTGGCTGGTAATCAAAATCAATTTGTCTGGATTGGCACAGATAATAGGATCTTCCAACAGCACACACATAAATGCGGATACGGGGAATTCCCACATTAGTACGTTTTACGATTACGCTTTGTTTTTAGTCATATCCTTCAGTCACCTGAATACATATTGGTGTTTTTTTAACAACATGCAAATGTTACACTGTGGTTACAAATACGCGCCTTGATACATTCTATTTTTATTTAAAATACTGTACATTTTAACAGATTACTAACAAAGAAATGCTTTATTGAGGTAAAACGATTGCAATTTTAAACATTCAGTGTTAATATCGCTACGGATGTGAAGTGAATACTTTTGTTTAAAACCAGTTCCGTTGATGTTTAAATGTGTCTGTGTGGTTTCTTTATCCATGCTGTTCCACGTTCATTTTATTCGCCAATGTTACTCCCAAAGCAAGAGTGTGTCTCCTTGCCTAACTCATTGGCCCCATGAAACCTCACTGTCGCTATTATAAGTTTGCAGATGCTTTCTTTACTAGCAACACATCTTTAATTTAGGCTTCGGTTGGTCAAGGCTTGGATGACCTCATCAATATTCAGGGTCAAATATGCCTTTTTTGTATAGTTGACAGGCTCGAGAGGATGGTATTTGATGTCAATTATTGTTTTACAGAATATGATGGATAAAAGATCTCATCATCTCATCTCATTGTCTGAATCCGCTTAGTCCTATACAGGGTCACGGTGAAGCCGGAGCCTATCCCGGCAGACACAGGGCGCAAGGCAGGGATATACCCACGATGGGACGCCAGTCCATCACCGGGAACTGCGGGCAATTTAGTTTGTAAGCCAATTAACCTATGCAGCAGCATGGTTTTTGGACTGTGGGAGGAAACTGGAGTACCCGGCGAAAACCCACGCGGACACGGGGAGAGAACTCGCAAACTCCACACAGAAAGCAGCACCCGAGCCGAGATTCGAACCCGGGACCTTGTTGTTGTGAGGTGACAGCGCTACCCACTGGGCCACCGTGCCGTCCATTGTATTCATATCAATACCCGATTGTGTGCAGGATCGCGGGGGTGGCTGGAGCCTA
>JAZEWT010000010.1:20104632-20117026 GCA_036362905.1 Mordacia mordax
GTCGGCGCTACGGCACTCGCATTGATAACGACAGCAATAGCCGCGTAGCGACGGTGTTCATGAACACGACACTCATAGCGAGCGGTCGTTACAGCCGTGGCGTCGGCGAAGCGGAAAGCGCACCCGGCGGCGCGGTGTCTTTGTGAGCGGCTGTTTACAATGCGTCTGGCCGTGGTGATAGAATAGGTGAAGGCGCTCCGGACGGACAGAGCGCTCGGGTCACCTTCGGCGTGAGCGAGAGAGAGAGAAAAAACCCACCCCTCGCTGCTACAATCAATTAACATCGCTGCGGAAAATTAATTAGATGAACGTCTCGCCGTGGCGTTTAGACGAAGGGGGGTTCTGCACGACTGCGCTACAGCGACAAGCGCGCAAGCGAGGGGGAGCCGGCGGCGGAGCGGCGGCGGTGGCGAAATGGCCGACGGTGGAGCGGAGAATGGAGAAGCGAGGACGGAGGAGGAGGAGGAGCGGGACGAGGAGGAGGCGATGATGAAGCAGATGATGATGGTGGCGGCGGCTGACGAGATGCAGCAGCACGACCAGGAGGAGTACGAGGCCGAGAGGGCCAAGGTGGCTGCCGGCCTCGCGTGGCTGGCGGCGAAGGCGCGAAGCTCAGGTGTGTGGGCAGGTGGTGGAGACGTGATGGGGCGAGGAGGAGGAGGAGGGGTGGGGGAGTGTGATGGGAGGTTGTGGGCACGGGGGTGTGCGATGATGGGCCGGGGTGTGCGATGATGGGCCAGGGTGTGTGGTGGGGTTAGTGTCTGATGGCAGGAGTGTGAGTGGCCAGGACGTGCGATGGCTTGGTGATGAGGGTGGGTAGAGACTGTTAGATGATGATGGGTCATGGGCTAGAATTTGTGGTGATTCGTCAACTTGTGTGTTGAGTCACGAGTGTTTCACGATACATACATGGGTTACGGTACGTCATAGGTATGGCTGGGAATCTAGTGGACTACCGTTACCAGCCATGTGTGTGATGGTAGAGCGATGTAATGCGATTAGATATGGTTTGGTGCGTTAATATTAGTGCATATGATAGGTGATGATTATTGGCGGATCAGATTAGGTGTAACTGTTACAGTTTAGTTTATGCCCTGTAATGGTCCTAAGGTGGTTGTGTTATGGCATTGGCTATTGTGACCGGGTACAGTACCAATGTATGTGTGCGTTGGTTTATAGTATCTGTGGTGGGTCAAGATATTAAGGCCCATTGTAATACAAAGTATGAAGGGATGGGTTGAGCCGGGGCCCTACTTTATATGCAAAACGGCGAGGATGTTGGGTTTGCGGTGGTGAATTGTGGATGGATAATCTGTGACCCCGGGTGGAGGTTAGGGTCAACTGCTGACCCAGCAGAAAAAAAAAGAGATCGGCATTGAAACCATCCTTGCAACAATGCACATTATCTTAGCGCTAATTGCAAATCGCACATTGCTGAGTTGCGGAAAAATGTGAGTCGTGACGTTTGTTTAGAGTGACGTTAAGAAACCGCTTGAGGTGATGTCAATCATCAAATCGAAGCTATGATTATTCGTTACAGTAATAGAGAACACTGTCATCGCGTTCAGCTCCAGCTTTTAATCTTTGGCATTTGTGAACGGAACAAGTATCGTACTTAATTGAATGCCGTTGCTGTAATTGTCATTTTGCTGTCGATGCGATTGTGTGTCTTTGCAGCTGTATTCCCATATGGCACGCCGACCTGATGTTTTGCTGGAAAGATGTCACGAATGCAGTTAGACTGTTATATGAAACAGTACGCGTGCTTGTGTCAATCAGCTGATGGATGAGGGCCTCGATACACCTTGTAGGTCGTGCGGGTTATTTGAACAAGCTTCACTAGACTGGTCAGTGCGGGCAGGTGAACGTGGCCAGCATAGATGTGGAAACACAGAGACGTACAACAATAGATATTTGCACTGAGCTTTGTTGCCCAGCACTTAATCCCAATACCTATAACAAGCCATGCGTGGCGGTTACCCATCATTGGCTTAAAAGATCATGTGAGATCGGGCGTGCTCTTGGTGATTTTTGTCATGATACCAGTCGTGGTAATCTTGAGTGAAGTATTGTTATGGTGTTGTATTGTCAGAGCGTTCGTGTCTTGTCAGGCATGTGCGTGCATTTTATGGGTTTCGGTTTCCTGTTAAGGTGCAGGAAATATCATCGTTGAATTATCTCGACCTATTTTCAGGGAAGCATTTGTCTAAATGTGTCACTCCTATGGCACCATATTGGCGTACACGATTCTAATAATAAATGGGCGGCACGGTGGCCCAGTGGGTAGCGCTGTCGCCTCACAGCAAGAAGGTACCGGGTTCGATTCGCGGCTCGATTTTGCATGTTCTCTCCGTGTCCGCGTGGGTTTTCGCTGGGCACTCTGATTTCTGCCCACAGTCCAAAAAACATGCTGCCGCATAGGTTAATCGGCTTGCAGACTAAATTGCCCACAGTGCCGGGTGGTAGACTGGCGTCCTATCGTGGGTATAACCCTGCCTTGCGCCCTGTGTCTTCCGGGATAGGCTCCGGCTCACCGCGACCCTATACAGGACTAAGCGGTTTCTGACAATGACATGAGGAGATTCTGATGATGTAGATTTCTCACGCAATGCATGTTGACAATCCCAGTGTGTCCACGCTCTGCTGAGCTTCTGACGCTTCAGTACACCAACATCGCTTGTTGCTACCACATTTGGGTCAAGCGCTCCTTGTGTTTGCCCCTTTTCTCTACAGCTCTGTGCAGCGCTTTGTTGCCCTCGGGTGAAAAAGCGCTCTATAAATGCAATCATTATTATTGTACGCGTACATATTTGTTGTTAGGCAGGCGTGGCATTGTCCAGAGCACAAAATCCAAGCCTGTTGTGTCCATATAAAATCATACATTGCTCCGCGTGTTCGCAAATCCTTTACGTGAATAAGGTACCATAATGTGCGTTGTCGTGCAGCAGTGTTGAATGATGTTTGCGTTCTTTTTAAAGCATGTACTGACTGCTAGTCAGTCTTGTCTTGCACAACAAACTATATCCCTATAAGCAAATTGGGTGCTTTCTAATGTTAAAGGCATTTGGAGTATTAAAACCTACGAAGCAATGCATGCTGCTTTGTAGAGATTTATTCTGCAGTGTTGAAGTGTGAAAGCTCTTTAGATTAATGTCTGTTAACACTGATTTCCATTCAAATCAAATTATCTTCTGAAAAAAAGCATTGATTGAGTCATTGTTTAGTGTTGTAGCGGCCGGTCAATTGAGGCCAACTTTGCTCCCCTGCTGTGAATTCTAAATAAATAAATCGCAGCGTGCTTGAGCATTAATCGTAAAATGCCAATATTATGAGCGGCGTGTTTGTTTAATTAAAAAACGTGTCTCGTGAAAAAAACGTTAGATCTCCAAAGGTGTGAAATATATTAAAATCGTAAACATTGGTACATGCTCAATGTAAACATTGTGCATTAAGTATTACACATTGATTTACCCGCCTCATTTAATGTTTGGCGTTGCTGTTAAGCGTCGTTGTTTATCATTTACTACTGGGGCAAAATCCAAATGTTGACCTGAATAGATGTAAAGCGTGCTTTCAATAGCACTGTTTGTTAACATTTTAATCGGAGAGAGAAAAAAAAGGTGAACTTGTTATTGCGTGATTTAATATATTGACATTTGTTGCCACTTTGCTCGACCTGCGTTGCGTTGCCGTGTCGGCAACGCAGAACAGGTTTGCGGGCCCCGTAAATCACCGGAAAGGGGACACTGCCGGTTGAATAGGCGTGGCCACCAACACCGTGTTTGTGTTCAAACTTTGAAAAAGTTGGGCCCTCGTATAACTTTGACAGTCGTTAAAATGCTGCATTGTTGTACGATCAATTATTATCCCGCTCTATTTCTGCTCCTAAAATACCGTCTGTCATCCTGTGTCAACCGAAAACATTATTTACATAGGGTTTTTTCCCCCCCAGGGTGGCATGTTTACCTCCAGAGTAGTTTGCTTTTTACAAAATAAAGCTCCAAGGCATAAGTGTCTTGCTAAAGACGTACTGTGCCAAACGTTGCAGAGCCATTTTGGACTCCAAAGCATTTGAAACTTTGACTGCGGAATAGAGTACATTATAGTCTCCACGTAATTAAAGTGTCATTCATGTGGTGGCTGAAATGACGATGCTATTGAGTTTATATTTATAGTCCTTTATTATTCCGCTAATTAACGACTTCCATACACATGTAGTTCTGGAAGGGTATAACCACAACGCAGCTTATCGGTCATCTGTTGGTGAACCTTCCACAATTCACTCGGCCTTTACAAGAACCTCCACGAGGCCTTTAGATGCAAATATCTGGCCTAGCACAAGTGTTGTGGTGACGCTCCCGTCACTTACTGGCTAAAGGCAACTTTTGTTATCATACTTGAGGCTTCTCGGTGAAGGTTGTTAATTTACTGCTGGATGAGGCCCCTCAATGCCGTGGCACTCATGGTAATTGTTTTATTCTGGCAGATTTAGATGCAAAAATTACATTATGGTCTTATTTTAAGTACGTATTTATTTCAATAACGCTGGTTTAATTTTCTGAAATATCAAGAGTAGGTTGCGCATTAAGAAGGCTGGCCAGCCTTTCACAACATTTTCTGTCAGTGCGCCTATATCTCTCCAACTGGCCAATATTGAGTGAGCAGGAATTATGGAATGTTTTATGGTCTATACTCTTGGGGCCCGCAGTCACACTGCAGTAAAAAGGAAATGGGTGTGCGCGTGTGTCCTGCTGGGCCAGACATTCAGAGCCATAAAACACATACTGTATGATATGTTTTATAATCGATGGTGCCTTGGTATGCACTTAAAGTTTGTTATTCTGTTTATAAACTAGCTGTTAATTGAAATCAAATTAAACGGTTGGCTACATATTCATACATTCCACAATGCCAGATGAAGTCACATGACTGGTAAACTGGAAACAAATGGAGGAAAATTCACAAGCGACAAAATAATTAATATCATATGCCTGTCATACCCTACTCATAAAATATTCCTTTTCATTCACCTTGTTTTAAAAGACATGCTGTCACTGGGCTTTCATCTGTTCATGCCATCACAAACTGCAGACAGGCTAGACCAGTCCCACTTAAGGGAAGGTTATTGAGCTGTTGCAGTGCAGCGTCTCCCTGGGAATTTAGAGGTGGTGCTGTGACACCATTATGTGCAGACCTTTGGGCCTGACCTTCGTAACCCAGCAAGTTTGTTTTGATATCCGAGCTTGGCTCCTGGTAGCTACTAGCCCCCTGTTAAAGACCCCCCCAGTGGATTGCGATTAAGTAAAAGCGGTCTTTTAGATATTGATTGCAAATATGTTCAGCAGTGGACAAACTAAAAACAGCTGCCTTTTACTTATTGAGAGCCGAGTCAAAGATGTCAAATGTATTTTATTTACCCGACCTGACCTGCTATTACTATAGCCTTAAAGTTAAGGAACATGTACAAAAATATAGCCCTGCTATGTAAAATGCACTGTACAGTTAACCTTTCAGTTTTCTGACCTTATCATTGGCATGCCGACAGCCACCTTGGATCAAGGGTCGGTGGTCTCAAAACTGATTTCAGCAGTTAAATGGGAGGAGGTGCAGCGTTATGCAGAAAAACATTCATTTTGCATAACCTGGAGAGACCTTTTGTTTTCTTTGCAGCACATTGCAGTGGATTTTCTTCTTAAATCGGATTTGACTTATTCAGAATGCAACATCTCACAGTATTCAGAGCTGGAGATTTCGCATCTTTGTCACCTCTTCTCCCATCTCAGCTTCTTTGCAAATTTTCACTGGTATTCTAATTAAGGCAGTTCTATTTTCTTTAAATAAATAAATCGCGGGAGGCCCAACAGATAGGAAAGTGAGTATGGGCTATAAACAAGGAATATTATTAACACACAAAGGTGTGAATTATAGACAGCAGAAGGTGCAACTTCAACCCTGGGCTTAGTCTTCCCATTGTGCATACCATCTGTGCCATCATCAGCCATGGTTACTGCACTTGGATGAAGGCCTCCCTTCCTTAGTTCCTCCATCTCATGAACGTACGATGCACTGGATATCCCTATACGTCATGTATAATGCACAGAGCCTTGTATTTCAGCCACACAGTTAAAAATTAATCAAAATTATGGCCGTATAATGTTATTGCATAACGCCTGCTTACGTTTGCTACCTGCTTTGTCCGCCGCTTAGATCCCATATGCGAGGACCTACGAGAGCCTTTCTACAGGGACGAGTACAACCAAGAGCACTTGAAGGGCAACGTGGGCGAGCTGCTTACGTCTGGCGAACTCTACTGCCGCGTGTTCCAGCAGCAGCTGCATGGAAAGTGCTCCCCGGCTGTGCCGCGGCAGGGGCACTGGGCCGTGATTCAGGGCCTGGCACGGCGCGGCCTCTACGTCATGGAGGAGGAGGACTGCCCTGTGACAGAGGAGGATCTGCAGAACATCCCCATCCGCATGGTCAGTCCTGGTAATTTTGATGTTAGCTCCCTTGACGTCGCTTCTTTTTTTTTGCTGCCCCAGGCGTTGCAGTGTTTATGCCAATGAGGTCCGTTGGTAAATCGGTTAGTAGTTAAATCAGTGGCTGTAAGCGTTAAAGAATGTGCGTTTTTGTGTGGAAGGTGTTGTTGATGAATATAAATCGTAGCAGGCTTTGGCTTTCGATTCTGTGCCCAACTGTTAAATGTTCGTGGAAGTGCTTTAGCTGAACAATAGACAGTAAAACTACTTCATTACCCAGGGAATAAATCAAAATTACAATGTTTTTCTTCCAGGAAAGGTTTACCGAGGTCTTGCCTTGCCATGTTTGGTCAATTTATTGTTAATGTATATATTGCCTATTAGACGCAACCAGTAAAACCTCATGCATGCGAGTAGCATTCAAAATCCCAGACACCACGATTGCCAGGCTGTAAGACTCGAAGGTCCGTACAGACAGGCTCGTGAGTCTCCACTCGTTATGCTATCACCTCCTGGCCACCTCTTAGTCCCATGGCTTGGGGAATTTTCCATGTCTGCGAGTCTCCAACAGTCTCCTCCAAAGTGCTTCATCACGGAAATGTGACAACGTGCAGTGACATAAACAAGTCACTGTTCGGGGACTCCACCAAGCCGTAGTGAATAATGAAGGTGTGCATGGTATTAAAGGTGTAGACATACACGGTTTCATCGATATCTGGTGAGCTGACAAGGAAATGCTAGTTGAAAAGGTTACCTGGTGTTTACAAACCCCACAACTATGTCACTGACGGTGTTGAGCCATGCTCGCCAAGCTGTGGGTGTATGACACTTGACAGGCAATGAAGTCGTAAATACCATATAGTTTGCGATTCTCTTGTGGGTAAGCACAAGGGTGGATTTTACTGTGTTTGTTTTCCTGGCGTGACCAATGAATTATTTTAACTAAACTCAGTTGGATTATTCAGATGGTTCAAAGCATTGAGCCAGCTCCGCTAATATCCTGTGCTTGAATCCAGGCCACTACCTGTAGTTAAACACAAGTTTGTTAAGCGCAATGTGTTAACAATCCCAACCTGGCCGTCAATTACGGCACAAAAATAACATTTTTTAAAATTAGGCTTCGCAATTAATTTTGCGAGTAGCGGCACTGAGGATTCAAACCCTTGCTTTGACTGTCATATGATAAACGCGCTACCTCCTCATGCGTGGACCAGAGGTCTCTTGAAGGGATCTCAAAGGTAGCTCTGTGTTATCTACTAATTGTCATCATTATATAACATAAAGGGTTGCACTCTTGCGAGAGATCATCGTGAGAATTTCTCTCTTCACCGCACTACATTACACGGACTGCACAGTTCGGATCAAAATATGGAGAAAATCAGGACTACGATTGCAAAAGAATGTATACATGTCAATCTTGTGTTCTGACTTCGGTAGAGAACACCACTTACGCAGCTTATACATACTTCTGTCAACAATCGCATTCGTTTCTTAATATATAATAAGATAGATTTGTTATTGTTTACAAGAGAACACCAATTTGGATGCCTTTTTCCAACAATACATGAGCTTTCTGATGTATCGTGACTCATCCCTAGTAAGCGTTTCTCAGTTTCTGAGGCCGCGATGAAACAATGGGAATAAATGAACTCTTAAATCCCTGGCGAAGGAAGTGGCTCATTCGACACCTCCCCTGGGAATAACTGGAACACCGCACTGTATGCTCTTAGGCTGCGAGCTGTGCAGGCAGCAAGGCAGCAGAAGGAAGAGATGTTTATGAACAAGAACCTTGCCGAATTGACCAATATGGTGTTGTTGGCTTGTGGTCCTAACAGGACCTGCATTCCCATGTCAGTCCATTTCCAAAGAGAGGGCTTTAGCAAAAGAGGATTGCTCTTGTCAAAGTAACCGCTCATGGTGTGAATAAAAGATCGCTAAATCAGTCCCGCATCAGATATTTATTTCGGTTTGTATTTGCACACATTTCTGCGGTCATAACGTCAACAGATTTTTATCGCAATTCTGTTGTCTTTTTATTAATAATTTACTCCAAGACACGTTTGTATTGTGTGTGTGGGGAGTGCTATGGTAATTCATTTGTTGGTCTCCTGACATACATTTCATCGGTGCAGCTCACATTCCTTCTGACAGTTTGGGTCAATCGCCGTGCTCTGCTGCAACTGGGTGGTTGGCCGTGGTGGGTCGCCATCAGTACGTCAAGGTCGTATTTCAGATAACGAGATCTGTCCGTTATGCTTTTACTATACTGTACAACTGTATCGTCCTGTGTCACGGTTGTCTCATCTCATCTCATTGTCAGAAACCGCTTAGTCCTGTACAGGGTCGCGGTGAGCCGGAGCCTATGCCGGCAGACACGGTGCAAGGCAGGGATATACCCACGATGGGATGCCAGTCCATCATCGGGCACGGAGGGCAATTTAGTCTGCAAGCCAATTAACCTATGCGGCAACATGATTTTTGGACTGTGGGAGGAAAACCCACGTGGACACGGGGAGAACATGCAAACTCCACACAGACACCCGAGCCGAGATTCGAACCTGGGACCTTCTTGCAGTGAGGCGACAGCGCTCCCCATTGAGCCACGGTGCCGCCCTGTCATGGTTTTGTCTTTTTATTTGTTGCGTGAAACAGGGTCAGCACCGACCTCCACAAACAAATGCAAGGCGTGAATGAGAATGTGGACACTGGATTTATTTCTACGCGTTGAAGTGCCATTGTCTCTCACCGTGAGCCCTCTCTCATGGTGTTGGTAAATAACGTTTTTCGTGGTGACAGTGGTTCAGAGATGAGAATGCTGATTCGGAACCATTCTAGTTTCGAATCCAGGCTGTTGACTATGATCGAACGTCATATTGTACTGTTCAATTGAGCACTTATATTGGCTACGTTTCAGTTCTGAGAATGAAATATGTAACCTTGAATCGTGCAAGGAACATTATTCTCGGCATCAGACGAGGTGCAAATGCAGTTACGCAGCAGGGATGTGCTTCTGTGTGCCATTCTGTGACATGAACAATAGCACTGCTCTGCGAGAGAACTGAAGGAACGCTGCCTGCCATGTTATGACATGACTCCGAGAGCACAATTAGGACTAAGGTGGGTTTAAATTGAAAAGGATAGGTTTAAAAAATAGAAAAAAATGTTTTGCACCCATGTTTTGAGATACTGTGGAGGCATTGTGGCTAAAATGCCTAGCCTCCTTCACGCAAGCATGTGATTAAATGTATCCTTAGTGTACAGTGTGCACTGTCATTAGTGCGGTTTAGTGTGTGGTCGCGCTGCCGAACACACCTCATTCCTAGTGTAAAGCCACTGCACACGTCCGACCAGTTTGCATCTTGTCCCAGCTATGGTGAGGGACTCTGCCAGTGCAAGTTTGTTCGCCGTCTGCTGCCTCACAGCAGATGAGTTCTCTGATTGGAATGCACAATTAGCTTGTGCTTCACTCAACATCAACACTGTTGATTGCTTCGAAAAGCTGTCCTCTGGGGACAGCCGCGTCGATCGCTTCCTCCCTCCACCTCGCGACGTTTCGCCTCACACGTTAGAGGCATCCTCAAGCGCAGTGTGCTTGTGCCGTGTGTGTGATTCCTATTTATATGTAAGTACTATGTATGTGTTGAGTCTCCTCCACAGAGTTGCTGCATTCCAGGATCAATGGACAACTGTCGGGATCAACTTGAAAGGGTTCTGTTGTCCTGCTCACACCCCGGAATCGCATTAACCTCATCCTGTTCCACCTGTGACTAATCTCCTAGTTTGCATCTCATGAAAGAAGTTCCCAAACACTTGGTGATTCCCCTCTGATGTCCGTATTTCAGAGCTTTATAGCTATGCTTTATTCTCATTTATTCTCATTATGAGAATAAAGCTCAACCAAACCTGGAGGCGAGTCATTGAAGTCAGTAGTGCATAGATATAGAGCTCTGACATGCGGACATCAGAGGGGAATCGCCAAGTGTTTTGGAACGTCTTTCATGAGATGCAAACGAGGAGATTAGTCACAGGTGAAACAGGATGGGGTTAATGTGATTCCGGGGTGTGAGCAGGACAATGGAATCCTTTCAAGTGGACCCCAACAGTCGTCCATTGATCCTGTAATACAGCAACTCTGTGGAGGTGACTCAACACATACATAGTGCCTACATATAAATAGGAGTCACACACACGACACACGCACACTGCGCCTGAGGATGCTTCGAACGTGTGAGGCGAAACGTCGCGAGGTGGAGAGAGGAAGCGATCGACGCGGCTGTCCCGAGAGAGCAGCTTTTCGAAGCAATCATCGTGCATCGAGCCTTGAAATTCTACATCATTACATCAACACTTTTGTCATACGGATGAAACCCAATTGAGAACGACTATTTTCGCTTCAACTCCGACATTTACTGGGCTATGAGTATGAATCCGTTAATGAAATTAAAATCTCAAAATGATGTTTCTGTTGGGCCGTATAAAGCGCGCTTCGTGCTTAATGTTTATTTGCAATTGCATGTCAAAATAAATCATGCTACGCTCTAATTAGCACACATACAAACAAAGAAGGGCGCTATATTTTCAAGCAATGTGGCTTGTTTTTCGCCCAGCCGAGTAAGTAAAATGAGGCACTTTATTTGATGATGCACGCAGCCACGTGTAAACTGAGGCCTACTGTATGTATCCACACTGCAGTTCAGTGACATTCTTTACACTTTGGAAGCCAGCAGGGATTAATGAATGCTGTGCTTTGACTGCACTTTAGAGGGGAGCAAGAGTGTGCAGATTTATGAGAAGCACAAGCAGTCTTATCTGTTTCGATGGAAGAAAATGATTGGAAATTGTGTGCTGTGCAAAATCCAGGGGCAACTGCATAGGTCTGCTCTTTTATAAACGCACTTCTGAACGCATTTTGTAGCTCTCAATATAATTGTTTCAAAGCATTGTCAGAATAACTGTTCAAGTACATGAAGTCAGATTGCATTGCCATTCCTACAGCATATGCTTGGTACATGACTACTTACATCTGTCACTCAACTGCTGGATCAATGCTTCCACTCAGCTGTGTTAGTCATTGGGAATGTTGGTCCATACTTCACCACATTCGTTAGTGATGATAGCCATGGCTAGGGATCGAAATAAGGTCACGGGGTTCATCGGGCAGTGTATGAACCACTCTGCGACCTCGTCAGCCCTAAATGGGAATACTTAGTAGAAACACACAACATAGGTCAATGTTGTGACAATAGATGTTTCATGGCAAATGGGCTCACAGCTGTCTTGAAGAAATGTAAGTGAATTAACCTTTAACTGGACAGCGTGAATTAAGTGGTTATTAATGCTTTTGCAGTTTATAAACGACTGCGTTTGCAACGCTTCAAATTATGAGACGTGACAGATTTGTGCAGCTTATGACCTTCGGGTGAAAAGCGCTCTTAGAAGTGCATTTTTATGATTATTAAATTTCAGTGGTGTTCGCAGAGACTCTACGCCAGGGGATCGTAGAACGGGCCCAAGAGAGAACGGTCACAACCAGATTGCTCAAATTGGGTTTACGTAAGCAAGTGTTGTTTACATTGAATACAGGATGGGGAAGACTTCCTATTTAAACCCTAGGGTTGACTGTCTTTTGTTAAGAATGGCGGCTACTGTCCGTAATGTAAACATCACTGAGTTTGTATTAGACAATGGATAATATAACTCCCAAGTACCTCTGGTTACGTTTATAGTTGATATACGCTCAAGATGGGGGGGGGTAGAGCGATGGGCAGTTGTTAACCAACTAATCTTTGAACTTATCAACCCGAATGTGATTTAGAACCACAAAAAAAACAACTCTGGTGAGTGATACCTGAACCACTCCTATCCCCTGCCCCCCTTCACCGTGCCACATTGACCAGGCTGGTGAAATATCGTCAATT